>JAFBMS010000122.1:0-495000 GCA_019788955.1 Albula glossodonta
GGCCTTCCCTGGGGTTCATGAAGTCCAAACCAATTAATGAGCAAACTAACTTGGCCTTGATAGAGATGAACGATTCTGATTGGATATCATGTTTCTGGACAGTAACTCTTTCATTGCTGATAGACAGTAAACCTAACTTGAGAACACAGATGAGAGAAAATACATTTTGTTGAATGAGAATATTTGAAAATAATAATTATTTTTTTATTTAATACTCATCTTTATCTGGTCCAGAATATTTTTAGATTTTTTTGGGCCTTCTCTGAAGGCGTAGAAGGCCCTGAAGGTTCCCCTCTGCTGGCCAATTACAGGCCGAGAGAGGAAAAATTGGAACTGTATTCCCATAGAAATAAATAAATGCAGCCTACATTGATAAGTGAGTGAAATTGCTGTGGGTCAAATGACAAAAAGGCACAAAGGTGAATGTCTCATGTACCTTGCATGTGATACTACACACAGGGTATCTTGTGTTAAAAAAAATTGGAACCATCTAAGACATTGTTCACATTGAATTGCAGTTCATATTGTGACAGCCTTAACCACAACCTAACAGGCTACAACTAAAAAAGCACAGAGACAAGGTTTAAGAGGGAAGTGTTTCATTTTTATTGTAAAGGCCTGCTTTAGTGGAAAGCCCCCTCACCAATTTCAAGGTACAGGCCTGACAGAGGGTTTATTTTTTTGTTTTTGTTTTATTCTGTTTTTGTTTTAGTCCTCATCATTGTTGAGGGTGAAGTAGATTATGTAGAGCCAATTTCATGACTTGGGGTTTAACATCTCATCCGAAAGATGTTACTCTTTACAGGACTCGATAAAACTAGACTACTTTAGTGAAAGCTGTCAGACAGTTATCTAAGGTAGCTTTCCGCTAAAATAATGTAGATTATTTAATTGAGTTTAAGTTTCTTGTCTCTTCGTTGACAAATCTAAAACAAATATTAAAGAAGTGCAATGTAACAAATGTAAAGTTGTGGCCATTGTTGTATTGCCAGGTGCCAGTCTTCAAGGGCAGTCTTCTCCTTCCAAGCTCATCAGAGGGAAAGTGACAGAGGGTACAAGGATTCCTTCTTAACAGTGAGCACATCGCAACCAACATAGCAACAACACCAAAATTCTACTGTAAACACCAATCAGCTGATTCGGAACCGGAACAATTTGCCCGGCAACAACTTTTGTCCTCACATGACCAAATAGGATATAGGTAGCTAGCAATCCTATCTAGTGATCGTTCTTAATATGTTATCTTACGTTTGTCTAGCCTGTTTGCCGTGTTTTTCTGGTCCTGACCTTTTGCCTGCCTTTAAACTTCATTAATTGGATTGTGTTTTTGTACTTCTGCATGTCTTCCTGGTTTGATCTTTGCCTCTTTGAACTCTGACCATGATTTTGTGTTTTGGAACTTATTCTTGGCTGCTAATAAACTACAATTTATTTCACATCCTGTCTGAGTCCCTGACAACCCTAACAATATACTCATAGACAGTATACCCTGTTATTATGTTCATAAGCAATATGAAAAGTCACTATCTGTCTCTGCTATGTGCCATTTACCATGAATTAACAGGGTGATTAACAAGTATTTTGTGAGCAAATTACCACAAAGCCTAACTAATAATATACTCTACAGTATTTTATTTTATTAACTATAACTGTATATATAAGGCGCCTTGAAGAAAAGTATGTTCCTAGTTCTTCGACATTATACCGCTTGTTTTCAATTGGGGTTTGCAAAGATTCTAACATTAGGCAATGGGTTGGGTGGAACGCTGATCAGCTGTTCAGACTCGACTGTTGCGCTAGGCCAGAACAAATGCCGGGCTGGAACTTTTTGCCTGTGAAAGCACCACTAACAGTGTATACAATAAAACCCCGGGGCATTAATGAATGTATTTTATTTTCTTACAATCATGCATGACATCATTCAGTGGTGCTTAAATAAATGCCATGATTTTTGCTAACTATACACATTGCCTGTGCCTTCTTGAAAAAGAAATTGCGTTTCTTTTTTGTTATTGTTACATTGATGGTAACTGAAATTCCTAATAGCGTTAATGTGTAATGTTATTGCCTGCACTTTTGCTATAGCCTTAAAGGGGAATGTGCTGAAGCAGCCTTAAAGGGTCACTACAGGTTAAATGCATTGTATTTTATTCTTTGAGTTTTCTGCTCAAAGTGGGACTCATGAGTCAGATATGTTTATACATGGAGTTAAACAAGTATCTATTGGTCATGTCAACACAGACATATAATTAAGGGGCATTCGCAAAATTCACATTTTTATTTTATCACATGATACTAAAGTACACATTCAGAGCTACAAAATGAGGTATCACTTGCCCAGACTGAAGAAATACTTTGGCCGTAATGTTCAAAAGAACATTACACTTTTGCAAACTGCAGTTCTGAGAAACAGCCTTTTTCATTTTGCATACATTCTCAGCACAAAAACACTTTTAGAAAAGGAATTGATGCTTATAATGGTTAAATTTGGATAGTGATTTAATCAATTAGTAAGTTCATTTTGAATTTGCAGTGTTGGAAAAAAATATTTCATAAATTTATATAAAATATGAAAAACATTCAAGTTAAAAACATTAATTGTTGGTAAAGTGCAATGTAACTGCTGTGCTCTGTGGTGTCCCGGGTAATGTGCAATATAACTATTTCATACTGTGAAACAGGCAAAGTGCATATACTTGCTGTGTTTTGCTGTGTCCATGTGCATTAAGCCCCACCCAGTAGCAGTAGTACCCACTGGGATCTTGGTCTTGGGCGTACCTCTTTTAAAGGCCCAGACACAATAGGTATCCATATAAGTGCTGTGGTCAGCTTTGATGTACATAACTATCTGCATAAGCATTTATTAAATTATTTGACAGAGTGGATTTTACATTGCGTAAGGTAATATTTGATGCACTTTGCCCCTCATACTGTGTGAAGTGACGTATTCACTGTGTGGATTTGTGTTTTTATTTTTGCTTTGTAGCATGCACAATTTTTAGTCTTTGCACTTATCCAGTTATGCAGAGCTGTGTCACCTTTACTTATATTTTGTTGGTCATGTGGGCAAGTGCAATATATTTACCACTCAAGTGTCATTCCTCTAAGCATATTGGCATCATACATGCTATATTAGTGTGCCAGATTCTGGCTTTGGAACATTGTTCCGGAGTACGAGCAACCCCCTTTAATTGCATTTTGAAAAATAAAACTTTTTGTATACCTCAGCTTTGTTGTCTTCTTCCATTTTGTAGAAGCAGACTTGCTGCAAAAAGTGAACCCTCAGTTTAAAATTACAACTCAAGGGTTCTCCCACCCTTTACCATTGGGAGTGGCTTAGTCAACTTGTGAAAAAAGTGTATTCCCTATCGTGATAGGTGTTAGAGGCCTGAGCATCCTACATGACTGGCTGACTTCAAAAAAAAAGTTGAAGTAGTAGTTTTTAAATCTGAATTCTAACAAACAAGTCTTAAATTCTCAATGATGTAATCCTTAAACAAATAACAGTTAATGTTTATGGTTGCTTATCACATTCTAAGGTTATGTACATGCTAATGATCTTTCAAGCTTTGTCTTTGCCAAAATTACCGTAGTTGATCCAAAATGGTCATGGATAATTAACAGGAGTAAAATAGGTTGCTTACTTGCCACATAATTTGTAGAAAAGTATTTTGCAACACACTTGCAAAACTCATACACAACAACTCACTAGCTATGATACGTAGAGAATTAGTCAATAGAGCTACCATTACTGCCAGTGATGTGTTAATGAGCAAACCGTCAGTTGATTGCCATGTCGAATCTTGTGAGGCACTAGATGGTCTGCTGGCTCCTTGTTTGCTGCGGAAAACAGTGTGTAATTAGCAGCTGTTCAACCATCAGTGTCTGTCAAAAATTTGAACAATGAAGCTGCAGCGCTTCAACCCGTCAGACGGACTGGACAAAGCGAATTACCACAACACCAGACAGATAAGCCTTAATCTGTGCAGCAGACATTAAAATCCATTAGTGCAGTTTAAAAAGTCTTCATTTACAATTTTACACTTGAGTGGCTTTGCATCACCTGAAATGGGGTCTCCTCAGCATTCCCTTGCTCTTCATCATTCCAAAGAGAAAATGATCAATTTAGGTTCTGCCTCCTCTGGGCTTCAGTTTTAACATGTCATCACCAACCTGCTGGTCAGCTGTAATGGCACAGTTATCCCAGGGACATACACAATACTGAAAACGGTCTCATGCCTGGGAGCCATACCCATTATGGAGGCACATAAGTGAACATTCTTACTGTCAGTTCAAACTAGTGTTCTAGATGACTGAAGAAATTAAGGGACAAAGGACAAGAAAAAGAGAGACAGAAGTAGTCTCACCAGGCACACTCCCTGGGCAAAATAACCCACATGCCTGGCAAATTTACCCTCTGGCATCCTTTTAGATGGGTGGCTGTAGAGGGAACGTCTCTTTCTGCCTAACATCTGTACTCACATCTACATGTGCCTGGAGGAGTGAGCTCTATGCTCACATCTACATGTGCCTAGAGGAGTGAGCTCTGTACTCACATCTACATGTGCCTAGAGGAGTGAGCTCTGTACTCACATCTACATGTGCCTAGAGGAGTGAGCTCTATGCTCACATCTACATGTGCCTAGAGGAGTGAGCTCTGTACTCACATCTACATGTGCCTAGAGGAGTGAGCTCTATGCTCACATCTACATGTGCCTAGAGGAGTGAGCTCTGTACTCACATCTACATGTGCCTAGAGGAGTGAGCTCTATGCTCACATCTACATGTGCCTAGAGGAGTGAGCTCTGTACTCACATCTACATGTGCTTAGAGGAGTGAGCTCTATGCTCACATCTACATGTGCCTAGAGGAGTGAGCTCTATGCTCACATCTACATGTGCCTAGAGGAGTGAGCTCTATGCTCACATCTACATGTGCCTAGAGGAGTGAGCTCTGTACTCACATCTACATGTGCCTAGAGGAGTGAGCTCTGTACTCACATCTACATGTGCCTAGAGGGGTGAGCTCTGTACTCACATCTACATGTGCCTAGAGGAGTGAGCTCTGTACTCACATCTACATGTGCCTAGAGGAGTGAGCTCTGTACTCACATCTACATGTGCCTAGAGGAGTGAGCTCTGTACTCACATCTACATGCACCCCCTGACTGAAGTGCTCTCCTAGAGGCAAACACTCCAAGAGGGAGAGGCAAAGACAGTGATGAGAGTATAAAAATAAAAATTAGTGACACTAAAAATGTCTTTGTTATGGTTATTACAGTGTTATTATTTGTGTGGTATTTCAAGATTTATTGTATTTATTTAATGCTATTCTTTATATGTCCTGCATTTACTGTGGGATTCTTGTCATTACTACAAGCATAACTTAACTGAATTCAATAGGGGAGGAGAATTAGAGGAGGAGGTGAGAGACAAAGGAGGAAATTAACATATTTAAATAATTCCAAGCCAATAAAGCATTTAAATTGAAATTGTATATTGAGAGGGAGGAACAGAGAGGAACACACCGATGGTTTATTTAAATTTGTGTGTAGAATGTGAGTCAGAAAGCCTGATGTGACAGTCTAAGAGATGCTACTATAGAAACACATAAGAAGCACATAAACTGGGCAGATTGTGTGTGCAGTGACAGCACTGGATGGCATGTGTATGTTGTGTACTGTGCTGGATTGTGTGTGTGTTGTGCACTGTTCTAGATTATGTGTGTGTGTTGTGCACTGTGCTGGATTGTGTGTGTGTGTGTGTGTGTGTGTGGCGGGGGGGGGGGGGGGAGGGTGCATGCATTGTGGACTGTGCAGAATTGTTTGCAGAATTGTGTGTATGTGTGTGTGAGTGTGCGCGTGTTGTGTACTGTGCTAGATTGTGTGTGAGTGTATGTGTGTTGGGCAGTGTTCTGGATTGTGTGTGTGTGTTGGGTACTGTGTTGGAAATATCAAAACACTGTTTCAGATGTCATTTTACTGTTCTTACTGCTCTTGTATACCAGTACAAAAATCATTGTATCTAGAGGACTTTGTAACTGCAAGTGCAGGATGTATTGAAGTAAAAACATACACACAATATAATACAAGAGAGGGAGAATTGTTTGTGCAATACCTGAGATAAGTAACACACAGATATTCTCTCACAGATAATCAGAGCAAATGCTGCAGCATGCTGGGTCAGACTGTGACCACTGACACCAAAGGATGCCTCTCCCTAACAACAACATGATTCAGTCCAACTTAAGTCAATACTGCTATTTCAGTAGTACAGTATGTAATTTATATCTAGTGGCTCTGGGTTCGTATCTTTATATAGATACTCAAAAATGACTCCAGTTATATGATGAATGCCATGTAATTTATCATAGTTGAGGGCCATATGATGGAGTCAAATCAGTCTCAATATTAATGAATGCAGAATATATATATAACATCTTAACATTTTTACTTTAAACTGACCTACTACAATTTTGTGGAAACTGTTGACAAAATACATTTAAAGTCAATGTTTAATTTTTTGAGTGTACAGATAACTATTTTTATGTGCATTGAAAAATATTCATGTGAAGACAGTCATTTATATATACAGTATCTCACAAAAGTGAGTACACCCCTCACATTTCTGCAAATATTTAATTATATCTTCTCATTGGACAACACTGAAGAAATGACACTTTGATACAATGTAAAGTAGTCAGTGTACAGCTTGTATAACAGTGTAAATTTACTGTCCCTTCAAAATAACTCAACACACAGCCATTAATGTCTAAACTGCTGGCAACAGAAGTGAGTACACCCCTAAGTGAAAATATGTGAATTGGGCCCAATTAGCCATTTTCCTTCCCCAGGGTCATGTGACTCGTTAGTGTCACAAGGTCTCAGGTGTGAATGGGGAGCAGGTATGTTAAATTTGGTGTTATCGCTCTCACACTCTCTCATACTGGTCACTGGGAGTTCAACATGGCACCTCATGTCAAAGAACTCTCTGAGGATCTGAAAAAAAGAATTGTTGTTCTACATAAAGATGGCCTAGGCTTTAAGAAGATTGCCAACACCCTGAAACTGAGCCGCAGCACGGTGGCCAAGACCATACAGCGGTTTAACAGGACAGGTTCCACTCAGAACAGGCCTCGTCATGGTCGACCAAAGAAGTTGAATGAACGTGCCCAGCGTCATATCCAGAGGTTGTCTTTGGAAAATAGACGTATGAGTGCTGCCAGCATTGCTGCAGAGGTTGAAGGGGTGGGGGGTCAGCCTGTCAGTGCTCAGACCATACGCCACACACAGCATCAAATTGGTCTTCATGGCTGTCGTCCCAGAAGGAAGCCTCTTATAAAGATGATGCACAAGAAAGCCCGCAAACAGTTTGCTAAAGACAAGCAGACTAAGGACATGGATTACTGGAACCATGTCCTGTGGTCTTTTGAGACCAAGATAAACTTATTTGGTTCAGATTGTGTCAAGCGTGTGTGGCGGCAACCAGGTGAGGAGTACAAAGACAAGTGTGTCTTGCCTACAGTCAAGCATGGTGGTGGGAGTGTCATGGTCTGGGGCTGCATGAGTGCTGCCAGCACTGGGGAGCTACAGTTCATTGAGGGAACCATGAATGCCAACATGTACTGTGACATACTGAAGCAGAGCATGATCCCCTCCCTTCGGAAACTGGGCCGCAGGGCAGTATTCCAACATGATAACGACCCCAAACACACCTCCAAGACGACCACTGCCTTGCTAAAGAAGCTGAGGGTAAAGGTGATGGACTGGCCAAGCTTGTCTCCAGACCTAAACCCTATTGAGCATCTGTGGGGCATCCTCAAACAGAAGGTGGATGTGCGCAAGGTCTCTAACATCCACCAGCTCTGTGATGTCGTCATGGAGGAGTGGAAGAGGATTCCAGTGGCAACCTGTGAAGCTCTGGTGAACTCCATGCCCAAGAGGGTTAAGGCAGTTCTGGAAAATAATGGTGGCCACACAAAATATTGACACCTTGGGCCCAATTTGGACATTTTCACTTAGGGGTGTACTCACTTTTGTTGCCAGCGGTTTAGACATTAATGGCTGTGTGTTGAGTTATTTTGAAGGGACAGTAAATTTACACTGTTATACAAGCTGTGCACTGACTACTTTACATTGTATCAAAGTGTCATTTCTTCAGTGTTGTCCCATGAAAAGATATGATTAAATATTTGCAGAAATGTGAGGGATGTACTCACTTTTGTGAGATACTGTATATATACACCTACTGCTTATTATACTGTCAGTGGCCAGATTGGACAGCTGCTAAAGGTGTTTGGCTACAACTAGCTTGCACATGTGGATCAGGTTCCGCATATTTACGTTTGCAAGGTAAAAAAATTATAAGTTATTTGGATGGCTGTTCTTTTGACTTCATTCTTGGTTTGTGTTTTTGCCTGACTGCTGTGTTTCTCTGGATTTGAATTTTTGGCCTGCCTTCTCTCTACTGTGATTTTTGGACTATGAATCTGTACTTTTCCCATGTCTCCCTGAATGTGCATATCTTTGTATTTCTGTGAGTGTGCTTGTGTTTGTTAATGTGCACTCATGTGAGATACAGTGAAGTAGTGTGTGTGGATATGAGAGATACAGTGTGTCTGTGTAGTTGTGTGTGTGTGTGTGTGTGTGTGTTTTTTTTTTTTTTTTTCCAGAAGTGTGAGAATATGGGTGTGTGTATGTGTTTGTAAGTGTGTAAGTATACACTACCGGTCAAAAGTTTTAGAACAACACACTTTTTCCAGTGTGAAAATTATTCAGTTTATTGCACTCTGAAATGAAAGCATAGAACAAATAAGCAATTTGAGTTGAAAAAGAAATCACGGGATCAATTTATAGCCCAAAATGTATTCTAAACTTTTGACTCATCAAAGTAGCCACCTTTGGCAGATATAACAGCTGAACATACTCATGGCATTCTTTCTACAATAGAAATCAAATATTCTTCAGAAAGTTCTTCCCAAGTCTGTTGCAGAAGTTCCCATAAATGTGTGGCACTTGTAGGTTGCTTGGCTTTCACTCTTCTGTCCAGTTCATCCCAAACCAGCTCGATGGGGTTCAAGTCTGGAGACGGTGCTGGCCACTCCATGTTTTCAAGCTTACCATCAAGTTCTTTTTTCCTGAGGTAGTTTTGGCATAGCTTGGACTTGTGTTTTGGGTCATTACCTTGCTGTAAGATGAACCTCTGACCAACTAGGCGCATACCAGAGCATACCATGGCACTGCAGAATGCTGTGGTAGCCGTTTTGGTTCAGGGTGCCGCTCACTCTGTACAAGCCACCGACCCTGGATTCAGCAAAACAGCCCCAGATCATCACACTTCCTCCTCATGTTTGACAGTTGATGTCACACACTGTGGAACCATCCTCTCGCCTACTCGACGGTGCACAAAGATCCCGTGATGAGCCGAAGATTTGAAATTTTGATTCATCAGTCCATAATACCTTCTTCCAGTCTTCAGTAGTCCAATGGCGGTGTTTCGTGGCCCAGGAGAGCCTCTTTGTCTTATTCTGACATCTTAGCATTGGCTTTCTTGCTGCAACTCGTCCTGTCAAACCTGCAGCTCGACGTCTGCAGGTTTGAAACCGAGTCCACAGTTGAAACTGAGACTTGCTTACTACGACCACTATTAAGCTGTGCTTGAAGCTGTTGTCCTGTGAGCCGCCGATCACGCAAGCTGTTAACTCTCAGAAACTTTTTCTCTGATTCAGTTGTGACTTTGGGTCGGTCAGACTGCTTCCTGTCACAGTTTCCCCTAGTTTCTGAGTGCCTTTTGATGGTGAAGAAAACTGTACTCACTGACACCTTGACTTTCTTTGCAATTTCCCTGTAGGAAAGACCTACATTTTTAAGTGTTATGATGGTCTGTCTCTCTTCCATTGTTAATTGCCTTTTTCTCGCCATTTTTTAGCAACACACTACTTTCTGCAGTACAATACTGTTCACCTGATGCTCATGAGGGTCTGGTGTCAGTGTGTTCAAACACTGCTTTTATGCAGACAGAGGGGGTTGTAAGTAATCAAGAAAAGTTGGAACACCTGTAGGAATTAGGAACCAGCTTTCAAGGCTGATTCAACCTTCATTGCTGCTAAATTGTTAACCCACTTTGTGTTCCCTGAAAAAGGCCTTTTAGTATAATTCTGAAATGTACATTATTTTTCAGTTTTGGGTAACCAAACCTCTTTTTTTAACCTCTGGCTGTTCAGTACTTACCTTTGTACCATTTCAAGCTATTCATTGGACTTGCACGACTTGAATTGCAATAAATAACTGGAAAAATTAGGGTGTTCTAAAACTTTTGACCGGTAGTGTATGTCTGTGAGACAAAATGTGTCACTGCATGTTTGTGTAATAGGGTTAGTGTGGTTTTATGGCTGAGTGTGTGAGTTACAGTGGGTGTGTTGCAGGACAACAGCTGTTCCATTTATAAGCATCTGTCAAAAATGACATGTTTGGATTGATCCATCAAAACTTTAAAAAAATTCTTAATGACAGAAAGTCTATGAACAGATTCCCTGCTTTCATACGAAGACAGATTAAGTGATTGGAATAACTTTTGAATGACAGTTAGCTTGCAGCCTTGCTCTATGTACATGTATAAAGTGAATATTCAAAGATATAACAATCAAAATATATCTTAAATAATGGGAAGGAAAAGTAACACTATAATGTCTAAATAAAATTTTCTCATAAGAAGTATTTCGCAGAGGCTTTAAGCTCGGCTTCTTTTTTTATTACAATCCAGAATGTTATAATTCAGTTCTAACCAAATGGGTCCTGCAGGTTTTTACTTATCTATGAGACAGTCACTAGCTACAATAACCAAGAATGGAATCAAGTACAAATAATAAAGCTTTTATGGCAAAGTTTGCAAGAGGAGTTTCATATACAGACAAGAAAATCTCTCTGGTAGTCCATACAACAGTAAAGTCCCACTGGGAACTATGTCACAAGGGTTTATAAACCTTTCAGATAAAAAAGTGAAAAACAAGCTTGGTTGCCAGTCATACTGTTTATCAGTAGATCCCTGATTGGCCAGTGTGACTCATGTCACTGAATTAAGTATCATTTTCCTTGGTAAGTTTTCATCTATTACTGACCTCTCTGGGAATTTTCCACATCTTGTGGGGTAGCTCTCAGTGTCCTACAAATTTTTCATGCTGCAACAATAACACATGATGCTCAAATACCATTGGTTTACATCAGTATCACTTAATTAGCATATTGGCAGCATTATAAAATAACGTCTTACACAGATCTATTGTTCCATGGGTTATGCAATATTACAGTTCAGACCAAGACACACTATTAGCTCTTTTCCTCTGCAATTTAACCAAAACCTCAGTTCAGCCCAAAAATTAATTTGCCATGTATAATGGCCTTTTGCCGAGGGGTAATCCCAGGCTGCCACACATTAATGATGATTTTTTACACAAATTCCTGTACCAAGTACTTACACTTGCTAGGGATGCAATGATTGATCATCAGCATGATAAGCTGATTTCGATTCCGATCACCAATACTCGATTTTTTTTTAGAAAAGATATACATGAATGAGAGTGACATTTTTGTGTGATGACTGAGATGCACTCACCTCCAAGGATGGCGCAAGGAACTTTTGTGGGGGGCTGCACCTAAATCATGGGTGAACAAATCATAAATGTATGTGGTAGTCATCTGGGCTACCAAAAGGTAAGACCAGGTTTGTTTTAGTCCATGTAGGTCTACTTAGTATGCCCAAAAGAAACAACAACGCAGCAACAGAATGTCTTAATAAATATCAATTTATTAAAAATGATAATTTCAATGAACTATATTTTTAATATTAACATTGTATAAACATTACATAAACAGTATGCAAAACTTGCAAGCCTAAATATATAGCTGTCAGGGTTTTGACTCCCCAGACTCCAGGAGGCAGAACAACCACGTGAGGGAAACGTACACACAAGCACATGGCACAGAAACAGGGAAAACATGGAAGTAAAACAAAAACAAAACCTGCTAAGATGCCGGCATACTGACACTAGCAAGCAACCAAGTTTGGAATTAGACTTCTCAAACAACTGTCTTCAAACAGCTTTTCTGCAAAGAGGTTGTTGCACTTGTAGATAATTGAAAGAAATACCTACAACAACCCACAGTAAGAACATCCATCTACTCTCATAAGACCGTTTTAATATTAAACAGCCACTGGTGACTGATTAAAAAGGTACTGCTTAAAATATATGCACACATTTCAGTTGCATTTGGGACCAGAGACAGACTGGCCATCTGGAAGTTCTAGGAATGTCCAGAATGGCCATCAGTTGCAGCCTGTCCAATAGCCGTTGGCCAGTGGCGAACTTGTAACTCTGGCATTTAGGGCAAAGTCTAGAAGGGCTGATGTGCTTTTGGACCGCCAGTTGCTTAAGAGAAATTAATATTAAAGCTATTAAAGTACCAGTGACTATGACTCATAAACATATTTACTATAGTGAATTACTTGCCATTTTAAAATAAACTCTTTGATATCATTAAGGTGCAAAGCTGGCTGAACAGCAGATCTGGCTAGCTAACAGATCTGGCTACTTGGATATGAACAGTGCATTAAAATAGACATGAAAATCTACAGAATATTGTAACTGCCACATGAGTACTTCGCTAATGACGGATATTGACTGTATCAACTTCAGTGGACTAGTATGTGTAATCTGTGAGTGTGTTAACCAATCAGTGAACCACTCACCTAAGGAAGGGGGTTTGCGTGCTGTAGCTTTAACGCTCTAGCCAATATAAAATGGATAAAATAAAATGCTACACATGTAATTACAACTTTACAACACTGAAAAACCAACAATGTGAACGACATCATATTTAAGGTTAGAACTGGGGTAGCAAGACTCATTTTAGGGGTATTAAGTGCCAGACTTAAAGCCATGCCCTTGACTCTACTCCAGCTGGCACAGAGACACTGAGGAGAAAAACAATCTAAACCCAGCACAGAGGGGTGTGTGTTCAGTGAAGTTGGTGTGGAATCTGTGCAGGAGGGTCAGTGTGTCAGAGTCAGAGATGCTGTAGAAGGACAGTGTGCCAGCTGGACGGTCCACACACACTCCTACTCTGTACACACACACTCCTTCACCATCATCATCATCACACTCTCCTGCTCTGCGGTAGGGGGAGGGGGGGACAGGTATATGTGTTTTATTTGCATTGTGACAGACATAGTATTTGTGTTTAGTGCAGCACAGACTCCAGGAATTTATATTCAGCCCAAACAGAGATTCATCAATTGCTTCTTTCCTGTTGATTCCCTTATATGTCACTGCTATACAAACCCCCCTCCCCTCATGAAATCTCCTCTCGGGCACACTCCACTCAGCCTCCCAGTACCAGCGTCCAGACAGATTCTCTCTGCACAAAACCTGCGGCCAGTAACCAAATCTCTCCGGATGATCAGAATATGTCTGCTTTTCGCTCCCCCATGTCACCTTTCTGTTCCTCTCAGATAGAGACAGATTTCTGTTCAATGTGTTTGGATCCAGTGTGAGATGACAGCCATCTGCAGACCAGAGACATTAATTAGATTAATTATCATTAATAATATTCATTTCATTATGTCTGTGACTGAGTGTGTGTGAGAGAAAGAGAGAAACAGGGTTGTGTTTGTATGTGTGTGCACCTCTGTGTGAGTGTGTTTATGTGTGTGGGGATCTGTAATTGGGTGCATGTTTGTAAACAATGTCTGCAACAAATACTTAAACTGAACTCAATAACCAAGATAACCACTACACACACACGCAAAGCGGTATGTATAGACAGACATCTGTCTAAATACAGATCTGTGTACAGGGATCGAAAAACAGTAGAAAATAGATATGAAAGAAAGAGGGAGAGAGGGAGGAGAGGAAATTATTGTTCAGTGCTGACAGACTCACATTTCCTGGGTCCTGGTTTGTTCCTGCTCTCTCCTCCATGGTCCACACTGTAGAAACAGCAGAACAGACAGTGACTGAGTGACACACAGTGTTGAAACTCTCTGTACTTACAGCAGTGTGTCTATGAGGTGCAGTGTGGAAACTCTCTGTACTTACAGCAGTGTGTCCATGAGGTGCAGTGTGGAAACTCTCTGTACTTACAGCAGTGTGTCTATGAGGTGCAGTGTGGAAACTCTCTGTACTTACAGCAGTGTGTCTATGAGGTGCAGTGTGGAAACTCTCTGTACTTACAGCAGTGTAAGTGTGTCCAGTTTAGCAGCAGAGAGTACTCTCACTCCTGAGTCTCCTGGGTGATTGTAGCTCAGATCCAGCTCTCTCAGGTGTGAGGGGTTTGAACGCAGAGCTGAAGCCAGAGAATCACAGCCTCTCTCTGTGACTCGACAACCTGACAATCTGCAGAGAGAAGTAGAACAAATGAGGAACCTGCTCACCTGTTTCCTTTGTTTTGTAAAGTTTAATGAATGTAATCATTAATGTTATATTGAGAGTGAATAATAATAACAACTAATTTTTTTGCCTTCTGGCCAGTGAAATTGTATGGTTTTGATGCTATTTGAGAAACACACCTAAAATCATGATTCTGTAATGTCAGATTTACTGTACAAAGAGTACAGAAACCTCTAGTCTAAGTCATTATTAACATTAGTGAGATATTTAGTCACATTGATGAAAGAGGGGGTTTGTGTTTGTTACTCACCCCAGTCTCTGCAGTTTACAGTGTGGGTCCTCCAGTCCAGCAGAGAGCGCTCTCACTCCTGCATCCTGCAGCTCATTGTCTCTGAGCTCCAGGTCTTTCAGCTCTGAGTGGGGAGAACGCAGGACTGAGGCCAGATCATCACAGCAGCCCTCTGTGAGATTACAGCAATCCAGCCTTTGGAGAAAACACACACACTATAAATACACACCAACCCAGCCTGTGGAGAGGACACACACTATTACATATACACCAACCCAGCCCATGGAGAGAAGACAGACACACACAAATACACTGATGAGCCAAAACATGATCACTCACAAATAAAGTGAATAACGTTAATTATCTCATAACCATGGTGAATATCGGGGTCTGGGATATATTAGACGGTAAGTTGGTTCTCATAATTGACATGTTGGATGTGGGGAAAAATGGACAGGTATAAAGCAGGGTTGGAAATTAGCACCCGCCACATGCCAAATGTGGGTGATTTTATATAGTGAATTTGCTCAACCTACCCGCCATGGTGGCGGGTAAATAAAAGTAGCATATACAAACAAATAATTCCATTGTAACAGAGCGATTTGTGACATTCCACAACACAGACTGAATCGCAAATCTGCTTGTTTCAGCCGAACACTTTAATGAGGAGACACAGGGGTTACCAAGGCAACTTGAGCATAAAACTGTAACTAGCGACCAACAGTTTAAGAAGCAAAGGATAACATTATAGCTAGCGAACAAAAATAAATAAATAAAAAAACAATAACAATGTGGCGTTACATTGCAGGCTATAGAGGTTGGGAGAGAAAATCTCCCAGGAGGATACCATAGAGGAGAAGGTCAAAAAATGTTTCTGTAAGGAGAAATGGAGAAAAGCAGAACATGGAGAGCCCCGAGATTGGTTAGTTTACGACGAGACAGGCCAGACAGTGTTCTGTTCAGTATGCCATAAACATGCTTTGGATGCCAGTAAAAGAACAAATAGTTTCATTGTTGGGACTTAAAACCAAAAACTGGAAGCTATTAAGAACCATGAATCGTCAAAATGCCACATCCAGGTGAGAAAAATAGTACTGGGAAAATCAGCCCCGGAGGATACATACGCCTGTGATGAAGGCACTACACAGCCTGAAGATGGCCCAGTTGGAAAATATGACAATATTTTTTAGGAATGCCCACGCAAACGCCAAAAAAGGAAGGCCATTTCAAGATTATGATTGGCAGTGCAAGTAAGTCGTCATTTTTTTGTCTATGTCAGATTAAATGTTGAATTCAGGTCAGAATGTAACTGTCCTGTAATGTCATTAGCTAGCTAGCTACGTGTAGTTTACATAAAGGTAATGATGGCTATCCATTGACTTCTAGCGTCACTTCACTTTTCATTATTATTTTCTAGATTAGATGAGAAAAAGGGAAGAAGCACAGGGAACACATACATGAACTGGAAGCAAGCAAGGGTGTTTATTAAGAACATAGCTGAAGTTTAGAGGAAGACCCTCCAGTCAAAGATAGTGGCAGCGAGGTTCCTCTCCATCATGTCTGACAGTCTACTGACACTGCTGTGATGCAACAGGATATGCTCAATGCAACATCTGTGCAACCAAGGCAAGGCAGAGGTCCACTTTGTAGGGATACAAGATATGGAGAGAGTAGAAGGAGAGAACATCACCCAGGTAATAGATAACATGACGACGGAGGTCTGCAGAGGAGAGGAGTGGCATGCTACGTTGGTGGTGTGTGCAACTGATGGCGCGTCAGTGATGACAGGGGCACGTAAAGGCGAAGTGAACAGGCTGAGAGGAAGTAACATGTATGTCCTGGGCGTTCACTGTATGGCTCACTGCCTGGAACTAGCTTTCAAGGATGCCATCAAGAGCTGCTCTATGGAAAAACAGGTTGAAGAAATGCTGTTGGGGCTACATACATTCTATTGTAAAAGCGCATCCAATCGAGCAAGCTTAAAGCACAGCTTCAAGATGATGGGGTAGAAGCCCCTTGTACCAACTAGGGTTGGAGGCACCAGGTGGATTTCTCACCTCTTCAGGGCCACTGACCATTTTTCAAGAGGCTACCAGGGACTGATCTAGCACTTAGAACAGGTAAGGTAAATAAGTGTAGATTACTTGAATGTTAAAAGGTTAGGTCAGTTGACTGCAATAAATTTGTTTCAGTGTAATATAATAAATTTAACTAACTTATTTTTTAAAGTGGCCAATGAACCAAACATTTTTCTTGTGTGACTGAGTTTGTGTAAAGACTCATTCACCAGATGTTGAATGGGGTGAATCCTGTGCAGAGGAGCAAAGCACACCACTACTTCCAAACCTGCCGGGATCCAGCGGTTTTCATGTTCTGCAACTTCATGCATGACTGCCTGACCCACCTCAGCAGCCTCTCTCAGACTCTTCAAACCTCATTTGTCACAGTGGCTGAAGTATATAGCTGCCTGATAACCACTCAGACAGTGCTCACAAAATACAAAACCAGGTGAGTGACAGAGAGAACAGAACATTTGTGCATGGCTGCTTAGCTGAATTTCTTTAATAAACTTACTAATGTACCTCAGACCTGGCTCCAAGCTGAAAGCCTGTATGGACCAGCACAAGAATGATGACAACATCCTAAACCGTGTTATGAAAGCCAAGTTCAAGCTGCTTGCCGGAGTCTGCAAAGTCGATTCACTGACATGAGCACAGGGATTCTCCAAGCTGCGAGGTCTGATGCAGATCACTGCAAAGGTATGTAGGTTAGATTCAGACAATAACATTTATTTCATCTACAAATTCTTAAAAGCATAACAACTCAATATTTTTTTCCATTTTGTCTCTTTTCAGAATTTGGTGAATTGGAAGTGGAGGAATTCACCAGACACTTCCAGAGCATCCTGACATCCATGGGGGTCACTACTGAACTCATCCCAGACCAGTGGACCATCCTCAAGATCAGAATGTATGAGAAGGAAGAGAGTCTGTACACAAAGACCTGGCCAGTGATCAACAGATTTTTGCCACACCAGTGCCCTGACATCCTCAGCCTGGTCGACCTCATTCTCACCCTACCAGCCTCTACAGCAGACTGTGAAAGAGGCTTCAATCAAATAAAGTTAATGTCGAGTGACTGGAGGTCCCATCTTACATCAAGAAGCCTGTGTGACCTCCTGACCGTCCAGCTCTCCATTACCTCAATAGAGGATTTTGACCCAACCCCTGCCATCCAGCTCTGGCATCAGGTCAGCATCCAGACCAGAAGGCCAGAATTCATGGAGGGGGAAGAGGAATGCTCAGGAAAGCGCCACTGAAACTTCAGAATCTGACTCTGATGAGCAGGAGTGGGGAGAGGAATGTTTTTTTTTTTAATCTGCCCAACTCATGAAATGTAATTTCCATCAGTTCACGGTTTGTGTGTGTGAGTGTGTATGCATGTACTGTGTGCGCATGAGGGAGAGAATTTCAGTATTTTCCTTTTCCAAATTAAATATTTGCCTTATGAAATAAAATAGCCTATTCACCTAAATAATCATGCTTGAATATTTGTCAATCTAGTTTTATTATTTTTCACATGCAGTTACACACTGCTGATTAAAACAAGAAAGTGGCTGGTAAAAAAAATTGAGTGGCTGGTAGATTCAGGAATCCACCAGCTACAGTGGCAGGTGGACAAAAACGTTCATTTCCAACCCTGGTGTAAAGACCTGAGTGACTTTTACAGCCAATGACAGCTAACTGGGTAGGAGAATCTCCAAAACAGCAAGGGTTGTGGGGTGCCCCCGGTCAGCAGGGCTGAGTACCTACGTAGGAGGTCTGACAAGGGAAAAACCACGAACTGGCGACAGGGTATTGGGCGCCCAAAGCACATTGATGCGCGAGGCCAGTGAAGGCTATCCCGTCTGGTCCAAACCAACAGAAGGGTACTGTGGCACAAGTTGCAGAAAATGTCAATGATGGTTACAGGAGGAATGTGTCACAACACACAATGCATCGCACCCTGCTGTGCATGGGTCTGCATGGCCATAGACCAGTCTGAGCGCCCATGCCAACCTTGTCCACTGTCTAAAGTGCCTGCAATGGGCACAGAAGTATTGGAACTGGCCCTTCAAGCAATGGAAGAAGGTTGCCTGGTCCAATGACTCCCATTTTCCCTTACATTACATGGATAGCCAGGTGCATGTGCACTGTTTACCTGGGGAAGCAATGGCACTAGGATGCACTGTAGAAGCAACAGGTGGTGAAATGAGGGTTGAATGGGGGAAGAAGACAAGCCGGTGGAGGGAGTGTGATGGTCTGGGCAGTGTTCTGCTGGGAAACCCTGGGACCAGGCATTCATGTGGACATCAATGTGGGATGTGCTTGTTGTGCTGGAGCAACTAGTCCAATCTGAAGTGGTACCACCTCGCAACTTACAGGACTTAAAGGATCTGCCGCTAACATCTTGGTGCCAGATACCACAGGGCACCTTCAGAAGTCTTGTAGAGTCCATGCCTCAGCGGGTCGGCGCCATTTTCGTGGCATGTGGAGGACCAACAGCATAATAGGCAGGTGGTCATAATGCTTTGGCTCATCAGTGTACACACACACTATAAATATACACCAACTCGTGGACAGAACACACACACACACACAATTAATATACAAAAAGACTGTGGAGAGAGCACACGCAAACTTATACACACACAAAAGCAGTTTTCACATCTGTTTTTGCAGACTATGAGAAACACACATCAATCCAGAATCTCTATTTTACACTGAACTTTATCATGAGAATTCTGTTCAGGAACCACACAGCTGGCAACTGTGAGACTCATGTTCTATCCAGCTTTATGTTTCTGTGATACAGGAGTTAGAAGAGAGGGATGGGACAAATGTGGTCAAAGAAGAAAGTTCTCCAAAGAAGGTGAGACAGAGTAAACTGAGAGAAGGAGCTGTTTAACATTTCACTTTATGGAGCCATAATCACTAACTATTTACTAAAGGTCACAAAGTACACAGCACTACTCACCCCAGTGTCTGTAGTTTACAGTTTGAACTCTTCAGTCCAGCACAGAGCAGCTTCACTCCTGAATCTCCCAGGTTATTGTAGCTGAGGTCCAGCTGTCTCAGGGGTGAGTTCGATGACTGGAGAGCTGTGGCCACAATTTCACATGACTTTTCTGTAAGATCACAGCTGCCTAGTCTGAAAAAAAGATAACACATTGAAATTTATCATTTAATATTTGAGAAGTAGTACTGATTGTGCACATTGAAGAAGAGTCATATTGAGGAGTATAAGATGTAAACATCCCACACATACAGTTCACATTTGATCATCAGTGAAGTAGATCTGTTCTGTACCCTAAAATTAAATATATATATTTACTTCATTAGTTTGTCATTTGTAAAATAAACACTATCCATAAAATAAATAAAATAAACTGTACCCGCATTGCATACACATTATTACCATGATTTTAAGAAGAGGGACAAGTTGTACATTTTATTTTATTTAGCTAAAAGAATGTAATTATTTATGTATTTTACTATTTTAAAGTAATAATTAAATATTTTATTACATTGTGTACACTGAAATTATTTGGGTTTGATGATATTGGACTGACATACCAAGTAAAATCAAAGATCTTGATTCATCTAATGTCAGGTTTACCAGTGTGTATGTAGAAAGTTTTATTCTAATTCATTTTTAAAATTAACAGAATATTAAGTCACATTGGACCCCTTCATGAAAGAGGGGTTTGTGTTTGTCACTCACCCCAGTCTCTGTAGTTTACAGTGTGGGTCCTCCAGTCCAGCAGAGAGCGCTCTAACTCCTGAATCCTGCAGCTCGTTGTCTCTGAGCTCCAGATCTCTCAGCTCTGAGTGGGGAGAACACAGGACTGAGACCAGATCATCACAGCAGCCCTCTGTGAAATTACAGCAACCCAACCTGTGGAGAGAACACATACACACACACCATGTTTAACATTTCTCTGTATGGAGCCATACTCACTAATTCTATTTACTTAAAGGTCACATAGTACACAGCACTACTCACCCCAGCGTCTGTAGTTTACAGTTTGAACTCTTCAGTCCAGCACAGAGAAGCTTCACTCCTGAACATCCCAGGTTATTGTAGCTGAGGTTCAGCTCTCTCAGGGGTGAGTTTGATGACTGGAGAGCTGAGGCCAAAAGTTCAGAGGACTCCTCTGTAAGACCACAGCAGTCCAGTCTGAAAAAATAATACATTTATTACTTATAATTATAATTATATATATTTTAAATTTATTAATAATATTTTACACATAATATTTTGAATGTAATATTTATGTTTGTGCGACACTCTCCAGCTGCAGCACTTTAGGTCTGAGAATCAGACGTCCTGTCCATCTACAGTCTAACAGTTCTACAGCTCTGGGGCCTCATTTATAAACCGTGTGTACGCATAAAAAAATGCTCCAAAACATACGTATACCGATTTTCACACATAATTTGGATTTATAAAACTTCTATTTGACATGACATTGTGCGTACAGGTACAATACTTTTGAAATTTGCACAATAGTTTCCTTATTCATTGTGATTAATTAGAATCATATTATCATTTGTAATCAATGTTTTTTTGGCCATAAATAATCAGATATGATCAATAAGTGCATTTTTAATCCATTTACTTTGCATAAAATGAAGAAGCATGTGATGATAGCAAAACAGCATAACCATGTTTGCCATGGCACTGTTAGAGAATATTGTGAATGGTATGGTGCGACGGGAAGGTGTCTTAAAGGACCGTTCCAACTTTTTTGGCCATGATGATGACTGGCTCATGAGTCAGTTTCCCATAACCCAAGCTGTGCTTTTGGATCATTGTGCTGAATTGGGGCTGACACTGGAACACTCTACATGAAACAACCAGCCAATACCTGCCCATTCCTGTCAACTCTGGGGTTCTTGGCCATAAAGAGTGTCCAGCTGGAAATAGCAGACTGGTTGGGTAAATCCCAGCCCTCACGCAGTCATGTCATACCAAGAGTGTTGGATGGCATAATTCCTCTGAGTTCAAGGTACATCAGATTTCCCTACACAGTCAGCAAACATAAAAAACCAATTTGCAGAGATGACTGGTTTTCCCAATGCAACCAGTGCAATCAACTACACTTAGATTGCAATATGGGTGCTGTCAGTGGATAAACATGTGTAAGTGAATTTTAAGAATTTCCATTCAATAAACATGCAACTGATTTGTGACACACAAATGACCTTGACAAATGTTTTTGCCCGATGGCCAGGGTCATGCCATGATTTGTTAATACTGATAAACAGTAATATTGGAAAACAACCCCAATTTCGCCACCTGTTGCTCCTACACCTGCCCGTTGGGTAAGTATAAGCCTCTTCACCTCAACCTTAATGTCGGACCATTTTTACGCAATAACTGCCTGCCATGCAAAGTTTTTTGCCACAGGCATCCGAAATTGTATGCTTTAAATCTTGAATTGGGAGACTAAAGCCTCGATCTCGTACTCAGAAAAGTTTGTTTTCCCCTCTTCGCTGCCATTATTGCATTTAAAATGTATTGCACTTTCATGCACATTATTTATAGATCTTGCTTAATTGAGTTCGACTTCCGGAGCACCATACGTACTTGAATGTTGGCGTTTCAGGGTGTGGGTTTTGTGTGCATTCACGCATGCACAATCGTAGGATTAGTTGTGATTTATAATAGAAGACATGTATGTGTTGTGTACGCAAGTTTTATAAATCAAACACACACCCACATATTAAATACTCTGTTGGCTATGGTGGAGCTACTGTTGACTTTACATATTGTTGCCGCTTTACATATTCTACAGATAATTTGAGAGGGTGGAACAAGTGGAATGTGTTAGCTTGTTGCAATAACCTTGTATCGATTGGTGTTAATACTATTTCCTTTGTTGGACCACGAGCTGTATCTTTTGCCCTTATGTTGTATGCTGCCAAACATCATGCCATATTTTCTTGACTTACTCTACTGCTTGTCTTAGCCTATACCTAATAAATTAATTTTGAATATGATGTCACTCCAAAACTTTCTCCTCTTGGTTGGTGTAAAATTCCTGTGCTGTAATGCTGCATTATGTACCTTGTTGGCTGTTATATCTATTACCTGATCCGTAAATTTAAGTTTCACTTTTGAGGTTCCTTCACGACTTGAGCATCGCATTGCCTTGTTATCTGGATGTGTACACATGCCATATCTAACCTTTTTTAGGGGTGGCATAATTACAGCAAGTCTTAGTAAATTGGTTGTTAATGTTTCAGCAACCACAAAAGTGTCTCTATCCAGTGAATATTTTTGCACTGTGATTATTTCTTACTAAATTTGGTCCTAAGCTTTATTGTGAAACCCATTTTGTTGTAGGAGACATTGACTTATTTGATAGATGTTTGGTAGGAAAAGCAGGTGGTTTATCTTTAGTCATTTATTCAGCTTAATCATTAGATGTAGCATAGAAAATTTCCAACAATATTGATAAAACTCTGTCATCAACTTTGACATCAAACATAAAAAAATCTCCCTGTTTAAGACAGTGGTTTGACAATAATATTATACAAGTCAAGCAGTTTATGGAATCTGATGCCAGATTTATTACATATACCCTAGACTAGTTTTGGAATATAAATATATTAATCCAAAATAAAAGGATTATGCGATTGTATATTGTGCTATTGATTGTCTGAATTTATTAATCAATATGAATTTGATAATCATAGTATAGATAATCAGAAGATATAAGATGGAGCACTAATCTTAAAATTAGGAAATAAATCTAAAAAGATTATTTCCATTGAGGTCCTGACAATTTAGTATGCAACCACTGATCAACAGCAACATCCCTAACGAGCTTAAAATAATTAGATAACTGGGCACAGCACCACAGACAATCTTCAACTGTACAAGACACATTTTTATCTGATTTACTCTTTCCTGTACCCAAAGTCAATTTACCGCCACAAAGTGAGAGGAAAGTGGGTCAGAGTGGGCAGGAAGTAGGGCTGCATAATATAGCACATTAAAACATTGCGATTAATTATAATTCAATTATTTACATTTAATAAGCCAACAAAATGCATGAAAATGTAGAGAGCAGAGAATAGGCACATATGCACAATTGGTTCTTAATGCAGATGCATTCACACCAATGACATTGTGCACAAGATGAACAGGTAGTAGTGAAACCAGTGTGAAGCAAAGAAGCTCTTAGCATGCTAGTTAGCTTGTTGTCGGAATGAGTTGGCCTGACGGTCAAGGCGAGGTAGCCGCTGCAGCTGCAGAAAGTGATCCAATTCCTAAAAGAAGAAGCACCTCGGTTGTGTGACAGTATTTTTGCATGTGTAGTGACCGCAACTGTTTCACTTCGCCACCTTCTGGTTGAGGGGCCGAAGGAACACCATAACTTAAATACAATACCAAGATGAACAATGCCCCCCCCCCGCGGAGAACAAGGAGGCTCTGAGACAGAGTTAGAAAGATACCAATAATCTTTAGTACAAGAATGTTAAAATCGGAAGTGTTCAATAAAGAGACAAATTATGCCATTTCCCCCTTTATTGGGATGACCCAGGTCCGTCTATGCAGCATCAGCCCCGTTCCCACCACTGGTTCCTGGAAAAAGGCGAGAAGAACAGACGCACTACATGAACATGCAACCGGATGCAATTACAAAGTCATGCAGTGGCACACGTGAATTTAAGGTTACTGCACCCACTATCACCATTAACCGTGAGGGATGACAGTGTCGCACGCCACGCATCCAAACACCCAGTGAGCAAAAGGAGCCCGCCTCAAGACCAGACCCCGATCCCCCATACAAATAGCCAGCTAGCACAGCCAAGTAGCCCACACCTTTTCGGAAGGGGAAGAGAAAGAACAGGAGGAATGTATACGAGCGGATCGCAACAACAACATTTACACACAAATAACTCTGGAGACAGTGGCTGGCACAATTCCTTTAAGAAAGGAAAACAAATATTAGTATTACATATAGCCAGCCACATTCTTAACATACAAATCCACAATTCAACATTGCCATATCATACTTTATAGGCTCGCCACTCAAAGATTACTGCAGACCCGCATCAGATGGCACAAGCATCTAGACTACAATGCTGATCACAGCGGCCACTCCTAACACCCAGCTGAGTTCACCCACAGCAAACAGCACACTACAGGAAACAGCAACGCAAGTATCCAAACCAACAATAAAAACGTTTATAATAAAACCGGAGAATACTTAAAACTCAAGTTGTAAACATTCCCATTTAAGCGCTGAACCAGTTTCTGCTCGTCTACCCCCAACCACAATTAACCTAAAAAGTAGCAAAGAATTAAAAACATTGCGAGATAAAAGTTCTATGCAATCGAGCAAAATACCATACTGCAACAACATTCAAACTATACCTTTATCACAGAGCGAAATTAATCACTGTGTCCTTCTCTCCTGATAATAGGATGTTGAATTTCTTCAGTTGGACTCCAACAGGAAATCCATGACACTTCCCCATTGGACAGATCACCTGCATTTACCCAGGTAAGCAACTCTTATAGTCGTCCCACCCTCATTAACTCAATTGATAACACGCTGCTAGGAAATGAGCCTAATTGCAAACCTTTGTTCCCCACAAATGTGACAACCTCACTCAATCAGAAGTGATATGCAGAAAAGATTTACTTGTGACAAGTTGGGAGCGTTGTTCCTTTACCCAGGAAGAACAGGAAACATTTATATTGGAAATGTCATTATTTAAGGCTTTAAATATACTTAAAAATAAATGAAACTGACTAAATACATAAAACTTTTGTTTATCGCATCAGTATTGCCATCACGATAATCCATAAATGAATTGCATGTCACATTTTTTTCAATACTGTGCAGCCCTAGCAGGAAGTTTCAAAATACGTCTGGTCAACTTATTTTGTGATGTTTGTAATTTATCTTTTAAGGATGTTGGGACACTGGTATACCAGGAGCATCAAGCATGGATAAAATGAGACTGGATTTAGGCTGTAGCTAATGTCTTTAGGGTCTCAGTGTCCAAGAACTCAAAAATGGCCAAGAATCTAACCCTGTTGTTAATCTTGGAATGCATTTTCTGTGCAGTACCCTCTCTAGAAATATTTTTATTTAAAATACAACTAAAGCAGTTTATGGATACCTTCACAGAAATCAACATGTCACAAACGTATACATAAAACCAGGAGATTTGCTAAGATTCACCTTAGGATCAAATAAGTCTTCCCAAGATGAAGAGAAAGCTTATTTTCAGTCAACCATTTACCGACTTTCAAGAGCTCAGATCTTGTTGTGTGTTATATCACACTCTTTGTGTGACATAAGTAATACAGAGTCATCTGCATAAACAAAAGGTCACAAGGACAAATAGCTTTTACATCATTAACATATAATAAGATGACCAGTGGGCCTAGAATTCTCCCAATCCACAATTCGGTGGTTTTGGTTCTGACAGCACCATGCTGACATCTGCCATCTTTACCCTACCTTTAAAATATGATCTCACCCAGTCAACAGCTGACTCTCTAAAATCTCTCTCTTTCAATTTCAATAGGATCATGTGGTCAGCTGTATTGAATGCCTTTTGGAAATCTAACAGAAACATTCCGGAAAGTTTACCAGATCTATTTCTTTTCTTATGTGATCAGTCGGATAAAATAGACATGTTTCAGTAGAATGGGGTTAGAGCTCTGGGAGGCTATGGGAGGACAAATAATTATCAGTCTGTTCGTGTGCTAACCTCTCCACGACTCCATGTTAAATACTAGTCTTTTTATCCATTGAAACACCACCTGATTTGTCTGACTTAGATCCAAGCTGTCATCTCTGCAACAATGACACCATAGAACATCAATTTTGGTCCTTTTCCTTTTCTAAATTATACACTTTTTAAATTAAGAGGCTCATTGGACACTGTACTCAGTAATGCAATGCCATGCAGATACATAATATCCCCTCTTTGCTCGGGTTTCTCTTCATAACATGCAGATCTTTTGCCTCCAGATCTCTTGTTGGTTAAAAGGACCAACAACCTTGTGATCTCTCTAATGCTTTCTTCTTCTGACATGAAGCACTACAGAGAGACACACACGCAGACCCGCAAATCACACAGAACAAAGAACTGTAAGGATACATTTACACTATCAGCGTCAGATGACACTTGAGATCCCATTGCTCCCTAAGGTGGCTGCTTGGTGGGCGTTTCTGTATTTAAATCAAGTAGGTAGTTTGGGTAGATGACTGTAGAAGTTAATGTGCATGTATTTAATGTATTATTTCACATGCCTGTGATGTAGCCTATGCAGTTTAAAAGGATATTTTCTCATGCACTGGTCATGGCAAAAATAGAAATTAATGTACACATATTTGTATTAATTCATGTGTCTATGTTTTTGAGTACAAAATAAAATAAAAAGGAGAAAATGGAATTGGGAATAGCTTTGCAATCAGCCTTAACTGTCAGTTGTGGTATCTTCCTGGTATGAGATTTAACATATTTCATGACTGAATAATTAGTACATTCACAATTTCAAACATTTATTAAACCTCAATGGTAGGTTGACTGTGGTTTATAGCCCACTGCATGTTTCATGCATCATCAATATTTTACTGAAGTGAGACTACCACTTCCCCAGAAATACCCACCATCTGTGCAACCTTTCTCCATGGAGAGTTTCCTAGCTTTGGGTTGCTTTTATATGGTGGCAGAGTGAATCTTGAACCCCGCAAAAATTAATCTGTGGTTTATAATGCATCTAATGGAATTTGTAGTAAGTGGAACTAAACTTCCTTCAGCACACGAGCAGTTCGGATGCTGTAGCCCTGAACACACACTGTCTATCTTGACCTAATGGGATAATGGGATGCGATCACAGGATTAATTTGCAGAAGTTGGATTTTCCCGAACCTTTCAAAAAACACCACCACCCTAAACGTTGACAGATCAATCCTGTAATGCATAGCTCCACATAGAAAGTGAATGGAAGCATCAAAAAAGTTGCTCCTGACACTACCCCTAAGAGTGTACAGCAGCTAATTGGGTGGTCTTCATTTATAATTATCCATTTTAGCATGCTGCAAGCACCATTTCCTGATCATGCTTAGCTTCAGCTATCTTCTCTTTGTTCTCCCTGAACACATGTCCAATGTGCAGACCTTCAAGACTGCACGATCCCCACATGCAGGAGAACACCTTGCACCAGACACACATTAATGCATTTCTGGACACACATACACCTAAAATGACATGATTTACAAGAGTTTTACATCATTGTACTAAATCATGCCATTTTAGTATTTACGGTCAATAAAGTGTGTTATATTTTCCAAGGTTGCGTGGTTCTTAATATTACACTTGAATACAGTTAACCTCTGCAACCTCAAATAGCTCAAAATGCTTTCATGTTTGTTGAATCATTGTTTATCATTAACTAGTAATATTGAAACCGTAATTACAATGAATGATTTAGATATTTATTAAAATTGTGAATGTATTGTCATATTTTACGAGACTAATATACAGTGCTGTAAAAATGTATTTGCCCAGTTCTTAATTTCCTCTTTTATTGCATATTTCTCTCACTGAATGTATTCAGGTCTTCCACAATAAGGTAATCTTGATAATAAAACATTATATAGGGATTATTTAGGCCTCACATGTGGCACCACTTTTGTAGGAACTTACTATACTATTCCTCACACATGGTACCAATTATATACTGAACAATGAATATTATCTATACCCTCCAAAGGGGCGCCAGATGATATGAGAATAATGTGTTGGATTCTGAAACACAAAATACTATTCTAAACAAACATGTGGAAATCAGTCTTATGTCATTCATTTAATCAGTCTTATTTTTAATAATTATGAACTATTATTATTGACACTCTAATCTATAGTTAAAGATACGATAACTATTAATTCATAACGGGTGAAGGCATTTAGTTCAGATTGATTTGACTCCGTCTCATGTTCTTATGATATCAATACAGACACAACGTTTAATATATTAAACAGTGAAAATCCCAACTAGACAGTTTATATCGCTGTAAGAAAAGTGTATATGCGTTTGTGTGCGTGTGTGTGTGTGTGTGTGTGCATATGTTGAGAAGAATGGGCATGGTCCCGTCAGTATGTGCACGTGTCGGTAATGTGCACGCCGTTTAATGCTAAACCAAATTCCACAGCTAGTGTGGTGGAATTGGGCCTCATGGAAGAGTGACAAAGCAAAAACCACTGCTCAAAACATAACAGCTCATCTCACATTTGGACCTGAATGATGCTCAAGTCTTTTGGGATAATATTCTATGGACAGATGAGTCAAAGGTGGAACTTTTAGAGTGTGCAAGTCCTCTTTGTCTGGCATAACCAAATACAGCATTCAGCTATAAGAACTTCATGCCTACACTGACACATGACGGTGGCAGTGTGATGGTATGGGAATGTTTTTCTGCCTCAGGACCTGGAAGACTTGTAATCATTGAAGGAAGCATGAATTCTGATGAGTACCAGAGGATTCTTAAGGAGAATGTGCAACCATCAGTGAGTAAGCTCAAGCTGAGGCATAACTGGGTGATGCAGCAGGACAATGATCCTATGAATATAAGCAAGTCCACACCTGAATGGCTTAAGAGAAGCTAAATTAAAGTGTTAGAGTGACCCACTCAAAGTTCTGACTTAAACCCAGTACAGATGCTGTGGCAGGACCTGAAAAGAGCAGTTCATGCTCGAAGACCTACAAATTTTGTCAGAGTTAAAGCAGTTCAAAAATAAGAGTGGGCCAAGATTCCCTCTCAGAGGTATGAGAGGCTCATATCAGATTATAGGAAACATTTGGTTGCAGTTTTTGCCACTCAGGGTGGTCCAATCTTAAATTTAAGGGGGCAGTTACTTTTTGACAGGGGCAATACTGGCATTTGGCCACTATACTATTGAGTGAATGAAATAATGATGTAAAAACTGTTATATGTTTGCTTGGGTTTCTGGTGTCTAGTATTATATTTTATTTGATTATCTGACAGCATTCAATGAGGGAAATATGCAATAAAAGAGAAAGCAATGGGCAAAAACCTTTTCATGGCACGCTAAACCATTGAGAGTCATTTCCTTTAATTACACTATCATTAACGGAAGGATGTTACAGAGTTTCCTCTGCATAACTGGTGCCCTCTATTGTGAGGAACAGCAAATATCCCCGAGGTATGTGGTGTACCATTTGTGAGGATATATTTTTATAATTTTCACTACAGTCAGTGGCCTGATCTCCTACCTCACTGACAATTTGCTTCCTAGTCTCTCAGAAGGAAGACCATTCACTGGAACATTGTTCTGTGTAGTTTTGTGTTTTTCAATAGCAAGCAATAGCGAGCATGGGTCAAAAAATACATCTAGGGCCAAATTATCAAATTAGAGGAAATACTCTTTGGACCAAACTGGACTGGACTGCAAACCATACACACTCATCCCAGCCCCCACCCCACCCCACCCCACCCCTCTGCAGTAAACAGAGTAAGCCACATCCCCAGCAGCATCACATTAGGGAACCCCCCCCACCAACCCCTACCCCCAGAGCTAAAATTGACAGACATTGTGGAGATTGGAAAGACAATAATCACAGTAAGTTTTGGCACTTATACTGAAGAATAAATATGGTTTTGCAATGAAATTTGATTTGAAGTTGTAAATTGAAGATTCAGTTTTGGCATCCTGCAGTTCGGGATAGCAGCACAGTGTTTGAGAATGTGTATTAGAATTACAAAGTGATGTCGCCACATCTGACCTGAACCAAATGGCGCCTCCTGTTAATGACCTGCTATCTGTCATCTGGGTTCCCCACTATCATGTATGGGCCTCACTTCCAGGGGTTACCTGGTCATCCCATGCTAATGTGTTCCCCTTAAACTGTTGACAACAGAATGTAATCATTGAACATTTTGCTCCATGCTTGTGTTCCCACGCCTGGCTGTGTAAGTAAAGTATCTGTCTTCAGCTGAGTACATGGGATCCGTCTCTTCAATAACAACATGGTTGTTTTACACATTTTTAGAATTTTATTATGTACTAACAGTATTCATCTGTACTATGAATAACATAACAGTACTCACGTGGCCTTCCTGAAGTTCCTCACTGCTGGTATCAGTCTCTGCTGACCTGCTGCTGATGTGTTGTACGTCTTCAAGTCAAACTCATCCAGGACCTCCTCTGACATCAGTAACACAAAGGCCAGAGCTGAGCATTGGTGTGGTTCCAGCTTTTTATCAGAAAGTCTTCCTGATCTCAGGGAAGTCTGGATTTCCTCCACTAGAGAGTCGTCATTCAGTTCATTCAGACAGTGGAACAGATTGATGGTCCTCTCTGCTGAAGACTGTTTCCTGATCTTCTGCTTAATGTACTGGGCTGTTTTGTTAATGCTCTCTACTCTGTTATCCATCTGTGTCAGTGTGTCTGGTACAGTTGATCTACTTCCTGTCTGAGTCATTGGGTCTGGCACAAGTGATTTCCTATCTTTCTGTGTCAGTACGTCTCCTAAGAGAGTCTGAATGGAGTCCAGTGAGAGGCCCAGAAGGAATCGGAGGAAAAGGTCCAGGTGTCCATTCTTATTCTGTAAGGCCTGATCCACTGCACTCATGTGTAACTCAGACAGCTGTATTCTCTCACCACATCTTTCATCATCATCACCATCATCATCTTCATCATAAGTATCATCTTCATCATAATAATAATCATCATCATCATCATCTTCTTCTTTTGGTCTGAGTACAATTCTGTTCTCATTTACACATGAATGAAACACAAACAAGGCAGCCAGATACTCCTGAATGCTCAGATGCACAAAGCAGTAGACTTTCTCCTGATGCAACCCAGACTCCTCTTTAAAGATTTCTGTGCACACTCCAGAGTACACTGAAGCTTCACTGACATCAATGCCACTCTCTCTCAGGTCCTCTTCATAGAATATCAGATTGCCCTTTTCTAGCTGTAGAAAAGCCAACTTCCCCAGTTTTAGGATCATTTCTGCATCTGATGCTGAGATCTTCTCTGGGTTTGTCTCATTGGTGCCATGATATTTCTGACTCTTCACTTTTGTCTGAATGAGCAGAAAGTGTGTATACATTTCAGTCAGAGTTTTGGGAAGTTCTCCACTGTCTGCTTTACCCAACAATGTCTCCAGAACTGTAGCAGAAATCCAGCAGAAGACTGGAATGTGACACATGATGTAGAGACTCCTGGATGACTTTATGTGCGAGATAATTCTGCTGGCCAGGTTCTGCTCTCTGATTCTCTTCCTGAAGTACTCCTCCTTCTGTGGGTCATTGAACCCTCGTATCTCTGTCACCTGGTGGAAGTACTCAGGAGGGATCTGATTTGCTGCTGCTGGTCGGGAGGTGATCCAGAGGAGAGCAGAGGGAAGCAGATTCCCCATAATGAGGTTTGTCAGCAGCACGTCCACTGATGTTGACTCTGTTACATCACAGCAGATCTCATTGTTCTGGAAATCTAGAGGAAGTCGACACTCATCCAAACCATCAAAGATGAACACAACTTTGACTTCATTGAGTCCAACACATGCAATTTCTTCCACCTGTGGAAAGTAGTGCTGCAGGAGTTTCATCAGACTGAATTCTCTCTCCTCCTTTAAATTCAGATCCCGGAAAGGAAGAGTGAAGATGAAATGAATGTCCTGATTGGCTTTTCCTTCTGCCCAGTCCAGAATGAACTTTTGAACCGAGACAGTTTTCCCAATGCCAGCGATGCCCTTTGTAAGCACAGTTCTGATGTGTTTCTTTTGTCCAGGTAAAGGTTTAAAGATGTCATTGCAGAGGATTGCAATCTCCTGTGTGGTTTGTCTCTTGGATGCTGCCTCAATCTGTCTGACCTCATGTTCATTATTGACCCCCCAACCTCCCCCCTCTATGATGTAGAGCTCTGTATAGATCTCATTGAGGAGGGTTGGGTGGCCCTGCTTTGTCAAACCTTGAAATATGCATTCAAACCTCTTCCTCAGACCAGCTTTCAGTGTCTGTTGTGCTCTTATGATGTATTCATCTAAGAAGAGAAAATAAAAAAAACTATTCAAAAATTATGATTAAATGTTGTCCTTCACAGGAATTGATGATTGGACCAACAGCTAATAAAAAAAGTGCTTTCAAAGTCAATTTTCCATAGTGTTACCCACCTTTCTCATGATGTGTTACATAGCACAACCTTCATGATATAAACAAACACCACATAAAATGTTTTAAATACCATTCTGAGAGTTCAGTCAATATGGTGTGTTTAACAAATTCTTGGGGGTCATTTCTGATTTTAAAGGAGTATTTCCCAGTTGTAAGATATTAAACTCTAGAGTTTCCCAATCTCTAATTTCTCTTCAGCAAGGTTGAATCATTTTCTGTTTCCCCAATGCTCTGAATGAACAAAACCTTGTGCAATGTTTAGGCCTCATCCTTCTACTGGTAACTCACTCTGGGGGTGCATCAGAACTACCTGGCTAATTTCAGCATGTGCACAGAGTAATTAGAGCATAGTTAATCAGCATTCTACCCAGAAACACAATGAGAGAAAACTCTTACTCTTCTGCTCATCTCTCTCTAATGAGTTAGCAGGATCTTTTGGTTTCATGCTCCTCAGGAACATGTGTGTGATCTTCAGAGACCTCTCACTGCCACAGGTCTCCAGCATCTTCTCAACTATGTGCAGGACCTCAAGGTCATCCTGTTGTCTCGCAGTGCATTCTGGGTAATACTGACTCAGATGGCTCTGAAACTGTTTCAACTCCCCTTTCTTCAACTTCATCAGAGTGTGCTGGACAGACTGAAATAAACACATGAAGAAATGTGATATATCAGTGATGTAAACACATGAAGAGGTATGCTGTATCAGAGACAATGAAATAAACACATGAAGAGGTGTGCTGTATCAGAGACAATGAAATAAACACATGAAGAGGTGTGCTCTATCAGAGACAATGAAATAAACACATGAAGAGGTATGCTGTATCAGAGACAATGAAATAAACACGTGAAGAGGTGTGCTGCATCAGAGACAATGAAACAAACACATGAAGAGGTGTGCTGCATCAGAGACAATGAAATAAACACATGAAGAGGTGTGCTATATCAGTGACTTAAACACATGAAGAGGTGTGCTGCATCAGCGACTGAAATAAACACATGAAGAGGTGTGCTGCATCAGAGGATCACATTTCCCTCCACTCCTCATGCTCTGATTTAACTTCTAAAATTTAATGTTTTAGGAGCTGTTTGTCTCTTAGTGGCTCAGTGATTATTCTACACCAGAGTCAGTCTTACTGGTATAATAGCACAAGCTCTGGGCTACTTTTACCCATTATACGGCTCTAAAACAAAGAAAACATCATCGGGCACACATTGCATCAAAGTGTTGAATACTGTACTTAAATACATACAGTGCAATCCAATACACAGTGCTTGGCTGCTCAAATATTGGGCAGGTGTGATTCATTTCATTGTTGTTCTATGCACAAAGAACTAGCAAAAATTTGATACTGGAAACAGAGGAGGAAAAAACTGATTATTTTCAACCCATTTACAAGTCTCCTCCTTGATTAACAACAAGGATACTTGAGATACTGTCTTTTATTAAAGACTAGATATGCACCAATTTTTGAGATATTTATGATCACTGATGCATGTTCCATCATTTTCGATTCTGATCACTGAGAATTTGCAACAAATCTTCCATAGGCGGGAGGTAGATGCAGGCTTAGCGTTTATTAAACTAATCTTACAGGAAGTTAATTCAAAGAGCCAACCAAACACAAACAACGCTTCTGAAAAAGTATCCAGAAACAGGGAGCTTAAATAAACTAAAGACATTCACCACCAGGTGTACAGAACTTAAGGATCTAATCGAACAATACAGCAGGTGAAACTAATTGCCGGTGAGTATTAGCAAACAAGGAAATGAGTCCATAATTAGTACTAGGCGACAACAACCTTGTGAGAACTGGGGCTGATGCTCGACATAATAGCATATCATATCAGAAAACAAACAAAGCTGTCTGTAATTACACACACTGCCATTTTAAACAAAGAACACAATGATACAATGTTTCTAATTTTGGAATGAATATGTTCGTGGTTCAAGATTTGAAACATAATGCATTTTGGTACAGCAGGTCTAGCCACAATGGTGCTAAGTGCTTAACACTAACGTACAGTATGAACATTGTAAAACCTTGTGTGATGGCTTTGATAAAGATAAACTGAGATGTGTATATACATATCCTGGACTAGGGCTGGGCGATATGACCTATAAATAATATTGCAATATTTTAGGCTATATCACGATACACAATATATATATCTTGATATTTTGAAATCTCATCTAAAGCACTTAATGAATGCTTGATTTAACCCTTTGATGCATACAATCACACCCCTGTGATGATTCAAGTAGTCCCTGCAACATATTGCATTAAAACAGTCTTGTTTATATTCATTTTTCATGTCTGTTGGAACAATTTGTGCATGCAGAAAGGGGGAAATAACAAGTTAAATAAAAAAAAAACATATTTATTCAAACCAGGCAATTGCACACATAGGCTTTTAACAGCTGTTCAATGAAAATAAATAATGGTATGATCTAGGCCTACATACTGTAGCCTAGTTCTGTAGAGCTCAACCTCAACAAAGACCCTTAATTAAAACAGAGTTCAAAGCAACAAAAACTGTTGTACTTATTAAAATTTAGGAACATTTAAGTATGGTATTGTGTCATTTATTTCAGATGATAGTGTGTGTAATTCATACTTGGCAACTACAATGTAAAGGAAATAGTGAGTGCAGTGAAGTTTGGGCGACGCTGTACCTGTAGGGAGTAGGGGTTTATCACAATATTGGTCATTATTGCACTTCTGTAAGTGTTTTTATTGAAATTATATTCACATAGACATTAGCCAAAATATAGCAATTGTGGGATGTAGACTATATCGAAATAATACATTTTATATTAATCATGAATTTCTTATGCAAGGACAAAAACTCTGCATTAATGTCTGCTACAAAAAATTTGTAAGATAATAAATTGCCTGACCAAAAGCATGAATAAGCAAATTATTGTTTATGCACTATAAAAATAAATTTGTCAGTTGTCGTAGGCTAAGCGTTTTCTCAGATGTGATGCTCTAAATGTGGATACTTTTTTTTACAGGGTGGACACCTCAGCTAACAATAGCGAAGGCTGTCAAGTACCTTGTTCACAAGTCATTGCTTTGTGTCTTTTTCTTTAAACATGTGACACAGGAGACAACTCAATATTACATATTAGCAGAAACAAATCCCACAATTATACTATATTTATCACTATATATACTTATATATTCACAGTTTCTGAAGTTGTCTCCATTGACTTCTACTGGAGTTGTTGTCTCTACATATTTATATATTCTACGGTCTGGCTGGGCAGTGAGTGTGTGTGATGTCTCACTCGTATTATTCATCAGGACCAAACATGGTTTATCAAAGGGCAGCCTGGAAATTCCTATTTCAAACTTTAAGTAGGCTGGATTTTGGACCCAATTTTATTCAGCGGACCTGAATCTTATACTCTAATCCGCAAGCTTCAGTTAGAGTAAACGGACACATGTCGGATGCCTTCAATCTGGAACGAGGAACACGGCAGGGCTGTAGCCTGTCTACTATTATTTGCTCATGTATTGAGTCACTTATACAGAAGATAAGGGGTGAAGATACAATGCAGGGAATTACAGTTGATGGAGAGGAACACAAGGAATCATTACATGCTGATAATGTTTTGTTGTACCTCACAAATCCTTCTAGTTCCATGTCTGCTATGAAAGAGTGCATTGAACAGTATGGTTTCTCTTCTGGCTACAAGGTTCACTTAGATGAAACAGAGGCTATGGACATAAATGGACTCATTTCCCAAAAAAATAAGGCCAATAGTGCATTCAAATGGCCAGCAGCAGGCATCAGGTAATTGGGGATTCATATTACCCCCTCACTAGATAAACTATACCAGGCCAGTTATGAGAAATTGTTAAAAACCATAAAAGATGACCTAGATAGGCGGCACATACTATGCTTATCCATTCTTGGGAGAGTGGAGACCATACGCATAGATATAAGACACTGCAACTCCCAAAGGAAGCCAGAGGTTTAGCCCTCCCTAACCTGTGGATGTACTTCTGGGCCGCTCAATTGAAACCACCTACTGTTTGGGTCAACAATGATGTAGACAGCCGGTGATTGAACATAGAGAAATCAGCTTGTCAGCATACATTAGCAGAATTGCCCTTCCTGGAACTTACTTTGAGAGATCTACTTGAACAAATGAAATAAATTCACACTACAAATTTGGAAAGAAGAACAAAAATGTATGATTTACCCCTCCCTGTTTCAGCCCGCACTCCCATTGGGTCCATGAGAGACTTTATCTCTCTCACATGGACACAGGGTTTAGGAACTGGTCAAGATATGGGGTTTTGCAAATTTATTTGCACCAGCTCTTTGATCAATTAGGGCCAACTAAGAAGTCTTTTGATCAAATAAAAAAGGAATGTAATCTCCCACAAACAGACAATTACAGATATTGACAACTAAGACACTTTCTACACAAAAACGGTGACCTTGATAAGATCAAAACTCCTAAGGCTATTGATTAATCTACAAAACAATAACTCAATAGGCAAAACCATATCTAGTATGCATGGTGCATTTTTAACAATGGACAAGACCAACTCCCACCATATTAAAAGAAAATGGGAAAATGAGCTATAATTATATATATAAATATATAATTATAATAAGGATCCAATCCCACAGAGACCTGGAATGAGATCTGCTCAGAGAACCACATGTTGACCAGATGGAGAGAGTTCAGATGGAAACGTATTGCACGCTTTTTTAGAACACCACATATAACATGTAAATTTGATGCATCTACATCTGGTGCTTGCTGGAGGGCATGTGGGGAGGTCGCAGCTAACTATGTGAACACGTTCTGGGCATGTCCAAAGCTTAAGACATTTGGGATGACATATATGTAACACTCAAGGATGGATGTTTTTGGTATTGACATGCCCAGGGACCCCATGTTAGCTCTACTGGGAGTGATACCTGAGGGTATTGAAGGACGAGCACATACTTATCTTCTTCAGATAATATTTGCTGCAGCTATCAAATGTATCTCTATTCGCTGGCTAGATCCAGATCCCCTCGCTTGTAATCTGGGTACAAAAACTACAGGGATTGTACTGTATGGAGCAGATTACTCATTATTTACACTTACGGAAATGAAATTTGATAAATGATGAAGCGCTGTTAAGAGCATAATTATGCCTGACCCTAGATAATTAATCCACTGTTGTCTATTTGTATACTACTATCTATCTACTCCTACTATACCCTGTTTTATTTACAATTCATTTATTTTCCCCTCATGTATTTATTATTATTATTACTGTCATTATTTCCTATTTCCATTATTATTTTATCATTATTATTAATCTTACTATTACTTTCCGAACCATGAACTGTAAGTAGGTTATTTGAGTCGGATGTGGTAGTGGGTAGTAGGGGTGTGGGTGGGGGGGTGTGAAGGGGAATGGGTGTTGAAGGTGACAGTTGTATATTTTAATGTGTGATCCTGAATTTGAAATTAAACAATGAATTTAAGAAATAAAAAAATGTATTTCATTTTCTGTGTATTGGGAAAAAAATGCTTCTGCAACGTAATGTCTGGGATGTTGAAGGTTTCTGAGCTAAAACTGTTATTCAGTACAACAGAATAAGTGTTTTAATATGTTGTCAAAAATGAAGAGCCCAGTGGGAAAATAATTCCCTTGAGCACAAATTACCACCATAGGAGCTGGGCCCTTTGATTTAACTGAATCCTTCAAAACCATCTTCCCTTATATTCTCATGTCTTTTAGTATGTTTGTTGCTAAATCAGTTAAAATGACCAAGTTTGCATTATGTTGCTAGAAAATGAACATTCTTCAGTGAGAACCCTGAATGCTCAGTCATCATAATTAATTAAATTATTGTTTTACTAAAAAGTTTCTAAAATATTTCAAATATATTGCAAATGTTTAATGCTTTTAAAAGTTTTTACAGCTATATTTAATGTATTTATTCCTCCACAGCAACCCTATGATGATTAATATATGGATATAATGTACAGAAATATCACACCTTTTTAGTGAGGGCTAAATCCATGCACTGCTCTCTCTTCTCTGGATTCTTCTCTTCCAGATAGCTGAATGCTGCTGACTGCTGGACCCTGCCAAGAGGTTGGTGACCAGAAGCAGGAAATTAAGCAAGCAGAATCAGGAAATAAAGACAAACCGCATTAGGACTGTGTGTATAAAATTCATTTTAGAAAACCAGTGGCCCACCATACTGTCTCCTTCAGTCTCCATGTTTCTTTGTTTTCTAACTGGTTTGCACATGATCAATGACAAGCAATGCATGTGGCACCATACATGTAACGAGCATGAAACTGTGTTGGCAACTAACATGAAAGTGTATAGGCGACTGGAATTAAACTGTGTTCGCAAACTAACATGAATTTCAGTAGTTCAAATTCTCAGACAACGACAGTGCATTTAAGATGGATTTTTTGGTAAAGACTGGTATGAGATATGGAAAGTATAGTCTTGGGCTTGGAGTCCAAAGGGGGACGATTAGTCCCTGTCCTCGTGGTGAGGAGGAATCCCCCTTAAAGGACTTTGAGAAATAAGGTTGATTAGATGAGATTTTAATAGAGGGAGAGGATGAAGATGGAGATGGGGAGGAGGAGGAACGTTAGAAATGCTGAGCACAATGGGAAAAGAGGTATGTGGCGTACAGGAATGTCCTGTATGTTTGATGAGGAGTATTCTCTTGGGTGGGGGCTGGGCTTTACTATTTGCTAAGGGGCACCTTTATATGCACTCTCACTGCCTTGCTTTTCCGAGCATTTTTCACATCAACGTCAATGTTATTTTGCTGTTTTCTCGCTGGTTATGCTTTCTTTGGAGTAGGGTATTGCCGAAAGGTAGCCTGTGTTATGTGCTTGTAAAAAACTGCTGATTCAAGAATCGAAGCAGCTTGTGGACATTTGCTTTTCTAAGCTACCGTACAGCAGTTAGCCTCTGTTTTGTTTAAGTCCGTTGCTCTCCATCATATTCAGGAATTCCAGTGAAATAAGGAATCGTTGGATTTTTCATGACTTCATACTAACAGAGAACACAAAGCCTCCTGCTTCGTCTGGGCTGGGTGCTTTTTTCCCCATTTTCCACCAGCAGCACACACACATTGAATGCCATTCATGCCATTTGCGAACAAATAAAACACCAACTAATCACACACAGTGTTTCCTCATCTGCCCGTTGTCAAATGACCGGTTATCCCTCCAGTGACGTATTTGATATCAGGCAATCAGCTGTCATGATTGAAGGGCAAATGAAGGGCAATTGGCCTGCTCTCCAATTAACGAATATCAGCAGATTGATTGGTGCATCCCTAGCTCTCCCTTTTGGTTACTGATCTTAATTAGCTAAATAGAGTACGTTCAGATGCCTTTGTGAGCGCAGTTAGCATGGCAGTTGTCTCCTGCAATCTTTGCTCGAATGCCTTTTTGTTACACAATCTGGTTTCATGAATACAGTTTTTTCTCTGTTCTTATACTTTTGGTAGAACCCCAATGTGATCTTCAGTTCAACAGTTGTAAATGTTGTGGCAAAGCTACTTCCTTTGTTTCCAAACTTATGACACCCCTGCTCCCTTACAGCTGGTCTTTGTGGTGCCTTTGCTGGCTGCTACATCCTGAATATCTATTAACAGCCCAATTCAATCTAAACTTGCCTCATGCAAAACTTAATTTCCTCTATAAAATTCTTGAAAGCCCACATGCCACTGACCTGCACCTCCCTCTAGACTCTGACACTCTAGACACAACAGTGTAAACATCAACCTATTTACTTACCTAGGATAAGCAGTGGATACTGCACTGAATTGTACAGGCGCATCCCCAGACCTGTACTTCTTCTCTGGCAGACAGCTGGGTAAAGGATGCCCTGATCTCTTCATTTGGTCCCTGTGAACACAACATAGAGACAGAGCTTCCAGTTAGACTCATTCTCTTGCTGCAGCTCTAACTCACAATACATTGAGACAGATTTGTACAATCTCTGTAATGCATAAACATCGAGCTTTGAGATCTAAATAAAAGATCCACCAGGCTGTGCCCAATTAGAGTCAGGTATGATGAAAATGTAAAGTGAATATCAGCCTGTTTACTTACCTATGATCAGTTGAAGGTTCTCTTTTCAGATCAGGTGGTTCATTCATTGAATTGTCACTCTTCATTGACAGACAGCTGGGTACAGGTGACCCTGCTCTCTCCATCTGGACCCTGTGAACAAAACATGGAAACAGAGCTTCCAGATAACATCATCCTCTTCCTGCAGCTCTAACTCACAGTGCATGGTGAAAGAGCATCCAGTTAAACTCACCCTCTTACTGTAGCTCTAAATCATAGAAAATGGGGATCTACCAGTCAACATCATCCTCTTACTGCAGGTCTTACTCACAGCACATGGAGACAGAGCTTCGAGTCAACATCATCCTCTTACTGCAGCTCTAACTCACAGCACATTGAGACAGAGCTTCCAGTTAACATCATCCTCTTACTGCAGCTCTAACTCACAGCACATGGAGACAGAGCTTCCAGTTAACCTAATCCTCTTACTGCAGCTCTAACTCACAGCACATGGAGACAGAGCTTCCAGTTAACCTCATCCTCTTACTGCAACTCTAACTCACAGCACATGGAGACAGAGCTTCCAGTTAACCTCATCCTCTTACTGCAGCTTTAACTCACAGCACATGGAGACAGATTTGTACAATCTCTGTAATGCATAAGCATCAAGCTTTGAGATCTACACACAAGTGAACACTATCGGCAACTTTCCTTGAAAGGTATTTATGGTGAACTCTTAACATGGTCACAGAAGTAATACTGAGAAGAATGAACAGACAGGATTTCTGAACTCTGGAAGCCCTGCCTATTTTCACACCCGGCCAATCGATGCAGAAAGTAGGCGTCGATGTGGAATGTGTGTTTCGGAAACTCATGTGCATCTCCCCAATTCAACTCCTTTTGAAACAAATTCAAAGGCTTTCCAATTTCAGCTCATTTGAAGCATTCAGCAGCCTGAAGTCTTGGGCCACCTTCTAGGCCCAGTGCAGCCATCAAGGCCCCCTAGCTGGGCCCCTGCCCCACCTAAACCAGGCTGTGCCCAATTAGAGTCAAGCCATGATGAAACTGTAGCATACATATCAGCCTGTTTATTTACCTCTGATAAGCTGATGGTTCTCTTTTCAGATCAAGTGGTTCATTTATGGAATTGTCACTCTTCATTGACAGACAGCTGGGTACAGGTGACCCTGCTCTCTCCACCTGGATCCTGTGAACAAAACATGGAGACAGAGTTTCCTGATAAAATCATCCTCTTACTGCAGGTCAAACTCACGGTGCATGGTGAAAGAGCATCCAGTTAAACTCATCCTCTTACTGTAGCTCCAAATCATAGAAAATGGGGATCTACCAGTCAACATCATCCTCTCACTGCAGGTCTTACTCACAGCACATGGAGACAGAGCTTCGAGTCAACATCATCCTCTTACTGCAGCTCTAACTCACAGCCAATTGAAACAGAGCTTCCAGTTATCCTCATCCTCTCACTGCAGCTCTAACTCACAGCACATGGAGACAGAGCTTCCAGTTAACCTCATCCTCTTACTGCAGCTCTAACTCACAGCACATGGAGACAGAGCTTCCAGTTAACCTCATCCTCTTACTGCAGCTCTAACTCACAGCACATGGAGACAGAGCTTCCAGTTAACCTCATCCTCTTACTGCAGCTCTAACTCACAGCACATGGAGACAGATTTGTACAATCTCTGTAATGCATAAGCATCAAGCTTTGAGATCTACACACAAGTGAACACTACCGGCAACTTTCCTTGAAAGGTATTTATGGTGAACTCTTAACATGGTTGCAGAAGTAATACTGAGAAGAATGAACAGACAGGATTTCTGAACTCTGGAAGCCCTGCCTATTTTCACACCCGGCCAATCGATGCAGAAAGTAGGCGTCGATGTGGAATGTGTGTTTCGGAAAGTCATGTGCATCTCCCCAATTCAACTCCTTTTGACACAAATTCAAAGGCTTTCCATGGTTCCAAATTTCAGCTCATTTGAAGCTTTCAGCAGCCTGAAGGCTTGGGCCACCTTCTAGGCCCAGTGCAGCCATCAAGGCCCCCTAGCTGGGCCCCTGCCCCACCTAAACCAGGCTGTGCCCAATTAGAGTCAAGCCATGATGAAACTGTAGCATACATATCAGCCTGTTTATTTACCTCTGATAAGCTGATGGTTCTCTTTTCAGATCAGGTGGTTCATTCATTGAATTGTCACTCTTCATTGACAGACAGCTGGGTACAGGTGACCCTGCTCTCTCCATCTGGACCCTGTGAAAAAAACATGGAAACAGAGCTTCCTGATAACATCATCCTCTTCCTGCAGCTCTAACTCACAGTGCATGGTGAAAGAGCATCCAGTTAAACTCACCCTCTTACTGTAGCTCTAAATCATAGAAAATGGGGATCTACCAGTCAACATCATCCTCTTAATGCAGGTCTTACTCACAGCACATGGAGACAGAGCTTCGAGTCAACATCATCCTCTTACTGCAGGTCTTACTCACAGCACATGGAGACAGAGCTTCGAGTCAACATCATCCTCTTACTGCAGCTCTAACTCACAGCCAATGGAAACAGAGCTTCCAGTTATCCTCATCCTCTCACTGCAGCTCTAACTCACAGCACATGGAGGCAGAGCTTCCAGTTAACCTCATCCTCTTACTGCAGCTCTAACTCACAGCACATGGAGACAGAGCTTCCAGTTAACCTCATCCTCTTACTGCAGCTCTAACTCACAGCACATGGAGACAGAGCTTCCAGTTAACCTCATCCTCTTACTGCAGCTCTAACTCACAGCACATGGAGACAGAGCTTCCAGTTAACCTCATCCTCTTACTGCAGCTCTAACTCACAGCACATGGAGACAGATTTGTACAATCTCTGTAATGCATAAGCATCAAGCTTTGAGATCTACACACAAGTGAACACTACCGGCAACTTTCCTTGAAAGGTATTTATGGTGAACTCTTAACATGGTCGCAGAAGTAATACTGAGAAGAATGAACAGACAGGATTTCTGAACTCTGGAAGCCCTGCCTATTTTCACACCCGGCCAATCGATGCAGAAAGTAGGCGTCGATGTGGAATGTGTGTTTCGGAAAGTCATGTGCATCTCCCCAATTCAACTCCTTTTGACACAAATTCAAAGGCTTTCCATGGTTCCAAATTTCAGCTCATTTGAAGCTTTCAGCAGCCTGAAGGCTTGGGCCACCTTCTAGGCCCAGTGCAGCCATCAAGGCCCCCTAGCTGGGCCCCTGCCCCACCTAAACCAGGCTGTGCCCAATTAGAGTCAAGCCATGATGAAACTGTAGCATACATATCAGCCTGTTTATTTACCTCTGATAAGCTGATGGTTCTCTTTTCAGATCAGGTGGTTCATTCATTGAATTGTCACTCTTCATTGACAGACAGCTGGGTACAGGTGACCCTGCTCTCTCCACCTGGACCCTGTGAACAAAACATGGAGACAGAGCTTCCAGATAACATCATCCTCTTCCTGCAGCTCTGACTCACAGTGCATGGTGAAAGAGCATCCAGTTAAACTCATCCTCTTACTGTAGCTCTAAATCATACAAAATGGGGATCTACCAGTCAACATCATCCTCTTACTGCAGGTCTTACTCACAGCACATGGAGACAGAGCTTCGAGTCAACATCATCCTCTTACTGCAGCTCTAACTCACAGCCAATGGAAACAGAGCTTTCAGTTATCCTCATCCTCTCACTGCAGCTCTAACTCACAGCACATGGAGACAGAGCTTCCAGTTAACCTCATCCTCTCACTGCAGCTCTAACTCACAGCACATGGAGACAGAGCTTCCAGTTAACATCATCCTCTTACTGCAGCTCTAACTCACAGCCAATGGAAACAGAGCTTCCAGTTAACCTCATCCTCTCACTGCAGCTCTAACTCACAGCACATGGAGACAGAGCTTCCAGTTAACCTCATCCTCTTACTGCAGCTCTAACTCATAGCACATGGAGACAGAGCTTCCAGTTAGCCTCATCCTCTTACTGCAGCTCTAACTCACAGCACATGGAGACAGATTTGTACAATCTCTGTAATGCATAAGCATCAAGCTTTGAGATCTACACACAAGTGAACACTATCGGCAACTTTCCTTGAAAGGTATTTATGGTGAACTCTTAACATGGTCGCAGAAGTAATACTGAGAAGAATGAACAGACAGGATTTCTGAACTCTGGAAGCCCTGCCTATTTTCACACCCGGCCAATCGATGCAGAAAGTAGGCGTCGATGTGGAATGTGTGTTTCGGAAAGTCATGTGCATCTCCCCAATTCAACTTCTTTTTGAGACAAATTCAAAGGCTTTCCATGGTTCCAAATTTCAGCTCATTTGAAGCATTCAGCAGCCTGAAGTCTTGGGCCACCTTCTAGGCCCAATGCAGCCATCAAGGCCCCCCCCAGCTTGGCCCCTGCCCCACCTAAACCAGGCTGTGCCCAATTAGAGTCAAGCCATGATGAAACTGTAGCATACATATCAGCCTGTTTATTTACCTCTGATAAGCTGATGGTTCTCTTTTCAGATCAGGTGGTTCATTCATTGAATTGTCACTCTTCATTAACAGACAGCTGGGTACAGGTGACCCTGCTCTCTCCACCTGGACCCTGTGAACAAAACATGGAGACAGAGTTTCCTGATAACATCATCCTCTTACTGCAGCTCTAAATCATAGAAAATGGGGATCTACCAGTCAACATCATCCTCTTACTGCAGGTCTTACTCACAGCACATGGAGACAGAGCTTCGAGTCAACATCATCCTCTTACTGCAGCTCTAACTCACAGCACATGGAGACAGAGCTTCCAGTTAACCTCATCCTCTTACTGCAGCTCTAACTCACAGCACATGGAGACAGAGCTTCCAGTTAACCTCATCCTCTTACTGCAGCTCTAACTCACAGCACATGGAGACAGAGCTTCCAGTTAACCTCATCCTCTTACTGCAGCTCTAACTCACAGCACATGGAGACAGAGCTTCCAGTTAACCTCATCCTCTTACTGCAGCTCTAACTCACAGCACATGGAGACAGAGCTTCCAGTTAACCTCATCCTCTTACTGCAACTCTAACTCACAGCACATGGAGACAGAGCTTCCAGTTAACCTCTTACTGCAGCTCTAATGAGGAGGGTTTAGTTATGAGTTAAATTATTAAGTGTTGCTGACATGTTTCAGATTAAACTGATTCCTGAGCTATGGCGCACATAATGAATGCTTAAACATCAGGCATTCATCTTTCATTCATATGAAGTTCAGAACACTGTAACCCATCAAGTGATTATTCCTTGTAATGAAATAAACATACCTTTTTATTGCCTTGTGTGCGGCCACAGCACCCTGTGTCAGGAGGCTGAATGCATCTGACCAGATCAAACAATAATAGGGTTCTGCCCCACATCAGCAGATCTGTCACTTCTTTTTACTCTCCTCATTCCAAGCCTATCTTTGCATGTCTCCTCATCACTCTGTGACTTCGGTACATTAACAGTTGCTCTCCTTATTTTTTATATTAAAGACAGTATCAATGTGTGTTCAAAGTGGCATTGCTCTCATTCTCACCTACTCAGCTTTGACCAAAATGCTATCCCAGGATGCAATTGCATCTGAAAGGCTGGAGGACTAATGGCTGATGATGGCTGGAAATCCTTCCCATTATTCTTGGGGTGGTGTGGGGGTTTATTTACATTTTTATGGGTGCAGGACTAACAGGGAGGACTACAGTGATTGCTTAGACACATTGAAATAGAAGACCGCAGGTCGAATCGAGAGTTTCTGTCAGTTTTTGATCACAGACCTAGTCTGTAAAGTCAACTAACTGCATTATAGCTTCGGCTTCGTTAGTGACCACAGCGAAAGTTGCATCATCACCACCTCAAGAAAGAAAGTAATCTCTCACCAGTTGTTCCCACTGACTTCTGTCTCTTGAAATTCAGTTCATTAATATGTTTGAGAGCTGCCGCCACTCTTATCGTTGTCCATGAGTCTAACAACACGCAAATAAACTTTTCAAAAAATGTTAACAAGCAAGTAGGCGTCAAAGTGTTGGCAAACAGCACGTTGGTGTAAACCAATGAACGTTCAGGACTACATTTACTATAACACCAAAAGAAAAGCAAACGGATAAAGACAAAGAAATATATCTTCACATTTTAGCAATCAATCAGCACATTTAGTTTCAAGTCATGACCACCCCAAAGGAACCTAAGGGGGGACTTCTGAATTACCGCTACATGATATAGAATCTAAATCTCTAAAAAATGGAAATTAAACGTGTATGTAACTATGAGACTACATCCAAAAACTAAGCAGTGGGGAAAATTTAAAACTTACGCCAAAACCGTTCATTCTTCGGAATGTCCAGATATCTTAAAAGTCGGCCTTTTTATTTCCTCCACTCATGGTGACAACCTGACCGTGTACACAGGGCATAACTTCCCTATTGACAAAAATGTCACTTGAAATATGTTCCATCCACTCGAAAATATAGTATTCCCATTGTACCCTATCAGAAACTATTTAGTCAAATGTCATTGCCAGTATTTCATAATCCAGTCTATGTTGGCGATTTCATCCCTTATTGATTGCAGTACACGTCTGCTTTAAAATGGCATTTGAGTGACATTTTCACTTTCATTCTGACTGAGCGGAAGTGTCGCTCTCTCTTTTTTTTACTTACCTCAGAGAGCAGTTTCTCGGTGAAGTTTGTTCAAACGTACATTATGCATACTATTTCGCGCTATTTTCGGTTTTAAACATTGAAATACGTGACGAGTGATGAATATTACATCTTAGATGACGGTCATATTTCCATGAACCTGTCGAATGAATTTTGCTGAAGGCTCAATTTGTACAGACTAGACTATCGATTTCATTAATTAATGCATTCACTCTCCATAGACGATTCATACCGCGAATTGCAATGTTTTAATCAGTTTTATTCTCTTTACAACTGTCTTTTCCATACTCACCTGTATGTGAAATGGCATTTTTAAACAAAATTGACTTCAGCGTGTATTTTTTTTTAAACTTTCTTTTTATTGTTTTTTATATAACAGACGGGGCCATCATAGGTCAGGTGAGATGCTTAACATTCACATAATACAATGTACATCTTTATATATTTACATGTGAAAATACAGTAAAAAGTAAAGAGGTGTTGGGTTACATAACAGTATCGAATTTCATGTCTTTTGGAGTCCCTTAAGGATCTGCAAGTGTCCTCTAGCCTCACTGTGGGCCCTCATCATCCATAACTTTATTACCAAGGGGATGTTTGTTTCGTTCCCATTACCCACAATCCACCCTGCCCATCTTAGAGCACACAGTAGAAAAAAGAAGGATTACATTACAAATATGCAATTAGGAAGTCACCTCAAATCTAAATAGTTTTTCCATTTCTTCCAGTACTCTTCACACTTTTCATCAGTGCACTTCAGAGCAAAGGTCAGTCGCTCCATAATGTAAATTTCCTGAACTATTTCTATCCATTCCATAATTGTTGGGGATTCCTTACTCAACCATTTCCTGGTTATAGCCTTTTTAGTGCTCACTAATAATATTTGTAATAAATATCTATCCTGCTTTTCCAGCCCTGATGGCAGGTTTCCCATGTACATAGTACTAAAATTAAAATCAAGGCTTGGGCTGATTGTTAATCTGATCTCTGTCACCACATCTACACAGAATGGGGTTATAGCAGGACACTCCCAAAAAATGTGAAAATGACCAGCAGACATATTACCACACATTCTCCAACATTGGCCGTGTTCAGGTCATTTGGTTTGTGACTTTTTATTTTTGGTGTTATAAAAAGCCTTAGAATATTTTTCCAGGCAAATTCCATCCAAAGATCAGAACTTCTGGTGGTAGATTGTTTCTTACATATATTTAACCATACATCATTAGTTAGACTAATGTTAGTTTCCTTTTCCCATTTTGATTTAACATACAGAGTAGAGAGACCTCTTTCCAATTGTAATGATGAGTAAATCCTGGAAATCAGTTTTCTATTATTATTACCCTCATTTGCATCAATGAATATCCTAATCAGATCCATGCCCACCTCTCCAGTAGTTTTAATATTTTTATCAAAGTAATTTCTCAGTTGAAGATATCTAAAGAATCTCGTTTCTCTAGGTGGAAGGTTTCTTTGAATCTCTGAAAGCTGTCTAAGCCTTTGTTAGCTGTTATCATACAGCAAGAAGTGATACCCTTACTTATCCAATGTTTGAATCTGCTGTCCAGCTTCGCTGGTGTAAATTCTGTGTCATATACTATCCACTGTAATATTCGTGCATTCCTTCCAAACTTCCCATTTTTAAGTTTTTTATGCCAAATGTTTAACGGGACAGCAATCCAATTAGTCAACCCAAGTCTAAATGTTTCTTTTGTAGAGTTCTTTCTCCCAATAAGGTTTGGAGAGGTATTTTTATCTGATTTTGTTCTAGGTCCTTCCATTTTGCTTTGTACTTTGGGTCACACCAGCAAACCAGAAAGCACAGTTGTGCTGCTTTATAGTAATCTTCCAGACAGGGCAAAGCCCTCCTCCCTTTATCCTTAGGCAGCTGTAGTGTCTGGACTCTAATCCTTGGTCTTTGTTTTCCCCAAATAAAGGTTGACATCACTCTATTCCAATCATTAAATCGTTTAGAAGGTATTTCAATATCATAATCTACCTGTCTGGAATATTACTATACAGTGGTCCCTCGCTATAACGCGGCTCACCTTTCGTGGCCTCGCTGTTTCGCGGATTTTTTAGTGCAATTTTGCATGCTTTTTTTTTTACAGCGAATGAACGCGCATTGTGTTCTGCGTCCTGATTGACAATGGTCTACAGTCCCTTAGCCAAACAATCTCCTCAGTGCCGTGTCTCCTGTACAGTACAGAATGTGTTCAGCTTGCCCTTTGATGTTTCGTTCATTACAGTTCTCAAATATAATCGAAGGTGGCATGTCTGTTTATAAGAATCTTTTTGCCCAGAAGAAAAAACAGCGCCAACAACTACCCATAACTATGTTCTTCACCCGAAAAATGACACCTGCTCCAAGGCCTTCGGTGGAAAAAGACGCTCCAGCGGAGCAGCGCCAAGGACGAAGAGGCACGGTCAAAGGAACTGTGAAATACGCGCGAGTCACTATTAATAATTTCTTATGTGTCCATCCTCGTAGGTTGATCATTAAAATTTAATTTGTTTCTAAAAGCTATCATATTTATGTATATGGAAAACGTTTATATTTTTATTTCTCAAATAAATGTTTGGGCCTGAAAACAGCTTTGATCTTTGATTTCATTCTATAATACTGTACTTATTTTTTAAAATCTACGAAGGTTTGAACTTTGAGAGTGTTTAAACAGGAGAGAAATGTGAGAAAATGTTAATGCCTGTCTGAGAAAAGTGTATAAAGTGTGTGGTGAGGGGTTTTACAACCTTAAAACATATATAATAACTGTAAAAAATAAAGCTGACTACTTTGCGGCTTTCGCCTATTGCGGGTTATTTTTAGAACGTAACCCCCGCAATAAATGAGGAGCCACTGTAAATCAATTTTTTTAAGTAATTTAGGAATAACTGAAATTACCGCTTGCCTCCAACGGGGGTTCTCCCCCCTTAAGGACATAGTTAGCGCATTCTTTACGTACTGGTAATAATATCTCCCTAAAGGTTTTATACCATTCTGATGGGTAGCCATCAGTGCCTGCCATTTTGTTTGCCTTCAGTCTCGATATGGCCTTATTTATTTCTTCATCCGTTATCTCCTGGGTTATTATTCTGTTCTGCTCTGTTCCTATAGATGGTAAATCAAGGGATGTTAAAAATTCGGATACGGTTGTTAATTCGGCTGCCTCAGGCTGAGCATATAAATTTGTGTAGTATGTCTCAAAGGATTTTTGTTTATCTTCCAATTTGTGATATGTCTTATTAGTCTGGGGATCTTTCACTTCGTTTTACGTCCCCACAAGGTCTCCTTTGCGTTTGCCATCTAGATGCAGTGTTAAATATACCCCTGCGTGATCAGAAATGTCTCTTGCCCCATGTCACATTTTATAACCCTGTGCATATAACATCCAGCTCTGCGCATACCATAGGCATACAAATATGAAACAGCATTTTTGGGGAAATAAAAATGTCTGTATCTTTCAAAGTGCATCATAGAAAGGGCAAACTCCTGGAATACAATGTCTGGATTATCCATTTTATTTTGAGCTAAGACTGAATGTCATTATACGAGGACAAATATTTTTAAAATGCTGCCAAAAATGTATGGAGTCCATTGGGGAAATAGTGTTTCTGCCCGCACCCTGCTAGATGGCAACACTTTTTCTGATGCTGAGGTTGAGAGCTGAAAGCTGGCCCCTTGGTTGTTACCCGTGTCTGATTGATCTTTTGCTCCCTGATTTTGTATTGTTGCTGACTCAGCCTGTTAACGAACATTGTTTGCCTGATTTTTGACTACTCTCTTGGACTGTGTTTTTGTTCTGCTGCTGAGTCTGTCTGGTTTTGACCTTTGCCTGTTTTTTGACCATGATTTTTGGATTTTGCGATTCTACTTGATAAACTATTGTTTATTGTATCATTTGCATTTGGGTCCTCTTCTGAGCCCTGACAGCAACACTGATTAGTGGGCATCCAGTTAGATTGTTATACCTTACCCCCTCTACCCCTTTCTCTTATGCTTTACCCCCTCTAGCCCTCTCCTATGCTTTACCCCTCTCTACCCCCTTCTCCTACCCTCTCATCTCTTAATTCTTAGACACTTTTTGTGATATACAGTACATGTGTTACATTAAACATTATTCACACACCTTTACAAAATTTACACACATTTAAAACATTATTTTTATTGAAGGCTGACAAAAATAAAGTCCAGTGTGTGTGTCAATTGTGAAGTTGTGTGTAAATTTGTCCGTTTGTGTGCGTGTTGTGTGAACAGCTCCCTCTGCATTTGCGTCTTAACATGCATTCTTAGTGTGTGTGTGTTAAAGCGCGGCAAGCCCGACAAGACCCAACACCACAAAGAGATTAGGGTCTATTTTAATGCATGGATAGGATTTTGTTATTGGATGGATAGGATCTCATTATTATTTTTCATTTTCATTATTATTATTATATTTTCTTGCCTCATCGTTCATCTGTGCACATGAGGAAGTAATCACGGCAAGTGCAGATGTAATCACAGTGACGTTCATCGGGTCAGAGCAACAAATGGATAAAAAAATAAAGTCTCGAAAACTGTGGATTCAATTCTTTTCCTGTCCAGCTCCAACAAATGAACAGCGGTGGAATAAAGTTTTTATTTATTTATTTATTTATTTATTTATTAAACCCCGATTAATAAGACGATTTTCGACGTAAATCGGAATTTATACCTAAATTAACACCTTAAGTCACTCACACTGTACACATAACACATGAATGACATATAAAATACAGTAATTAAATGAAACATTAATAAAAAAAAGAGAGAATTTCTTATCTTTATTTCTGTGGTCGTATTTACGAACCAAACTGCTTAGGTCGAAACTAGGTTTTCTAAGTAATTTATGGGAGTGCGTAGTAACCACGAAATGACGTAACTCGAGACCGTTGTAACCCGAGGACCTCCTGTAATGTGTAACAAAAAACATTTAAAGACAAAAGAAACCAAAAACAAATAAACAAACAAAAATAAATAAATAAATAAATAAATGATCAATACTTGTTTTTGATTTCCTTCTTTCATTATGCCCTACAGAGCATCATTACCAACCCTCCTTACATGGACAACTCAACCATATTTCCTGTAGCTATTCTCTTCTTTACTGCTTGACATATTTTGTTATCTATGTGATCCAATAACGCCGCCTTTTCAATTTATGTTTATAATTGACATATTTCCTTCTATAACAGTAAGTATACTTGTATTTTCCCATATTCAAATCATGTATCAATATTCACACATACCTATGCTTGTCTGTGTTATTCTTATTCCCAGCCTTCTGCCACTCTCAGTGCCTTCCATCTGTCCTTATATACAATTAGCCCACTGTTTTCTTGTGCCATGTAACCCCCAATGGTGCTGTGATATTTTACAAAGAGTTTAAATCTCTCTGTCCTCAAAGCCTCCACAGATTTTGATTTAAAAATAAAAAGTTTTCCCAAAAGTATTACAAAGAGCCACAAAGGGGCAGTACCAAAATAGATGATCTTCCAACTCAACCTCTTCTTGACAGAATCTACAGGAGTGTGACTCTTCAATTCCCCACATGTGAAGCAAATCTTACCATAAATATCGGTAAATTCTTCATAGGTCATTAGATTACCTTCTTTGTTGACAATATAATTTATTAAACTAACGCCAGCATCAAACAAGTTTTTCCAAAAAATAAACGTTCCACCTATCAGGATATTAGAATTAAGCCATATGATTTGTTGTAAAATTTGTTCTGTATTCTCTGCAGGACAGAATTGGAATTGCAGCCAGCTTTGGATGGCTTCTTTCAAAAAGGGGGATACATTAGAGAGAATATCCTCATTAGAGAGCTGAGGGTGTTTTATCTGTAGAAAGGGAAATAGTCCCTTTTTGAACATTGGGTGTACATTCTCTAATAGTGTCCTGGAAAACCATTTTGGGTTTAAAAAACAGGATTTTATCAAGGTGCTTTTAGCTCAAGGCCCATAGATTTAACAATTTTAGGCCACCTGATCAATATTCATTGCACAGATATGTATGTTTGACTTTATCCGGTTTACCATTCCATATAAATTTGAACATTTTTTGCTCGTAGTTTGAAGAATAATTCACTTGGTGTAGGTAATGTCATAAATAAATATGGAAATTGAGATACGATTAAGGAATAAATTAAGGTGATCTTGCCAAATATTGTCATGCATTTCCCTCCCCATGGCTGCAGAATTTTGTCTATTTTAAGGAGTTTGTTTTTAAATTAACTTCTGAGAGATTACTTGTATTTTCAGGAATGTGAATACCGAGTTTATCAACTGATCCATTCTTCCATTTTATGGGTAAGTTACATAGTAAGGTGAATGTTGTATTTTTCAGAGACCCAATTGTCAATATTGTACATTTGGCATTCTAAAACTTTGATATTATTATTTGACCTTATCTTTAGAGCAAGTATTTCAATTGCCATTATAAACAGATACGACGATAAGGGACAACCTTGTTTTATCCCTCATGATAATTAAATATTATGTGAAATATGTCCATTATTTATAGCTTTACATGTGAAGTTGCTATACATTACTTTAACCCATTTTATTAGCGATTCGCCAAAGTTGAAGAAGGTTAGGCATTTATAAATGAAATGCAAACAAACTTTATCAAAGGCATTTTCAAAGTCTGCAATAAAAATTAAACAGACCTTTTTTGATGATTCATAATTATCTATGATTTCCAGTAACTGCCTGATATTGTCCCCAATATTTCAACCTTGTAAAAACCCAGACTGGTCATAGTGGATAATATCTGACATGACACTTTTGATGCAATTGGCTATACATTTTGCTAATATTTTAGCATCGCAACACTGAAGAGTAAGGTCTCCAGTTTTATAGGTAGACGGGGTCTTTGTATTGGCCGTTGGTCTCTTGTTTTAGCAGTAGTGAGACTGCGCCACCTTGTTGGGTCTTAGACAGCACACCCTTGTCGTATGAATACTTCAAACATGTAAGCAATGGTTCTTTAAATCTGATATACTTCAATTGGGATGCCATCAAGGCCGGGTGTTTTCCCAGGCTGAAATGACTTTGTTACCTGTCTGAGCTCTTCTTCTGTAATTAGCCCTTCACAGGACTCTTTCTGTGTGCTTGAAAGCTTTACATGACTTTTGGGAAAAAAGTCTTTGCAATGATCATCATTCCGTGACAATGGTGGAGACTGAAATGAAAACATTTCTATAAAATATTTTTTCTTCTTCTTCTAATGTATCAGCTGGGGCCACAAAAGTTTCACCATTAGTTGTGATTAGTTTCTGTATATTCTTTTTATGTGTGTTTCTGTATTGAAGATTTAAAAAGAATTGGTTACATTTTTCTCCCTTCTCCATCCATTTTGCTTTTTTTTAAAGTATGAATTATTTGATCTTTCCTGATTAAGTTCTTCAAGCTCATTTTGTTTTTCATCTAGTTTATCTACCACATCTGTTGATATTTTATCAGTGCTATCAATAATTAGTGTAAGCTCTTCAATTTCTTTTGTTAGTTTTTTCTCTTTTGACCTGCTTTTGTTAAAAGAAGAATATCGGATTGTGTGGCCTCTAAAATCACATTTAAATATATCCCACACAATAAGAGTATCTGCTGAACCTATATTATTAGAGAAGAAATCTGTAATAAAAGCTTTTGTTTTTGTTTAAAAAAAAGTACTGTCCATTAAAAGATTCTGATTAAATTTCTAGCATCCTTGGCCTCTAGGGAAATCGGTAAGTACTTAGTGGAGCGCTATGAGCTGGAGATCGGATCTCATTTTGTCTTCGATTAATGCCTTTTTAACTTTTGGCAGTATAATTATGTCATGCATAGGATAAAAATGATTGAGTTTTACATAAATTATGTAAAATTTGTAATACGTATATGTAAAAATATGTAAAAAAAGACGCTGTAGAAGGACAGAGTGCCAGCCGGACGGTCCAAACACACTCCTACTCTGTACACACACACTCCTTCACCATCACCATCATCACACACTCCTACTCTGCAGTAGGGGGAGGGGGGGCAGGTATGTCTGTTTAATTCTTATTGTGAGTATCTTACATTCTTATAGTAAGTATCTGTGTTTAGAGCAGTACAGCCTCCAGGAGTTTTTATTCAATCCAAACATGCAGTCAGCACCCACTCCTTTCCTGCTGATTTATATGTCACTGCTATATGAACCCCTCCCCTCTCCGCCTTACTCCACTCAGCCTCCCAGTAACAGCGTCCAGACAGACTCTCTCTGCACAAAACCTGGAGCCACCAGTCAAATCTCTCTGGATGATCAGGATATGGCTGCTCCTCTCTCCATATGTATGCCACCTTCCTGTTCCCCTCAGACAGAGACAGCTCTCTGTGTGCTGTGTTTGGATGCAGTGTGAGCTGACAGCCATCTGCAAACCAGAGACAATAATGACCTTAATTATCATTATTAATATTCATCTCATTATGTGTGACTGAGTGTGTGTGAGAGAAAGAGAGACACACATTATGTGTGCACCTCTGTGTGAGTGTGTTCATGTGTGTGTTTGGAGTATGTGGGGCTGTTTGTGTTTGTGTTTATGCATAGGTGTCTAAATATGGGTGAATGTTTGTAAACACCATCTGCAAACAAACACAAAATGTCCAAACTCAATGACCATGAGAAACACACGCACACACACAGTACTGTATGTATGGACAGACTTCTGTCTGAACGTGAAAAAGAGAATGGTGAAGAGAGGGACTGAAAAAAGAGTTGAAAATAGATGTGAAAGAAAGAGGGAGAGAGGGAGGAGAGGAAATGGAGGGAGTGAGTGTTCAGTGCTGACAGACTGACATTTCCTGGGTCCTGGTTTGTTCCTGCTCTCTCCTCCATGATCCACACTGTAGGAACAACAGAACAGACAGTGACTGAGTGACACACAGTGTGGAAACTCTCTGTACTTACAGCAGTGTGTCTATGAGGTGCAGTGTGGAAACTCTCTGTACTTACAGCAGTGTGTCCATGAGGTGCAGTGTGGAAACTCTCTGTACTTACAGCAGTGTGTCTATGAGGTGCAGTGTGGAAACTCTGTACTTACAGCAGTGGGTCTATGAGGTGCAGTGTGGAAACTCTCTGTACTTACAGCAGTGTGTCTATGAGGTGCAGTGTGGAAACTCTCTGTACTTACAGCAGTGTAAGTGTATCCAGTTTAGCAGCAGAGAGCACTCTCACTCCTGAGTCTCCTGGGTGATTGTAGCTCAGATCAAGCTCTCTCATGTGTGAGGGTTTTGAACACAGAGCTGAAGCCAGAGAATCACAGCCTCTCTCTGTGACTCGACAGCCTGACAGCCTGCAGAAAGAAGGAGACCAGCTCAGGACAAACACACCTTACAGAATCTGAATGTAAAATAACAGGGCTATGGAATTAGTAGTATACACGTTATTATCGTTATCTTAATAAGTTTGACTGACTCATTTACTTCTTTGTTTTCTATAAGTGAAGGTATGTAATTAATATTGTAATAATGAATGAATCATTTTCAATTAATTCAATTTCAATCTTAATTTTGTGTAGAGAACACACACACTATAAATATAAACCAACCCAGCCTGTGGAGAAAACACACACACACAGTGGCGCCCCGATACCAGACCAGTGCTCTACAAAGCAGGAGCTGCGTCTGCAGCACCACGGACAGCGGCCATCCCCTGGACACAGAGCCTTAGGGAAGGTGCTGGAGGGCCAGTAGTACTCCATGGACCTGCTCAGTACCTTGGAGAGCACCCTCCCCACACAGGTGAGCTGCATTTTCCCCATCAGGCAGAAGCCCCAGGTGAACGGCATCTGTCGTCAGCCAGTAGCCCTCTTAAGCCAGGACAGAAGACCCACCAGCAGATTACCTTGGGCCTCAGAAGAGGAAGGAAGTGAGCGCTCCGACACAGTCTGGTGGTAAGGGGTCGAGTGCCACCACAAGATCACAAAGAGACATAATCATTTGCGTTGAACCAAAGGAAACCAGTACTAAACCATGGATCTTTCCAGAGTGGACTGGAACCTAAAGATGGGCTTGGGACTGGAACAGGAGACACCACCCCAGGGCCCTCAACACTGAACCCCCAACCCCCACCTTGTCTCACCCCTGTCTACTCTCTCTCTCTCTCTCTCTCTGCCAGGTGGAGGCACTGTTGTCCCACAGAGAGCCCAGGACAGCAAGGACCCTAGTTTTGTTCGGCCCCACTTCCCCACCCCTCAGCATGTTATCAATAAACGTTGGCTGCGTTCCAATACTCGAATTTGTCTCCTTCTTTCCTCCCCTCCTTTCCGAAACCTCGAAAAGGAGGGGAGGAAAAGAAACGAAATCTGGCCTCCTCCTTTCTCGTTTCCTCCTTTCCTCTAAATGAAGGATACATCGATGTATCCTACCGCGGAAGTCTTTTCACATTTCTGGGTGACATCATTGGGTTCATGACCAGTCAGATTAAAAGACCATCCCACTGAATATTTAACCATCAAAAAGTTCTATAACATGACAAGGGATTTACCAACACTTAGGTATAAGTGCCAGAACTGTATGGGAAAACATTAATGGGATAATTGCATTAATGGGAAAACTTTTTCTTTTGTGTTTTCAAACATATCGACATTGACGCTATTATATTCATTTTTTCAGATACAAATTGTAATTTTACCAATGTAAAACTGAGCGAGTTTATATTGCGGTAAGTTTATTTATTCCTTGTGCAAATGTTTATGTTACATCATGAGCAGAATGCGAGAAACTGACATTTGTATTTTAATGCTTGAAAAGAGCTGTAGGTGTTCCAGAATTTGCTTTGGTATCCCGGAGTCAGTCAAATTTATTACTTCATCAGTAGACGACATCGACTTTGATGACGGGCGAATCGGATTAGCTGTTCCAATTTTCGATTCATCTCCTCCGTTCCTCCACTTGTTTCCTCCCCTCCCCTTTCCTCCACATATTTCAGGCATATTTCCGGGGTAGGAAAGGAGGGGGGGAAACAAGTATTGGAACGCAGCCGCTGTGTTCTTTCACCTCATTTCTTGCCTCTGGAGCTTGTTTTTCAGTTTCCCCAAACTTGTGCATGACCGAGGGTGGCACAACACACACACACTCACACACACACTATAAATACATATCAACAAAACCTTTGTAGAGAACATATACATACACACAAATATACACCAACCTAGCCTGTGGCGAAACCACACACACACTCACACTCACACTCTGTGTGTTCTGACTAACTCATGTACACACACTCACATTTGCTTTTGTACATAAATTTTTATCATTTTATCACTGTGAATAATAAAGCCTTTGTATTTATGACTGGTTGTCTGTGTTATTATCACTTTAACACTGACTGTAACCACTCTATTCATAGAACAAAGCTTTCAAAAATTGGTTAGATCCCCAATACTAATTATCAATAATTCTATTGTTAAAAGGGTATGGTAAGTCCTGTTGGTATATCATTAATATTGCAATTTTAATAGGTTTAAATTAAAGGTTATGGCTTAAGTCATTTTATGAGATTGATTACTTTTTATTTGGTTCCTTGTGTTGGGACTGTTAAGTTGAACATATCGTGTTATCGGTTTGTCCTTGCACTACATACACTTCACCTGCATTTAACTGGAGCCTTTGTGAGGAATAGCATTAGCCTCATATTTTCTGGTTCCCATGAGGTGAATAGTACATTTCCTCTACATTTTGTGGTGCCCTCATGTGTGAGGATAGATTTAGGCATATTCAATATTTTGTGATAATACAATTTGGCTGTATTTAATGCTATTTTTTTAGAAAGAAAAATGCTACTCAATTTTGGAAAAAGGGCAGAAAGTGGGGCCCCTGGCAAAACAGATAATGGGACCCTATCCAAGCAGCTTCTTACTTAAATCATTGAACTTCCCACATTGACCACTAGATGGGGCACATGTTCTTAAACATCACTGTCGACTGCAGTTTGAACAAGTAACAGCAAGCAAAGCTCACATCGTGGTTGTGAATTCCCCTTGGTAACACATTGACAATTCCACACAAACTTGAAAAGCATTGTAATTCATGAATGGCATTATTAATCACTGTTAATAATTCAAATCATTTTAAGAGACAATTTTAATTGATTATGTCCAATCATTACTATTAACTCTGCATCATAATAATAATAATGGTCCCTTTGGTGATTTTACTGGCATTCCAACATCTTCAGTACTTCTGAAATGTAATGGCATTATTAAATTGCCCTTAACCTAATTTGAACTGAATAATACATAGTCATACTCTGTTTTGGCTCTCTCAAGGCAAGCCAGCCTTGCCCTCCTTTGCAAATGAGGAACTGGGGAGTGAGATTGTAAACCTGAAAGCTCAAAACAAACATCCTCCAAGATCTACAAACCTTCAGCAAAAACGCTCAGCAGTATCTAGATGATTTGCTTTCTGCCAAATCAGATCTCAGCTCCTATAAAGAGGAATGTATTCCATCTTAAAAGTGAACGCTCTGCAGTACTGCAGTCACATGATGCCCCTTCTTTTCTTTAAGCGGTTACCATTTCATCCCCACTCACCTCAATTCTGCAAGGAGCCACATATAACCAGGTGCACAGAAACACTTTCCATTCTGATCTGGGTCCAATATCCGGTCTAGCCAACCTCAGGTCCCACTCTAATTCACTGAGCAGTGTTTCAGTGGAAACCATATCAGACTATGTGCTGATATCTCACTCTTCACACAGTGAAAAGGGGAAAGGGGGGGTCTACTTGTGACTCAGGCTGCTCTGAGCATCATTCTTCTACTTCCTCTAATCAAAACCTTTCAGTCTATTCAGTCTTTACTCCTGCACCCTTCCAAAGGGGGGACCAGAAGATCTCAGCACGAATCTTCTGACAATCGTATGATTTATCCCCCTCCACACAGGGAACACAAACTGTGTTTCACTACAGTTACCTCTCACTACGGATGGGTATCATTAAGATCTTATTGATACCTTACTGATGCTGTAAGACAATATTGACACCATCATCAATACTTTTAATAATTTAGAGGAGAAAAAACACAACTCTTCAGAACAGAACTAAGATTGATTTTATTGCCTGTACCAGTGGCGGGCCATCCGGGCCAGCAAGGCCTTCACTGTTGGCCTAAACACAATCAGAATCACGAACCTATATCTACAACCTAAATTATTACATTTGTTCAATGAAATTGTATTAATTTACTTCCAATAGTCTATTCTCTTTTTTTGTAACATTTCTCTTGGCTGCGCCGCTTCCCGTATATGTCTGTGGATCATCGATGTTTCGTTCAATCAGATTTCAGTCTGTACGTGCTGCCAGGGGCAATCTAATCTGCCCAGGAATCAGTTGTGCAGGCTTACGGAACTGTTTTTTTTTTTTTAACCAATCAGCTTTCAAATTCGCCTCACTGGGCCAGGTAGCTGACCCACAATGATGTCAGAAGTTTTCCGTCCTCTGATTGGATGGTCAGAGTATAACCGCAAAGTTTTGCTAGCAAAGCACGACCACAGCGATCTGCGCACATTAATACTTTTGAATTTTTTTTTTATTTTATGTCCACAATGGCTGACGGAGAAGGAGAAATGGATTTGGTCTCAGGAATTATTAAAATTCCATTTTCAAGGCGGACTTTTCGGCGTCCATTTAAAAATGATCACTGTAAGTTGCCTCGGTCTCCACTTTTCACAGTATGCCTGCACAGAAAATAGAATAACCAGACAACTCAGTTTAGTGCTCTGAACCCACCAGGTTTTGTCTGCCTTCTGACACACAAACATTCAAATTACCGGAATCTTCTGAATTTTCCTTTACGATCGTGACTGTGTCCAACACAGTTTCAAGACACTGCAGGACTGTTGGAATTCCTGCATCACACAAAGAAAAAACTAATAAACGTAACTGATGCAAATGCAAATAACATATTAATGTATTATTTAATTCCCTTAACAACATAAAAGTATACATACACCATGCTGAATATAAAACTCTTACAGATTTTTTTTTTACAGTTATACTACATGAACTTAAATTCTTCCACAATTGCCTAAAACAGTAAGTGCACAGGACAGCAGTATATCTGGGGCACAACAGCGCAAGAAAAACAGAATCTAATGAAAAGACTGTTTCGGTTCAGCTGGTTGGAGACATAATTGCGGTAAATTACTGTATTTTCTCATTTTTTGTATTAAATTATGCCATCCCATAACAAGTTAAACAAATAATTCCTAATATTGCAGTTAAAACGGCTCACAAATACGGACTCGTATGCTTTGGGCATCTACGGAAATACAACATCACATCAGGTAGCCAACCTGCCGGTTGTTCGTGACAGTTAAATAAAATGAGGGTGCGGATGTACAGGTTGTTAAAAACGACTTAACAAGTTAGATTTAACAATCAGCAAGTGCATAAATACTGCATGACTGACTACCGTGAGGACGGAGGCAGAGAGAAACAGCTGTGGTTACCGCGAGCAATGCAGCGACAAGGTTATGGTAATATTTTAAAAACGTGTTCCTACGATAGTTATTGGTCGATTTAATTTAAATGGTCGTCTCATTGTTATTTTGTATTTTTGGCCTGAAAGTAATGTCAGGTTGTTCATGAACTGCCTTCATAAACAGAGACAAACGCAAACCTGTTCATGAGCTGGTTTGCAATGTTAGGGAGCTAGCTAACTACGAAATGCGAGTAGAACATTTGCATCGTTGGTGACGGTACACTTATTAAGGTGGATCTTTAGTAGAGGGCAAACGAAGACTCAGCGAAACAACAGACTTGTGTAATTACTGAAAGTTTTGACACAGCCAAGCCATTCTGCCACGACTGTCGTATGCAGCGATAACGGTGTCAGATTGAGCTGTCTGCTTTCGGCTGCGTAAAAGTTTGAAATGGTGGGTTTGCACTGTGACATCACAGAGGTAGTGAAAAATTGCTGCTACCAATAACACCTCTGTGACGCCAACAGAAAATATGTATAAATCTGAGGAAACGCTGCAATAACTAACGTGGGAAATACAGGTAAGTAGGACAGGAAAGGAGAACTTCGGGTGGAGAAGGTCAGAGAAGTTTGGTTCTATCATTAATTTGGGAAGAAACTAGGCTCGTGGCATAGTTAAAGTCGGGGCAAAAAAAAAAGACACACCTTTAAGATGCATTTGTACGTCAACAGGTTTGCTCTTGAAATTGTTTTTCTCTTTAAATGTGTTATTTTGTTGCGTTCTAATCTGCAGAGAGGGCAAGGCAAGTTTGACTGTACCATTAATTTGGGTAGAAACTACAGTGGCAGCAATCTCCTCAAGTTTGAAGGCTGAAAAAGGATTTCTAATAGGCAAATTTCTAACTGACTTGTGTAATGATTGAAGGTTTTTACACAGCCAAACCATTTTGTTAAAACTGTTGTAATGTAATGGTGTCAAAATAACCTCTCTGCTTTCTGCTGTGTAAGAGTTTGAAATGGTAGGTATTCAGAAACTGACATCACAGTTTCTGGGGCAATGTGGAAAACTCAGGTAAGTAAAGGGTAACTTTGGCTGCAAGAGGGTAAGGCAAATTTTTCTTTATCATTAATTGGAGAAGAAATTAGACTCCAGGCATGCTTTAAGCCGGAGCAAAAAAGACAACCCACATAGCTGGGCTTGAAATGAAGTCGCTGAATGTGACTGCCAAGATCCGGGGGGTGGGGGGGTCAGAGACGGAGGCCTCATGGTACCTTAAGTTCCATCGCAGAGGCCATTGAGCTAGAAAGATTTGCAGAGCCTCCAGAATTATGCCCGCTGGAAACAGCGGTGGCAGATGAGAATGAGGAAGAGGAAGAGTCTCAGCTTGTCAATTTTGGACAAAAAGATTTTTCTTTATCATTAATTGGGGAAGAAACTTGACTCCAGGCATACTTTAAGCCGGAGCAAAAAAGACAACCCACGTAGCTGGGCTTGAAATGAAGTCGCTGAATGTGACTGCCAAGCTTTCGGGGGTGGGGGGGTCAGAGACGGAGGCCTCATGGTACCTTAAGTTCCATCGCAGAGGCCATTGAGCTGGAAAGATTTGCAGAGCCTCCAGAATTATGCCTGCTGGAAACAGCTGTGGCAAATGATAATGAGGAAGAGGAGTTTGAGCTAGCTGAGCATTTTGTGTAAATAGTCATATTTGTTAATATTTAAATTTTAAAATGGTTATTTCTGGTTCTTTCCCAGGTTTGTCCTCCCTACAGGATTATCAGGCCCATTTGCTCTTAAAGTTTTCGCTTTTGTCGCCTTTTCAGGGGCAGGGAGGGACTTTTCCACCTTTTCTTCTTTACATCCAGCCAAAGTGTAGCTAATTTGGCAAAGTGCTACACTGGCTGATGTAAAGTTTTTGGTGGTTTTTCGCCCACTCAAGAGCAAATATAAAGGGCTCAGGACAGCATATAATTGGCAACAAAGATGAAGTTAAGATGTTTCAAATAAAAGAAAATAATTGACCAAAAATATTTTGTGAAGTGTGCTTTGTTGAAGTGGACTGGATTACTGCAAAAAAAAATGACAAGAACACATTTCTCCTAGAAAGGGGGCTTTCATTTAAGATATAGGCCATCGTATGATAATGTGTGTGGTCAATGTATGATCCAGTCTTTAGCAGGCCATCACAACAACAGTTTTAAAAATAAAAGTATCTTGGCCAGTCATAACTTTTTTTCCAACAATGAGAGTTGTGCAGTCAAGACTATGTTTTATTCTCATTTCCAAAAATGTTACTTGAGCAGTCATTTCATGGCTAACACATTAAAGACACTGCACATATGTAGACGCACAAATGTTTTGTTTATATATGTCAAAACAATAATTTAAAGGTTGTAATGCTTTCTACAAATCAATAAATATTGTTTGAAAACTGTGTGACATTCTCGTCTTCAGTATGAGGAGAATGAGTCTTTGTGGGATGATTTCATTGCCAGTTTCTACTAGCCCTTACAACTTTCCCTCCAAGCATTCTGTTGTAGACCACCATTTTGACAGATTCTTAGAATCAAGTGGAAAATAACTGTCAGGATCATAAACATGATCTTTTAGAAAACAAACCAGCTTATCTCCCCTTCCCACAATAATCAGTTAATGTATCATGAGACACATCATGTTCTGATAAACAGTTGGAAGCATTTCTAAAGACTTTTCCTGTCATGAATTGTAAATATACATGACTTTACATCATTTTAAGACAAAAACAAATTTATAGAGAAGTTCAGATACAAAATAGCACATTCAGGATAAATCTGATTTCTTCACTTTTTGGAGGTCAGACTACAGTCTTGACTTTCCTTTATTTTCATTCAAGAACTTCACTTTCCCCATTTATATCTCTTGGAAGCATTTCAGGTGGCTTTTTTCTACCATAGATACTAAATGCACAGGATTTCCTGTTACTTTAAGACAAAAAGAAAAACAAAAGACTGAAGATATGGGTGTTTCCTTGCTCCTGTGCCCTCCTACAAGTTGTGCACATCTACTGGGACACCACAGTGGATACTGATCAAGAAGCACTCTGAGGGCAGTGCAACTCCTGCTCACCTCAGTTTCTCCCTCCCTCTTTCACCATCAATAATTTAGTGCTTATTATTTATTGTCATTATTTGCAAATATATGTTGAATTTTTTCTCTGCACTCCTTGTAGTTTCTGTCCACCAGTGGCGGGCTGTCAGGGCCAGCAAGGCCTTCTCTGCTGGCCTAAACACTATCAGAATCACTAGCCTATATCTACAACCTAAATTATAATAAGTTGTTCAATGAAATTGTACGAATTTACTTCCAATAGTCTATTCTCTTTTTTTGTAACGTTTCTCTTGGCTGAACTGCTTCCCGTACATGTTTGTGGATCGTCAATGTTTCGTCCAATCAGATTTCAGTCTCTATGTTCTGCCAGGGGCAATCTGCTCAGGGCCTTCAGAATCAGTAGTGCAGGCCTACGTTAATTAAACTATATAGCAGCAGAACTGTTTTTTTAACCAATCGGCTTTCAAATTCACCTCACTGGGCCAGCTAGGTGGCCCACAATGATGTTTTCCGTCCTCTGATTGGAAGGTCAAAGTATGACCGCAAAGTTTTTCTAGCAAAGCACGTCCTCAGTGATCTGCGCACATTCATCCTTTTAAATATTTTTATTTATGCCCACAATGGCTGACGGAGAAGGAGAAATGGATTTGGTCTCAGGAATTATTAAAATTCCATTTTCAAGGCGGACTTTTCCAGAAAAGCTGGACATCGTAAAGAGTAGTCGGCCAACCCCATCGCTAGCCATCTTGTCTCAGCCGGGAAAAGGGTTTGTCTGCCACTTTCAGACCAGTGCCTATGAGCAGTACCACTGGCTTACTGCCTCTGAGGAGTATTGCAAATTATATTGCTGGGAATGCCTGCTATTTGCAAGTGATCGACTTGGTGTTTGGAGTCACAGAGGGTTTGTCAACTTGAGTTGTCTGACCAAGGCAGCGGGGCGACATCAAGCCATGGCAGGGCACTTGCAGGCTGCGGTGCTTTTGAGAACATTTGGAGAAGCCAGAGTTGATCTCCAGCTCAACGAACAAGTGTGCAGAGAAACGGAGCTTCACAATGAAAAGGTGAAGAAAAATAGGAAGATACTGAAAAATCCGATCGATTGTGTCATATTTCTGGGTAAACAGGAACTTTCAATCAGGGGACACGATGAAAGAGCTGGATCTACAAACACAGGGAACTATGTGGAGCTTCTTTCTTTTCTCGCTGAAAACAATGTAGACTTACATTATCATCTGTCAACAAACAAAGTGTTTTGTGGGACTTCAGGGAGAATACAAAATGATCTGATAAATGCTATGATAAGTTTTAGGAGAAGGATTAAAAGAAGAGGTTCAAAAATGGCGGATGAGACGACAGATGTGAGTAACACAGCGCAGCTCGCACTGGTCCTGCGTTATGTGACAGACACAGGTGTCAAGGAGTGGTGTGACATTTGAAGATGTTACTAGTGGCAGGCGAGCTGATGACATTGCTGCTCTTATCATCAATTTCTTGGAGGAATATGGATGTCTGGATAAAGTTGTGGCACAGTGTTATGATGGCGCAGCAGTCATGTCATCTGGAGTAAATGATGAGATCTGCATTTTTCTCCAAATATCTGAATCTGCCTGCGACGTCTTCCTCGTGTGGCACCAAATCGTTGGCAGTACACCTCAAGATTGGTTAGTACAGTTTTTGAGAAGAGAGATGCCCTCAAGGAGCTGTTTAATTACATACTGGAACATCATAATGAATATGAGGAGGACTCTGTGTGTTGTGCTGATAGATTTAATACACGTCTGGATGACTTTGAGTTTTGTTTTTTGCTGCACGCATTCAGTGGGATTTTTGAACACTTTGATGTGCTTTTTAAAATACTGCAGAACAAAACACTGGATGTGCAATTCTATCTGGCAAGGGTGAAGGAGTTTTGTGACACCATTGAGCAAGAGAGGGACCGGTATGATGACATCTACCTGTCCACTGAGCGCATCTCGGCTGCTCTGGACGCACGGAGAGGGCCAGCGCAAGGAGACATACACGCACACTACAAGCAACTCCACAACAGTATTCTGGACAACCTTCTCTGCCAGATACAGAATCGTTTTAAAGATCACGAACAATTAATGTTCCTCTCACTCCTCGACCACCAGCAGTTTCAGACATATCGGAAAAACTTCCCGCATACAGCCTTTTCCAGCTTGACACAGAGCCACGGAGCTCTATTTGATCATCTGTCCTGTTTAAAAACAGAACTGACCGTGATGTATGCCATGACAGACTTTGAAGGGAAATGTCCCAATGATCTCCTCAATTTCCTACACAGCAAACATCTGAGTGAGAGCATGCCACAGCTGTACAGATTGGCGTGTCTGGCTGTGACTATTCCTATATCCACCGCAACTGTCGAGCGGACATTCTCTGCCATCAAGCGAATAAAAACGTATGCCAGGAATATGACAGGACAGAGGCGACTCTCAGCCTTGGCCTCCATGGCTGTAGAAATGGACTTGCTGATGGAACTGAAACGCAGAGATAAGCTCTATGACAGAGTCATTGAAGTCTTCCTGTGTAAAGAGAGGAGGATGGATTTTGTCTATAAATAAAAAATCAGCAACTCTAGTGAGTATCATGTATTTTATTTACATATATAAATATTAAATTATAAATAAAAACTATTAAATATTGATTCTGAACTGCTGATATACGTGGAACAGTTGCGGCTGTAGTGCATAGGTTTGGAGTTGTCTTAACTGGGTTTCTTGTTTTAATAACAATGGTATTAACTCTCAATACATGAAATGCCTCTCATAATTCATTATTAGAAGGCTAATTGATGAATAAACAGCGCTGCGTAATCTCTACATTACGCAGCGCCCTCTCTCTCGCTCCCTCACCCCTCTCTCTGCGCGCCTCATAAACATCCTGCTGCTTTATTATGATGAACATATGTAAAAAAAAAGATCTCACGGTTAGTGAGATCCGGATCCATGTGGCCACTGAAGACGCATTGAAGACGCATTTAAATACCAGGTCTGAATGGATGCATTCAGAGCAGCACACTTGAAATCCGATCACTCAAGAATGACAGTAATGCCAGGTCTGAACAGGACCTCTGTAATACCAGGCCTTATATTATATACCATATATATATATAATATACCAGGTTATACTGTGTTTTTGTATAGTATTGATGGGTTGTATAAATGTGATGTTAACCCGCACTGAAGGCCCGGTACAAAATGCACGGCCCGCTACTGCTGTCCACAATCACTGATCCAGCTCCTTGGCAATGTTGCATAACCCTTCTGCATTTTTAACTCAGAGGTTGCACATTCAGTTTCCAGATAGGGCACGGCTGTCAAACAACTGAACAAGGCACCTACACTTCCTAACTGAAATATCCAGTTGTAGAAATGGAAGATCAAAAAGTAACCCAATTGTAAGTGCCTAATTGTATTGAAATGTATGTCATGAGATCACAGGCTCAATTCCAAATCTAGAGGAAATGTTGTTGGGCCCTTAAGTGAAGTACTGACATCATATATTAAAATGTGTGAGGTGTGTAAGTTAATCTGGATAAGTGCAATAAATGCCAGTATGTAATGTAAATGAGAGAAGCCCGACAATGGAAACCTGGACATCATTAGCTCCAGATACACAGCAGCTCCCATCATCCAAGAGACATGTTCAGTTTAGTGGCACACATTTGTATGAAAGTGATTATAAGGCTGCCCCCTAGAGGCTCAAGTTGTTAAATGCACTGACCTCTTATTCAGACTGAGCCCTACAGCCTAAAAGTTCAGAGCTCACAAAACTGAGGCTTCCTGCAGCAACAAAGGGCAGTGCAAAAAAGGAGATTTTAACAAATAACTGATTTGTGGATACGGGGTGCAAAATATTTTGATTCTTTTTAACAACTCAATGACCGACAGCTCATTATAGCCCCAGCCACTGCAGAATTAATGAAACCTCACATTCCATCACTCTCACAGACCCCACAGTCCCAAGTTCCAAAAGCAGTGCTTTGTAAACTCCATCATGAGGGGACCCCTGTGTATTCTGGATTTTCCTTACAGCCAATGGTTTTGTTTCAGTAACCAAGTGTCCATACAGTCACGAGGTAGGACCTAAATGATTTTACCTGTCAGTCTAAAACTAAATCAAACACGTAACTTCTTTCAAAAAGACTTATTTGCTGTAAACCTCAATAAAAGATTGAAAGAATCAGTTTGTCTTACTGAAATAAAATTCCTAGGATGTTAATATGGAAAATTTATACTTCAGCACTTTTTGGGTTAAAAGCGGGAGCTGCATAAGAGTGGGGAGAATGGGGAAGGAGTGACAGAGTTCTTGACATGAGCACACTATTTTGAAATTAATAGTAGTTTTTTTTAATATTCTTACGCAAATTATTTGGCAAACTATTCTCACATTACCTTACTGCCACGTTTCTCTTCAGGGCTGTCCCCTGTGGCTCCTTTCTGATTGGTCTGCATGAGAGTCACACTTACACTTCCTTACTGACAGCCCTACCCAAGCAAAAGGAATATATATTTTTATAATTATATTATATATATATTTATAATTTTTAATATACATTTTCAGTATTTCAAAATATGTTATTTAGTGACTTCGTGAAACACCCTTTAATTACAGGGTGCTAGGGAAGAGCAATTAATTTAAGCAGAACACAACAGAGTTGGCACGTTTGTTTTTCAGACATGTTTGTAGGATGAAACATCATGGGCATTCTTTGGAATTTTTCCCACTGGCCTTTAAAGTGTTATCACACTAACCTGCAGCATATATGAAAGCCTTGCTCTCTTGGATGGTGCTGCAGAGATGCCGTCTTGCACAGCACCATGATCGCTGTCCTCATCTTCTGGTACCACATTCACATCAGTCTCTATCTCTGTCTCCCCACCAGTCTCTCTCTTCAGAAAAACAGCAATGCATACAATGCAGCAATGCAAAATTAGCATTTGATTCTCTTATGAATTTATGGAATCATTACCTAATCATTGAGCCAAAATTCAATAGGGCAAACTATGTTTTCTTGTAATGTAAATGATTTACTATCATTCACCAGTATTTATGCTTTTTAAACTTTTTCTTTCAATATTTATGCTTTTTAAACCTAAATGAATATTTTTAAATCTAGCATTGATAAGTATTGATTATAGCAGTCTAATGTTTAATGGCATTGTTTATCTCACCTGTAATTCAGCTTCTGCAATAATTCTAACATAGATGTCCTGCCGTTGGTCTTCTGAAAGGAAGGGCAGGGCCTTAAACCTCGGATCCGTAGCGGAGGCCACGTAAAGAGTCTCCTTATGCTCGTCTGTACCTCTTGTTGAGATCCTGGCATATGGCAGATTTGATTTCCTTTGTTGTGTTTGAATCACTTGGGCTGTCTTGTAGATCATGGATCAGCTGGACATGGAGTGGTGGTACAATTGATAGTGTTGGAGTGGTCTCCTCGGACATAACAAGTGTAGTTACCTTCATGGGCTTCATTTTGTTGACAACTTCTTCAGCAGCTGTTATGTCTGACTCACTGAGGGTGCAGATCTCCTTCTCAGTCTTCCTCACCTCAGCTGAGAGGAGGGCAGCATGGATGGCTGGCTGCTGTTCTAAGAAGCACTGCAGCATGTCATGAGCACTATTCCATCTGGTAACTACATCAGTGAGCAATTTGTGTTGAGGCAGGTTTAGCAGCTTTTGTTTTTCACGCAGTACATGGCTGGCTGTGGTGCTGCGTCTGAAAAAGCTGGTTATTCTTCTCACTCTTCCAAGCAACCAGGCGACTGATGCTAGCTTCAGTGCACGCTGTGAAGCCAAATTCAATGTGTGCGCAAAACATTTAAAATGAAACATGCTGGCTAGCTGCACTGCGATGGTCATGTTTGATGCGTTGTCTGTGACTATGGCTGGGTCCTTTCTTTTTATGTCCCATTCCTCCAACGCGCTATTCAGCAGCTCCGCGATGTTGCTACCTGTATGGCTCTCATGCATTGCCTTCGTTTGCAAAACATGTGAAATCAATTTCCAGTCCTCACTGATGTGGTGCGACGTGATTGCGACATACGACTTGGTGGCTCTTGATGTCCAGCCGTCGCATGTAAGGGCCACTCTTTCCGCTGAGCCAAGAGACATTTTTACTGCATGCTTCACCTCTTCATACATCCTGGGCACAGCTACCTCTGTAATGTGGTAAGTCGGGATTACATAGCATGGTTCCATAGTGTTAACCATATACCTGAAGCCGGTGTACTCAACCACACTATAGAGGCGCAAATCTTGACAAATAAAATGCACCACTGACTCCGTAATCTTCCGAGCTCGAAATGAGGTAGATGAAAGTCTGTTCTTCGTATCATCCAGCGTAGTTTGCCTCGGGTCGCCAGATTTTGGGTGCTGCTGGGACGTTAACGTTACATCTGCATGGTGTCTGATCAGGTGAGCTCGCAGGTTGGTGGTGTCTCCTGAATATTGCACGGTAGCGTTGTAAGTTTGCAAATTACATTTGCTTTATCCAACTCCTTGCTTCGTGGTTTATTTTTGAAAACGAAGTGTACCCACACGTCGGCTTTGTATTTTGGAGGGGCCGCTCTGATGTCTGCCATACTACTTTTAACTTTCATTCTGTCACAACAACGAACCGCGGGCATTCGAGGCAACCAGCGTGAGCCGCACCGTGCCATCTACAGGAGCGGAGGTTTTAGTTCACAACCTGCTTAAAACATTAATTTAAAAAAAAATAATAAATATATATATAAAAAATATATTAAAAATATATATATCGATATTTGGAGTTGGAAATTGATGCAGATATCAGGAAAATAAATATTGCAATATTTTGCCATATCGATTTTTTAGCCCAGCCCTACTTGTGAGTGACTTACAAGCTCAAGATCCAAGAGATGAGCCATGTCATGTTGGTTCAGTCTAGATTTCTTCCACAACTCATTAACACTAGAACCAGCAATATTCTATTAAAATGTAATAGGAAAATTTTAGTAAAATTTACCCAGTGGCGGTTTTTCAATTGTACATAACTATGTTTTCATAAAATATTGAACACCTGCAGCCTTTGACTTTTCATAAAATTGTGTTGTGTTGCACTCCCTGTTGTTTAATATAGTCAAGATAAATCCAGACTAAAAACACGGGCATTTACACCTATAACCACCACAGGGTAAAAGTTACCCGTATATAAAAATGCATTTACTTTCGCTCGTTCATGTTTCCTGTGGTGTAAAATGGACAAGGCGACTCATTAAGAGACTATGAGAGCGATTATGATACAACACTTCTTTTTTTAGTTAAGGCTTTGATACAAAAATGTAAGGCAATTTACAGTTTTGAGCAAGTAAAAAATATCCTTGGTCGTTAAATTATTTCGCTTTACTCACCTTTGGCATATGGGAAAAAAATGTTCATTTTGGTCCCTGAACACTAGATATCAAAGATGTGTATATTTACAATAAAAAAACTTCAATTAACTGTGCAAAACAGACAGACATCAGTTACATACAATATTGTTATGCCTATGAAAAGTAAATATCTAGAGATGACAATGACTTTTGACACTGACGATGAAGAACCCACCCATGGCTGTTTAGTGCTATCCTTATTTTGCAGCATTGGATAGTACCCAATCAACCTTTTGGCCATGGCAGACACTTCTTCATGAGAGGGATACATTGAGTCTCCCCTGTCCTTGCATTTCATTAGCCCTCAGGATCGAAATCATGCTTGTCATGGTGTTTCTGACCAAGCAGCACCTGAGCTCTTTGGACATGGTGCACTTGTGTGCTCTGCCACAACGCTGAAGCTCAAAATAGTGTATGTGGACTTGCTGCAGCTCTGTGTCTGAGTAAATAACATGGTCTGGGCTGCTTATCTTCATGAGTGACTCCTTTTTCGGAGTCACATGTTTTGGTGTTCTGGGGTAGGTTTGTCTGGTGCCCTGCAGGTTTTACAGCCACTTCAGAAGTTAAGATCTCCTGCACAAATATATCAATAATAATAATAATATCACAATTGAAAAAAAACTTGCATATGATATTGTTTGGTCTCAACTATTAATGACACAAGAGAGTTGTGATTTTGGACGCAGTCGGGGTTGTGACTGTATTTGAAATACCTGGCTGTGTGTGAATTTTTTTGTCTTTTCATAAGTACTTCAGGTTACTTGTGAAGTAGAAGAAGTTGTGTTGGTACCGTTGGAACACATTTTAAAGGACTAAAAATGCACAAATAAAACGTATATGTACATTTTGAGAAGTGTCGTTTATTGGGAAAAGTATACAAAAACATCAAAGTGAAGATATAAAGAAACACTCATACATGCCTCCATATGATTGATGACCCATTTATGTCACCACAGTGTCAATTTCATCATTTTAGAAATTTTGAAATTAAGAAAAAATGCTATTCATATACATTTCTAGCACCCATTGTGAAACCATGTATTTTAGATGAACTTTCCGTTAATTTTTATTTTATCTCTAATACACCTCATTCATTAATTCACAATAAATCCTTACCTCTGAATGCACTGCTTCCCAAATGCACTTCATCTGAGGAAGTTCTCTGGCCCTGGTAAAAGGTCCCTCAGATCTTCACATGTTAATGAGGGTAACAGCTCATTGGTAATATTTGCAGCTGTTGCCCTTATAAGACAAAGTTATATCAGTGCTACTGATAAAGCAAGACAATTCTGATCATAATTTTACAAATCTTGCTTGGCAATTGCAGCAACAGACTGCAAGAGTTTGCAAAGAGGTCATTTTAGCAAATTATCAGTCTAGATTTTTGTATAGATATGAACGTTAGATGTCGAAAAAATTTACAAGACATTTTACCTTGTAAGAGTGACACAGTTGTCTCATCTTGGTAATCTCTCCATCTCACCATGAAAAAGCAATCTGTAACTTAGAGGAAAAGACGGTCACTGTCATTTTATGAATCAACCAAAAAAAAAACACATTAAAAAGGGATCAGAAACTAAATTGTCGATTGCTGTGATTCATTACCAACTATGATCAAACCACATACAATCAGCCACCAAAATATGGCCACATACTACCGTCCACCTCAAACAATAACGTTTTATTTTTACATTTATTCAGGAAACGGCAGTGAAATGTATGTCCTGAGGAAAATACACAATATAAACTATCTACATAAGGACAATCAACTTCACACATATATACATATGCAGCCTCCTTTCAGATATGAACTTGTACACTTACCTTTTTTTTTTCATTTCAATGAACTTTATTGAAAAGGGTTGCAGTTCTCCAATATTACATGTATCATCAAACATAAATAAATTAATAAATCACATTAAACTAAGGGTATTGTTAGTATTGACAATGTACTTATAATGAAAAAGTAGGGAGGATAATAAATAACATGATATAGGAAAAGAAACATCAAGGAAACAGAATAAACATACATTATTCTTGAAAAACCTCTCGTATATTTGTTTAGTGTCAATTAGTGTAAGGGATTTCATGTACTCTTTAAACTCATGCAAGAAACTTCTAAAGCTGGGTAGAGTTTTTGAGTATTTGCATTTGTGTATGTGAAATTTGCTATACAGAATGAATAGGTTTGTAATAAAGGTGATGTCATTTTCTCCATGGACAAAATACATTATCACACTTTTACAGTCAATTCAGATGTTTATCTTGTGTGTTGTTCAAGTTGAGTCCAGAAATTGATTTATTGGGTACAGTGGTAGAATAAATGGGTTAGGGATTCTGGTTCCATATTGCAAAAACTGCATTTGTTTTCAGTATTTAAAAATTTGTTGGATATATAGTGTGTAAAATTGTGATGTGAACCTCTTTTATTTTATTGGAAATACAATACTTATAAGGCAATATCCAGGCCTTCTTCCAGTCAGTGTCCATAAAGATGTTATTCCAAAATGCTTTCCCTCACGGAGATATTTTCCTCTTTTCATAAAAAGTATTATGATATGTTTGTTGTTGCACTTTGTATTCATTACATCAAGTCCATTTATCATTAGAAGGGGTTTTATTCTTAGTGTTTCCTGATACTGATAATGGCTTCTCATCAGGAGAGAAAAGCCAATAGGAATTGCTTTAGTTACATAATTAAATTCTATACTTGTAATGGGGAATTATTTAAAACGAAGAAAACGTTCACAACTAAGCATTATACCATGACAATCAAAAAGGTCACATACAAAAATAATGTTCTCATCAATCCATTTCTGTTTAAATATGGATTTTTTCCTGACAGTGATATTTTCATTATTCCATATTATGGTTTTGTGAGGGGAAAAGTTGTGGGAATAACACAGTTTCCACGCTAAGACTGCCTGTTGGTAAAATTTAGATAATTTTAAAGGTAATTTGGCAACATTGAAGTTACAGGTAAGTAAAAAATGAAGACCACCTCATTTCATAAAAATATTGTTTGGAATAAAAAACCAAATTGAGTTTGGGGTTTTGAGACATTCCTTAATCCATTTTATTTTGAAAGTGTTATTTAAATCATTGAAATTTAATCGGTCAAAGCCTCCTTGTTTCCTGGATGCTGAGAGAATTTCATTTTTCAGATGGTGTTTCTTATTTTTCCAGGTAAAATTGCTAAGTGTTTTATTCATTTCTTTGGATGTTGACTCCTCGATAAATAATGATAGAGCAGGATATACCAGTCTTGAGATACCTTCCACTTTAGTTGGAAGAGTTGGAAGAGAATTCTCCCAAAAATAGATATATCACGGTGAAGCCACATATTCATGATATTTTGTGTTTTTTAAGTCTGGGGAGGAAATTAAGTTGTTGTCGAGAGGACATATCTTTGATGATATCTACGCCTAAGTATTTCACTGTTTTTTTAAACTTGGATGTTACATATGCTTTCACAATCTGTATCATAGAGACATAAGATTTCACATTTGTTAATATTGAGATGTAAACCTGAAGCTTTAGAGAAATCATGAATTAATTGTATAGCCGGCTCAAGTTGATGTTTGTCCTTTAAAAGTAGAGCTGTATCATCAGCTAGTTGTGTAATTTCAAGTTCCTTTTGAAATATAATTAAGCCTTTTATTCGGTCATTATTTAAAATTTTCAGGGAGAGGAGCTCTGCTGCAATTAAAAATAAAAATGGTGAAATTGGGCATCCTTGCGGACAGAGTGCTTGATTGGAAATCTTTTGGAGGTGTTAGGATAGATCATTAAAATACTGTTGATGTCTTTGTATTACATTTTAACTACTGAGACAAAGTTTTCTCCAAATCCCATTAATTTTAATGTATTAAAATTAAAAGGGTGTTCCAACGTGTCGAAAGCTTTGTAGAAATCAAGAAATACAATAACTGCTTGTGACTCCACATGTTCAGAGTAGTCAAGAAAATCTAAGATTAATCTAAACCTATTTTGTCTCTAAGTTTTTGCCTCTAGGAGAGCACTTCAGTCAGGGGGTGCATGTAGATGTGAGTACAGAGCTCACTCCTCTAGGCACATGTAGATGTGAGCACAGAGCTCACTCCTCTAGGCACATGTAGATGTGAGCATAGAGCTCACTCCTCTAGGCACATGTAGACGTGAGTACAGAGCTCACTCCTCTAGGCACATGTAGATGTGAGCATAGAGCTCACTCCTCTAGGCACATGTAGACGTGAGTACAGAGCTCACTCCTCTAGGCACATGTAGATGTGAGCATAGAGCTCACTCCTCTAGGCACATGTAGACGTGAGTACAGAGCTCACTCCTCTAGGCACATGTAGATGTGAGTACAGAGCTCACTCCTCTAGGCACATGTAGATGTGAGTACAGAGCTCACTCCTCTAGGCACATGTAGATGTGAGTACAGAGCTCACTCCTCTAGGCACATGTAGATGTGAGTACAGAGCTTGATACTCGAGGCACATGTAGATGTGAGCATAAAGCTCACTCCTCTAGGCACATGTAGTTGTGAGTACAGATGTTAGGCAGAAAGAGACGTTCCCTCTACAGCCACCCATCTAAAAGGATGCCAGAGGGTTACTTGGCCAGGCATGTGGGTTATTTTGCCCAGGGAGTGTGCCTGGTGAGACTACTTCTGTCTCTCTTTTTCTTGTCCTTTGTCCCTTAATTTCTTCAGTCATCTAGGACACTAGTTTGCACTGACAGTAAGAATGTTCACTTATGTGCCTCCATAATGGGTATGGCTCCCAGGCATGAGACCGTTTTCAGTATTGTGTATGTCCCTGGGATAACTGTGCCATTACAGCTGACCAGCAGGTGGGTGATGACATGTTAAAACTGAAGCCCAGAGGAGGCAGAAACCTAAAATTGACCATTTTCTCTTTGGAATGATGAAGAGCAAGGGAATGCTGAGGAGACCCCATTTCAGGTGATGCAAAGCCACTCAAATGTAAAATTGCAAATTAAGACTTTTTAAACTGCACTAATGGATTTTAATGTCTGCTGCACAGATTAAGGCTTATCTGTCTGGTTTTGTGGTAATTCACTTTTGTCCAGTCCGTCTGACAGGTTGAAGGGCTGCAGCTTCATTGTTCAAATTTTTGACAGACACTGATGGTTGAACAGCTGCTAATTACAAACTGTTTTCCGCAGCAAACAAGGAGCCAGCAGACCATCTCGTGCCTCACAAGCTTTGACATGGCAATCAACTGACGGTTTGCTCATTAACACATCACTGGCAGTAATGGTAGCTCTATTGACTAATTTTCTATGTATCATAGCTAGTTGAGTTGTTTGTGAGTTTTGCAAGTGTGTTGTATAAATACTTTTCTACAAATTATGTGGCAAGTAAGCAACCTATTTTACTCCTGTTAATTATCCATGACCATTTTGGATCAACTAATTTTGGCAAAAACAAAGCTTGAAAGATCATTAGCATGTACATAACCTTAGAATGTGATAAGCAACCATAAACATTAACTGTTATTTGTTTAAGGATTACATCATTGAGAATTTGTTAGAATTCAGATTTAAAAACTACTACTTCAACTTGTTTTTTTTAAGTCAGCCAATCATGTAGGATGCTCAGGCCTCTTACACCTATCATGATAGGGAACACACTTTTTTCACAAGTTGACTAAGCCACTCCCAATGGTAAAGGGTGGGAGAACCCTTGACTTGTAATTTTAAACTGAGGGTTCACTTTTTGCAGCAAGTCTGCTTCTACAAAGTAGAAGAAGACAACAAAGCTGAGGTATACAAAAAGTTTTATTTTTCACAATTCAATTAAAAACAATGATATAAAAGCAAGGGGGTTGCTCGTACTCCGGAGCAATGTTCCAAAGCCAGAATCTGGCACACTAATATAGCATGTATGATACCAATATGCTTAGAGGAATGACACTTGAGTGGTAAATATATGGCACCTGCCCACATGACCAACGAAATATAAGTAAAGGTGACACAGCTCTGCATAACTGCAAAGAATAAAAATTGTGCATGCTACAAAGCAAAAACAAAAACACAAATCCACACAGTGAATATGTCACTTCACACAGTATGAGGGGCAAAGTGCATCAAATATTACCTTACGCAATGTAAAATCCACTCTGTCAAATAATTTAATAAATGCTTATGGAGATAGTTATATACATCAAAGCTGACCACAGCAATTATATGGAGACCTATTGTGTCTGGGCCTTTGAAAGAGGTATGCCCAAGATCCCAGTGGGTACTACTGCTACTGGGTGGGGCTTAATGCACATGGACACAGCAAAACACAGCAAGTATATGCACTTTGCCTGTTCCACAGTATGAAATAGTTATATTACACATTACCCGGGACACCGCAGAGCACAGCAGTTACATTGCACTTTACCAATCTCACAGTATGACACCATATGTACAGTGGGTACGGAAAGTATTCAGACCCCTTTAAGTTTTTCACTCTTTGTTTCATTGCAGCCATTTGCTAAAATCAAAAAAGTTCATTTTTTTTCTCATTAATGTATACTCAGCAACCCATCTTGACAGAAAAAACCAGAAATGTAGAAATTTTTGCAAATTTATTAAAAAAGAAAAACTGAGATATCACATGGTCATTTCATAGACAACACCCTTTTGCACTTTCCCCATGTCACAACGTCTACACCAGCATCAGCGTATGACTATATAAATAGTTTAGCCTACTACAGCGTTCTATCATTACCATGCGATAAATGCTGAGTTGTGAGAGGGTTAAGTGAAGTGTACACACTAACATGGAACTGTTTTTGAAAAGAAAGTCTCCAGAAGCAGATCAACTTCATCATCCAGTGATGGCCCATCAGCCAGGGTAGTACAGGCATGCAACAAAACGAAAAAAAGACATCCGTACAATGACAGATACTTCTTATATGGTTTTGTCTTTATCAGGGATCCATCATGTCTGCAGATATTGAAGACTTGGTTTTGGAAAAAATCCGATCAAGCATGAAATTTTCCTTACAAGTCGATGAATCAACAGATGTAAGCCATTGGAATTGAACGCTAAAATGCAAGGCAAAGAAGAAAATCTTCTCGCCTCTTCTGACAAATTGTGTGGCTTCAGATTCAAGCTCAAACTGTGGCGCTCCTTTGTGGAACAGGGCAGGCTTGAAACGTTTCCTTTGTGAAGTGAACATTCAAACAGCAGCACACTTTCTGACCTTTTATCCCAGCATCTGGAAATTCTTGAGGAGAGATCTAGCCACTATTTTCCATCTGAGTCTTTTGCGCAGTTTAACTGGGTCTGCGACCCTTGGAGTTCATGTGCACTGGAAAGCTCAAGACTTTGCACTGCTGGCACAAGAGCATCTGCCAGAGATCAGGGAAGATTGCTCATTAAAAATGAAATTTCAAGACACTGCTTTGGACAGGTTTTGGATATCACTGGAGAGGGAGTACCCGATAGTTTCAAGTAGCACCATTGCAATTCAGCTACCCTTCTCCACAACATATTTGTGCGAACCGAGCTTTCCAAGCCTAACTTACATCAAGAACTAGTACAGGGAGCGACTGAGGTCCGTGGAACAGGAGCACCGAGTCTGCCTCTCCAGAATAGAGCAGTTGTGTGCATCTTCCCCAGCTCTGGACTCCTATTGATAATAAGTCACATTTACTCACTCACTCACTCTCTCTCTCTCAGTCTCTGTATTTCTCTGTTTGTCTGTATTTCTCTCTATAACCACTTGTGTTTTAGCCGTCAGAGGGATGTAGAGTTTTCATTTTTAATACATTTTAGCCTGGAGTGACTTGAGATTTTGCAGAAGTTTAAAGGGTGCCGTGACTGAAAAATGGTTGAGAATAACTGATTTAAAGTATAGAAGGCTTCACTTAGGTGAAGAAGAACAAGAAAGGTCTGATGACAGAAGCAGATCACTGACAACCTTAACAAGAGCAGTTTCAGTGCTATGGCGAGGTCTAAAGCCAGACTGGAAGGTTTCATAGATATTTTTTGTGCTATGGTAGGCACCAAGTTGCTTCACAATAGCTTTTTCTAAATTTTTTTTGATAAAAAAGGGAGATTTGAGATAGGCTGATACTTTTTCAGATTATGAGGGTCAAGATTAGTTTTCTTCAGTAGAGGCTTAACAACAGCCACTCTTAGAGAAATCGGTACATATCCTGTTAGTAAGGATGGTTCATGATTTTTAACATGTGCTGTCTTAGCACAGGAAAGAGTTCTTTAACCTATTTAGTTGGTTTTTTTTTTTAAAGTGGCTATTTTCACAGTTTAATGATGGCTTTTTAATTGGGTGTATGTGTCAACACAGAATACTATACTGTACTGGACTGGCACTTACATTTGTGTGTCAACACATCGCCATATTCCATGGTTTGGATCATGTCCGACTCTGTGGGACAGCTTAAATCCTCTGTAGGTGTGTGTAGAGTATTGGAACACAAATTAGCATAGAGGTTATTTTAATGAGAAACCCCCGACTTCTATGTATGGTAAGCCATCGGGGACAAAACGTTTTAGAATAACCGTCTTTATGTGGCAAAATATAATGCACTTGGAAAATGCCAATGTTTGGACATCACATATAGAACAAAACAGGTCTAAGCACATATTTAAAACCAACATCAATATGACCCGACACAAGCAAACCCTCCACATTTCGGCCACGTCAATTTTACAGGCGGGCAGTATTCTGACAAAAATAGGATAATAGTGGATTAATGAATATTAATTAATGAAATATCAAGGAAAGTTGGTCCTCCAAGAACAGACAAGGGAGAAGGGGTAACTAGTAGTCTAGTGGCTAAGATACATGACTGGGACCCTTCAGGTTGGTGGTTCAAGCCCCAGTCTGGTTACATCAAGAACACCATTGCTGTTGAGCCCTTGAGCAAGGCCCTTAACCCCACATTGCTCCTTGGGGGGATTGGCCCTTGGTACTTGGTACTATAAGTCACCTTAGAAAGAAGTATCAGCTAAAATGACTATAATGTAAAGAAACATCATCAACTCAGCATTATATTGTACTATCAAACCAAGCAATCACATATCATATGGGTTCATCTTCTAATACAGTCATGCAGCTTAAGATCTCCCAGTCACTTTAGCTCTGATGTCTATGATTGCGATCTATGGTGCACAGTTCCGCTTGCTTTCTAATGTTATAGTAAACGTAGTGCTGAACATTCATTGGTTCACACCAGCGTGCCGTTTGCCAAAAGTTTGATGCCTACGTGTTTGTTTACTTTTTTTGGAAAAGTTTATTTGCATGTTGTTAGAATCATGGACTAAGATAAGAGTGGCAGGAGCTCTCAAACATATTGATTTACTGAATCTCTCCGATGCAAGAGACAGAACTCAGTGGGAAGAACTGGTGAGAGATTACTATCTTAAGGTGGAGGAGGATAAGATACACCTTGTGCTGTCAGACTTGAAAGATGAGGACTGCAGTGATGAAGAAACCATCCCCGACTTGGATAAAAGTAAACTTACAGAAATTCTCAATTAAACCTGCGGTTGCGGTTGAAGGCAAAAAGAAAACTCAAAGCTCGGCCAGGAATCATGTACAAACAAACTGCCTCATGAACGCATCTATGAGCTACGCTACATGGTAAATGCGTTGTCACAGCCGGAAAAGGACGTGTTCATTGCACATCTGCACTTTTTGATGTACCTTTTTGTATTTTATTATAAGCTACTGTGTTGTATGTGTCAATAAAATAGTTTCTTGTTCTACATATATATATATATATATATATATATAAATATATTCAGACTATAACCATCCACTTCTATTTCATGTGCTTAGGCAATCACTGTGCTCCTCCCTGTTAGTCCTCCACCAATAAAAATGTAAATAAATCCCCACACCACTCTCAAGAACAATGGGAAGGATTTCCTGCCATCATCAGCCATTAGTCCTCCAGCCTTTCAGATGCAATTGCATCCTGGGATAGCTATTTGGTCAGAGCTGAGTAGGCTAGAGAATGAGAGAAATGCCACTTTGAACACACATTAATATTGTCTTTAATATAAAACAATAAGGAGAGCAACTGTTCATGTACTGAAGTTACAGAATGATTAAAAGACATGCAAAGATAGGCTGAGAATGAGAAGAGTAAAAAGAAGTATCACAATTTACCACTAAATTAATGTTTTAACTTGAATGTCTTTAATATTTTATATAAATTTATGAAATATTTTTTTCAAAACTGCAAATTCAAAATGACCTTACTAATTGATTAAATCACTATCCTAATCTAACCATTATAAGCATCAATTCCTTTTCTAAAAGTGATTTTTGTGCTGAGAATGTATGCAAAAATGAAAAAGGCTGTTTTCTCAGAACCGTAGTTTGCAAAAGCAAATGTTCTATTGAACATTACGGCCAAAGTATTTCTTCAGTCTGGGCAAGTGATACCTTATTTTGTAGCTCTGAATATGTCCTTTTAGTATCATGTGATAAAATAAAAATGTGAATTTTGCGAATGCCCTTAATTATATGTCTGTGTTGACATGACCAATAGATACTTGTTTAACTCCCATGCATAAACTCATGAGCCCCCACTTTGAGCAGAAACTCAAAGAATAAAATACAATGCATTTAACCTGTAGTGACCCCTTTAAGGCTGCTTCAGCACATTCCCCTTTAAGGCTATGGCATAAGTGCAGGCAATAACATTACACATTAACACTATTAGGAATTTCAGTTGCCATCAATGTAACAATGACAAAAAAAGAAACGCAATTTATGTCAAGAAGGCACAGGCAATGTGTATAGTTAGCAACAACCATGGCATTTATTTAAGCACCACTGAATGATGTCATGCATGATTGTAAGAAAATAAAATACATTGATTAATGCCCGGGGTTTTATTGTATACACTGTTCGTGGTGCTGTCATGGGCAAAAAGTTCCGGCCGGGGAATTTGTTCCGGGCTAGCGCAACAGTCAAGTTCTGAACAGCTGATCGGCGTTCCACCCAACCCATTGCCTAATGTTAGAATCCTCGTGTAGCCCCATTGAAAACAAGCGGTATAATGTCGAAGAACTAGGAACATACTTTTCTTCAAGGCGCCTTACATAATACAGTTATAGTTCATAAAATAAAATACTGTACAGTATTATTAGTTAGGCTTTGTGTAATTCGCTCACAAAATACTTGTTAATCACCCTGTTAATTCATGGTAAATGGCAAATAGCAGAGACAGATAGTGACTTTTCATATTGCTTATGAACATAATAAAAGGGTACACCTGTCTATGAGTATATTGTTAGGGTTTGTCAGGGACTCAGACAGGATGTGAAATAAACTGTAGTTTATTAGCAGCCAAGAATAAGTTCCAAAACACAAAATCATGGTCAGAGTTCAGGCAAAGATCAAACCAGGAAGACATGGCAGAAGTACAAAAACACAATCCAATTAATGAAGTTTAAAGGCAGGCAAAAGGTCAGGACCACAAAAACACGGCAAACAGGCTAGACAAACGTAAGATAACATATTAAGAACGATCACTAGATAGGATTGCTAGCTACCTATATCCTATTTGGTCATGTGTGGACAAAAGTTGTTGCTGGGCAAATTGTTCCGGTTCCGAATCAGCTGATCAGTGTTTACTGTAGAATTTTGACATTGTTGCTATGTTGGTTGCTGTGTGTTCGCTGTTAAGAGGGAATCCTTGTACCCTTCTGTCACTTTCCCTCAGATGAGCTTGGAAGGAGAAGACTGCCCTTGAAGACTTACATTTGTCACATTGCACTTCTTTAATATTTGTTTTAGATTTGTCAACGAAGAGACAAGACACTTAAACTCAATTAAATAATCTACATTATTTTAGCGGAAAGCTACCTTAGATAACTGACTGACAGCTTTCACTAAAGTAGTCTAGTTAGACAGTTTTATCCTAGATCATTACATTGTTAATTAGAATGTTTTTAGTCAGATTGTTAGTTTGATTAAAACACCATGGTGTCATTTGATGACATTTTCTTTTATCTTTCTAGCATGGAGAAGTACTGGAGGGGCTTCAGTGAAGAGACGAACAGAGCCATCAGGAAAGCTGCCCAGAAATATACCCTCCAACGTGAAAATAATTTCTGGTTAATTCATAAAAATGACTTGAGGAACTTACATGTAATGTCAGCTATGTTGTACGCACTAATTACATTTGTAAGTAGAGATGGCTATCCTGTCATGGTACCCAGATGACTAGCTAGTGTCATACTGTCAGCTGGATAGCTAGATAGCTACCTAAAATTTACCTCAGAGAAAGACACTGCCACCTAATGCTGCCAAGCGCTATTTAGTAGAAATTACTCAGATGAGGGAAGACATAATTTTAACTAAGGCTCAGAAATATTACTGACAACACATTTCATATTTTAATCTACAAATGTCATATTTCTTTACTTTTATTCAAATGATCTTTTAGATGTTGAGTACGTAGATATCGTTAGCTATGTCCTATTCCTTAGAATAGATAATTAGCAAGCTAAGAGCCTGACGAGAGATGATGAGAGATTTCATCTACAATCATCTAGCTGATGGCCTTATTGAGTGTTTGCCCACATCCATCACAGCAGCAGCAACTAGATAGATATGTCCCTATCTTCCTTTCTTGTAGGTGACACCTTGCACTACATGGGGACGGATGGCTTGTCACTAAGGAGGGTTGTATTCTCTGAGGAGGAGAAGGTGGCCATCCTCACAGAGGTCCACGCTGGCCACTTTGGACGAAACCGAATGGAGACGATTAGGCAGCACTTCTACTGGCATAGAGTCAGACAGGATGTGGAGAAATGGGTAAGTTGATCCATATTAGGCCCTGCCTCTGCACTGTATAGTTCTCATTATTGAGACATTAAATGCCATATAATGTATCACAATGATATTGTATACATAATGTTTCAAATGTATAATGTATTACAATGATAGCTGTGGTACAGCCTAATCGTATCTAGTATATCTTTAAGCATTTTTATGCATTTACAATAGAAACTGTACAGCGTAATTTTAATCTCAGTCAAAACCTTTCTGGAGTTTAATACAGCTTTTTTTGCTTTACTGCACCTTTACTTGTATATCAGCACCTGTGACCCATGCCAAAAGTTTGATCGGGTTAAGAGGGAGGCCGATCAAACCAGTGGCACCGTGGAACATGATTGGTATGATTATTCATCATGCAGAAGGTAGCATTTCAATCAAATGTGGAACTATTGATTAATGAGTTTCCTCTATCTGTCTTTACAAACTAAAGTGTTGACCTCATCGGGCCGTTCAAGACATTAAAAAATGGGAACCAATACTGTCTGACAGCCACGGACTTCTACACAAAGTGGGCAGAGGCCAGACCCATCAGGGAGAAAACAGCAGTAGAGACCTCACAGGTGTGTTTTCTAGTATACCTGTGTAGGTGTGGCAGTGAAATGCATACGATTTTATTCACACTCCTCATTAACTGTATTTATACTAACTAGACGATGATAGACATTTTCCTCACCTACGGCGCCCGAGGTCATCTTGACTGACCAAGGCCGGGAGTTCTGGAACAAGGTATACACATCTATGTGATTGAACTACAATAAAATGCCTTGGTCTTGGCCTTGGCTGTAAATGCCAATGTGTAACTTTTCAAGTGTTTCTTGATCAAGGTTAATGATGACCTGTTTCAGAGGTGCGGGGTCAAGCATCGCATGACCTCAGCTTACCACCCACAGACAAATGGTCTGTAAGCCAATCTGCTTTATTGTTTGTTTTTAATTATTGATAACTGAATGGCCTGGACTAAATTAATTGAATGACCTACTGTTAACTCAAGGAATTAATTTACTCACTTTATTTAAACAGGACTGGACAAACGTACAAATCAAACCCTGAAGGGGTCCATGGATGGACATCAAGACAAGTGGGAGGATAATTTGAAAGAGATTTTGTTCTCTCTTAACTCCTCTGTTCAACCTTCTTCTAGGTTCTCGCTGTTCCGCCTGATGTATGGCCGGGAGCCAAGGCTGTTCACTGAGGTACGTTAAAATCTCTTGGTTCTGAATGTATAACTAATTTTCTCCAGGTTCATACTTTAGAAAAGTTGTACTATGTTAATGTGATATGTGCTGATTATGCTTGGCAAAGATTGTATTTTGTGTAAAATGTCAGTTTTCCTCAATGATTTTGTGTCTTTATTAGATGTCAGGAGACATGTCTGATGAGGCTCCGGTCATGTCAATGGCTGAGAAGGATGTGGACGCCTACGTGCAGCAACGGGCTGCGATAGACGAGGAGGTTTTTGACAAGGTAAACCAATAAACACAGGACAATAAGCTTGTTTTTAGATCATAGGAGCTCTCATCACATGCATGTTATGTCCTTAAATATACCCAGGTCCGAGACAACATGGAAAAGGCCAGGAGACGCAGAAGGAGCACTACAGGATGACCAGGAAGGGGACAAAGCGCTTCCAGAACTCCCCAGGCATGGAGGTGCTGAAGAGGAACGAGAGGAAGCGTGGCAGGCCTGGGATGATGAAGGATCCTGACAGGACGACCAAGTACCGGTAAATGTTACCACAGTTGTATCTAATACTCTGGATATCTTCTGAGTTATATGTATACATATATGTGTAAATACTCCACTTGTGAATATATGGTTACACAAAAATAACTGCCAGAGTCATCGAGGTGGAGGACAACCTTGTCCAGTTGGAGACCATGGATGGGCGTTCCCTGAAAACGAAGACACTCTACACTTCAGTTAAGCCATTGCAAGTTAAAAAATCTTATTTTGTTAACTATGTCTAACATGCTTTGATCGCTTGATATTGTTCCCTCTGTATCATACAGGGCCCCAGAGTCGCTGCTCCTCCAAGGAAGCTTTTCGATTGACACCACCTGACAGTTCCAGACCAACGGAGGACACACATCAGGTATTGCATTCTTATACCAAATTACTCCTCAGCATTACTATCACCACCTTTATTCCTTTATGATTTATTTTCTACCCTTTTATCAGATGACATGCACTGTACCTCTCAGCCTTGTGTCTTTGCAGTCAGAGCCTTTGCAATCCTGTGATATGTCTGGCTGTGAGACAGCTGAGGACACGCTAGAGGTAAAGGAAAACAAACTCTTAAGGGATTATTTGTATATTGATGTCCGCATACATATTTTTTAAGTAGTGTTTTGCTTGGACTTTCAGTACAGTGATGTTGTTATCACTGGTGTTCAGCCAGGGCAGCCCTTGCCGGCTTCACTGACCAGCAGGGTGGCTAATTTCAGGGCCATGGTTCTGCAGCCAGATACCTGGTTGGACAACTGTGCCATTTATCACGCCCAGGCCCTCCTAAAGGCTAAGTACCCCCACGTAGGTGGCCTTCACGCCACCAAATCCCTCGCCCATCTCTCCACCATGCCTGCACCAGCCCAGAGGTTTGTTCAGATTTTTAATGTCTGTTCCAATCACTGGGTTATGGTAAGTAACATCGGATGTGAGGTGGACACAGTTCTTATTTATGATTCTTTGTATCAGACCTGGACTGATGAGTTTGTCTCCCTAGTTACGGGTCTGCTTGTTTTTCCAGGGAAGACCGTCCGTCGGCAGTGGCCGGATGTACAGGTGCAGGAAGCTAGCTCAGATTGTGGGCTGTTTGCCATCATGAACAGTCTCACTCTCTGCAGAGGTGAGGATCCATGCAATGTGGAATACAATCAAGCACACATACGGAAACACCTCTTTTCATGTTTTCAGACTGGAGACCTAACAACCGTTCCCCAGTTCTGTGAGGTTTCCACCTGCACTGCCAGCCCGCATCATGGAGGTGGATGTCCACAGCCACTGCAGACGGACCGTACGGCAAGGTAAAGACCTAATTGTTCGTTGTGGAAGATGTGGTAAGGTCTTCCATGAGTTCTGCCTTACAGACTTGGGACAACACACAGGAATTTGCTTGTACGTCCTACTCTGTGATTGTCTTGGGATAACCATGTTGTAGATTTTTCATTTTAGGCAGGTAGAACTGATGTTTGATGACAGTGATGAATTTTGCACTGTTACACAGGTAAAGGTACTGTATTTCAATACATAGTTTCATTGACTTTGTTCCGTTCTCCTCACATTTATTCAAGTTGCCTTGTTTTCTTTTTTTGTTAAATATCAGTTTCCTCTAGTCCTTCTATTCATTCCTTCTTTATTCTCTGTTAAGTTTTTGCATTGTTCCCATTGCCATGTTCCAGGCAGACAGTTCTTAATTGTTTAATTTTTAAATTTAGGACAAGCAGGAAACTGAAAAGTGATACTGGAATGACTAGTGGGTTGTGCTCTACTTTGGTCTGTAAATCCCAATATCTCAGGACAGAGTTTGCAATGCAGTCCTGTAAAGAGTACCATCTTTCGGATGAGATGTTAAACCCCAAGTCATGAAATTGGCTCTACATAATCTACTTCACCCTCAACAATGATGAGGACTTTGAAAAAGAATAAAACAAAAACAAAAAAATAAACCCTCTCTCAGGCCTGTACCTTGACATTGGTGAGGGGGCTTTCCACTAAAGCAGGCCTTTACAATAAAAATGAAACACTTCCCTCTTAAACCTTGTCTCTGTGCTTGCCTGTTAGGTTGTGGTTAAGGCTGTCACAATATGAACTGCAATTCAATGTGAACAATGTCCTAGATGGTTCCAATTGTTTTTAACACAAGATATCCTGTGTGTAGTATCACATGCAAGGTACATGAGACAAAGTTCACCTTTGTGCCTTTTTGTCATTTGACCCATAGCCATTTCGCTCACTTATCAATGTAGGCTGCATTTATTTATTTCTTTGGGAATACAGTGCCAATTTTTCCTCTCTCGGCCTGTGAGTGGCCAGCAGAGGGGAACCTTCAGAAAAATCTAAAAATATTCTGGACCAAATAAAGATGAGTATTAAATAAAAAAAATAATTATTATTTTCTAAAATTCTCATTTAATAAAATTTATTTTCTCTCATCTGTGTTCTAAAGTTAGGTTTACTGTCAAGTTCACATCAGCAATGAGAGGGTTACTGTGCAGAAACATGATATCCAATCAGAATCGTCCATCTCTATCAAGGCCCAGTTAGCTTGCTCATTAATTGGTTAGGACTTCATGAACCCCAGGGAAGGCCAAGATATGTGTTTTGGTTTGGAGAGTGAGGGGAAAATTGACCAATAACGGTTTGATTTCAAGTGGGCAGGACAAAGACAAAAGATTGTAGGCCTTTGTGAAGTCCGAACATGTGAGAGCGGTTGAGAGGCAAAGTTAAATGGCAGAAGATGAGAGCGACGTTGTAGCTAGCTTGATAGCATCGCCTTTTTCAAGGCGGCCTTTCACAGAAAAACTTCAAATAATAAAAAACGGAAGACCAACTCCAGAACTGGAATTAAAAGAAAAGGTTAAGAAAGTGGAAAGGCATTTTAAAACGGAAAATTATCAGCGATATCCTTGGATGACAGGCTGTAAGAACACAAACAGGCTGTACTGCTGGAGTTGTTTACTTTTTACAACTGACAAGTCATCCACCTGGGTCAGCGGTGGATTTGTCAGCCTCACAAATCTGACAAAGTCAGCCCACCGGCATCAAGATTCTGCGGCACACCTGCAAGCAACGGTCAGTTTTAAAAATTTTGGGGACACAAGAGTTGATCTTCAGCTAGATGATGTAACCATATCAGTAAATGTCATTTGATCAAATGAGGTGTGGGGGGATTCCACTCAAGCCACACATACATATAAGCATGGCTACATAAAGTAATTTTCTGTATATAAAGTAGGCTAGTTATTTTTCCCCACATCAAAAAAAATCACCGGGTCTAACCTGGCCACCCCAGTAGGAATTGCAGAAGAATTTCTTGTTCAATTGCTTGTGAACAAATAGCTTGTTCACAAGTACACAGCTATTCCTGTTTATGGTTTATTCTAAACAACGCCTAGCCACTTGACCAAGGTTTCCCAAAAGGTAGCAGCATTTATTCTTTTTTACTTTTTGCTTGCGAGTACAAGATGGGACTCATGGACGCTATATTTTGACGCAATGAGACCAAGCTATCCACGGTACTTTGGGAGCCCCGGTGTTGGTTCCTAGCGGCCATAGTCATGTTAATCATCATTTTCTTCAATTGTATGTAAGCAAACCCAGTGTATATCAGCTGCATGCCTTCCTGGGAGGTTTAGGAGCTGCGTTGTGAGTAGGGAGTAGTTAGCTAGGGAGACAAATTGTACACAACGGTGTCTAGGTACTTTTACACTTGATAAGATTCTTCAGTACAGCACAGTTAAAGTTTGTGTGTTTATTTGTCGTAAAGTAACATTGGAGCGTTCAAAGGAACCATAACTGATTTAATTAGCCATTCGCAGTTTCACTGTACCGGCCATGTGTACTTAGAAATGTATGGTTTAACTTTTGAGACAAGCATATGCTCCTGGCAGGATCAACCAGGTAATGCCTTTGGCCTTCTTCTGCACACCCAACCCACCCTCCCACCCAGCCAGGGTCTGAGCCTGCGTGTGCACGCACCCACCCACCCTCCCTCCCACCTCCAGAACCTGGGCGTCCGTTTCGCCCGCGCTGCCCACAGTTAAGCCCCCCCGCCTCCAGTTATTGGGCCCAAAAGCCACTCAGCCCTGGGCAACTGGTCACCTGAATCCAGAGAATGCCAGAATGGCAATGGGGGGTAACTGGTCCCCATTTGCCCAGCCCATTGCCAGAACCAAAGCCCAGCAGGCAACTGGTCACCCTCCACACTTGGGCTCTGGCCAGCAACCTGACCCCACCCTTTGCTGGAGCTCGATGGGTACACTTGCTTTCCGTGTCCACAGGAGGGTGGCAGAGCTCCCCAGCCAAGGACCATCTGGTGGCTGGTTCCCTCCCAGGTTTCCCTGGGGATTGCTGGTGCTCAGAGTCTCGCAGGCCCACCTGGGTAAAGCCAATGACTAGAGGTCTTGGGGCCCAGACCATCTGGACCCGTCCACGCCAGCTGGCTGATGTGGAATGACAGCCCACCTGCCTGGCAGCCAGGCCTAGTGGGCTGCTTTTTGGAAAGCAGAGCTGGCGCTGACGGTTGAACCCAACGCCAGGTGCCAGAGACCAACCGTGCAACTGGTCCCCCTGCCGCCACTCATAAAAGGGCCTTTGTTTGGGCAGATGCCCCACCACCGCCTATGTCTGGGCTCGACATATGAAGCCCCGCACTTTCCTCCCTGTCCTCGGAGGCCGGCTTGTGTGCGAGTTAGTTAGTTATCGGGCCCCCCTGTTTATATCCACTAAACCCTTCTTTTCTGCCATAAAACAGAAAGTCCTTAGTCTGCAAGAAAAAAGCCTGTATATGATGGCCACTTTTAGACATCTGAAAACTGACTTGTGTACTGTCAGTTCTCTGTGACTCTTGAAGTCCTTGAAAAGATCTGTTGAATCTGGACTGGATGTTTAGGCAAAGACAATTTTCTGACATTTTGAAGTTTGTGGATCATGCATTCAGCAGTTGATAAGGTTGCTTCCTTTATGTGATTGTGGGATTTTCTCATGCTGATATCTGAATGAAGCATCCGTTTATTCATTTTACATCAGATACACTCCACTGAAAGGAATTTATATCCACTAAACATGACTTTTTCTGAGTTGTGTTAGAGATAATGCAAGAAAATCGAACAGTTGCATATGACTAGGGTTACATGTAAAATGACTCCTATGGCCTATGGGGTTACATAATGCGCAAGTCCCAAACACATGTAAATCAGCCAGGATGCTGCTCATTGAGTGCAATGGATAAGGAAGCAACACTCGAGCTGCTGCTCTTGCTACTATCATGTGGGGGTGCACAACCACACTGGAGGTGAACTGTGGAGGGAAGCCCATACAGATTTTTGCGCCTGTGCAGTGTTTCACATGATTCTGGGACCATGTGGGGGTCAGATGGGCCTCCCTGCTGGTGGAGTGTGGGAAAAGGTGGACCTTGATGAAGGCAGCCTTCTGGAGAATGCAGGCATCAATCCTGCTACCTCTTGCATGCTAAGCAAGTGCTCTACCATTTGAGCTAATTCCCCATGTGTTTTCTCCTCTGTCCCTTGGATCTCTGCATGACCTTGCAAGACTTGGCAGGATGGGAGAGTACTTTTGGGGAACTGGCACCCCCTATGGCCATTATCCTGTGGGGTCCATGGTGTAATGGTTAGCACTTTGGACTCTGAATCCAGTGATCTGAGTTCAAATCTTGGTGAGACCTTTGCTCTTCTATGGTCTGGTGTTTTGACACCATGTGGCTCTGTCATGCTCTGCTTTTGGGTACACGTTTCCCTTTTTCGTTGCAGCCGACTGCATACATGAAGTTCAGCTAGCTCAGCTGGTCAGAGCGTGGTGCAAATAACGCCAAGGGCGTGGGTGGGATTAGTTCCTATTTCAACAGCGTAGTTAGAGCAATTTTCGCAGTCACAGTTTCATGAGAACCCCTTCGATGCCACAATATCTGGAATTGTTTGTTTTTAAAAGGGAAAATGTCTCCACATCTCCAACTAAAGAAAACTCTCAACAAAAAAAGCTTTCTACTGCAGTTCATCGAATTCCAAAACATTTTTTTTTCTATCACTGTAATACACTTGTGCCACATTCCAGCGCACTCGTGCGCATATGCAGATTTCAGGCCATCTCCACACTTCCTATTGGTGGCCTCAAAAGAGTGAATGTGACATCACCATGATTTCTTTTGCCCACTCATTTTAAACAACTGTTGCCATTTTAGAAGCAACTTTATCAACTGTTGATTGCATGATCCACAAACTGCAAGATGACTGAAAATTCTCTTTGCCAGAACATCCAGTTCAGATCCAACTGATCTTTTCAGGGACTTCAAGATTCACAGAAGAATTGAATGTACTCAAGACAGTTTTAAGAGGTGTAAAGGTGGCCATCACACTGGGAGGTTTTTGTTGCCAGATTTAGGACCTCCTCTCTGTTTTATTTTATTTATTTTATGTATCTATCTGCCTTTATTTAACCAGGAAGTCTCATTGAGATTCGGAATCTCAACCATCATGTGTGAAAAGGGTTACACTTGAAATGACCCCAATTGTTTGGCCTGTGGTTCCAGCTGCATCATATACAAATCCCAAAGACATGAAAATTCGCCAAGATGCTGCTCCCTGAGCCCAGTGCACAGACAAACAACACCTGGGCTCCTGCTCTTGCTTACAAGTGAGAAAATCCCACTATCACGCCTTAAAAGGGTTACACTTAAAAGTGTGTGACCCCCTTGCTGACTGCCCTCCACTGGCTGCCTGTTATCGCTCGCATCAAATTTAAAACTTTGGTGCTAGCATACCAGGCTGTTAAGGGGACAGCTCCAGCTTACCTCCAGACGATCGTCAGACCCTACACCCCTGCCAGACCCCTCCGTTCTGCCACCTCTGGTCGCCTGAGGCAGCCCCCTCTCCGCTCCTGCACTTCCAGGTCACGTCTGCTGTCTGTCCTGGCCCCCCGGTGGTGGAATGATCTTCCCGTGGAGGTCAGAACAGCAGAGACATTGGCCATCTTCAAGCGCAGACTGAAGACTCACCTCTTCAGGCTGCACCTCTCCCCTCCCCTCCCTTGCTCTTTGTAATGTGTCTATTCCTATTTGCACTTATCTGTGATTGTTTTTAAAACTATGCTCTTAATTTGTGATTGTTTTTAACTAGGTTGTTTAGCAAGTTTGTAGTCTCTAGGGGAGTCCTGATCTATTCGATCACCTTGGCACTTGGGACTTTACCCCTCTCTAGGTTTATCTTCGCACTTTTTGTACTGTTCTTATGCACTTTGCCTTGTAAGTCGCTCTGGATAAGAGCGTCTAACAAATGCCCATAATGTAATGTAATGTACACTTAAAATGACCCCTGTTGTTTGTGATAGTTACTACATAAAGTAACCAGGAACAACAATATGGAACGCTTCACCAGTATGCGTGTCATCCTTGTGCAGGGGCCGTGCTAATCTTCTCTGTATCGTTCCAATTATAGTATATGTGCTGCTGAAGCAAGCGGTAGGACTAGTTCCTATTTCACTGGCATAGTTAGAGCAACCGTCACAGATTCAGGGGCAGAAGAATTGCTTCTTCAACTACTTGTGAACAAACAGCTACTCCTGTTTATGGTTTATCCTTAACAAAGCCTAGCCATTTGACCAAGTCTTCCCAGAACACATCAGCATTTATTCTTTTTGACTTTTTGCTTGCGAGTAGGAGATGGGACTCATGGACACTATATTTTGACGCGAGGAGAGCGAGCAGGCCATGGTACTTGGGAAGCTCTGGTGTTGGCTGCCAGCGGCCGTAGCATTGTTAATCACTTTTTTTCTTTAATTGTATGTAAACAAACAGAGTGTATCAGCTGCATGCCATCCTGGAAGGTTTAGGAGGTGCGTTGTGAGTAGTGAGGATTCGGCTAGGGAGGCAAATTGTACACAACGGTGTCTAGCTATTTTTTCCTGTTTTTTGATACGATTCTTCAGTACAGCACAGTTAACGGTTGTGTGTTTATTTGTCGTAAAGTAACGTTGGAGCGATCAAAGGAGCCAGTACTAGTAAGGCCTGCCGTGAAAATCAGTGGCATTAATATGTGCTTAGATGTGAAGTTGCTTGCCAGTACAAGATGGGAGTCATGCACTAACTTTACTGTCATTGACATCAATGGGATTTTGCCGTTTGCTGTACAGCCTCTGTGACGCCATCAAAAACATGTATAAAGCTCATCAGTCTTGCAGAGCTAATCACCTGTGGTCAACCGTCAGCTAAAAATGGCTAAATGAAAGGTGGGCTTTGAAAACAAGCGTTTTCAAGGCAGGTGGGAGGCAGAGTATGTGTTCGCGGATATAAAGGGCAAAGCTGTTTGTCTTGTGTGTGGAGACGGTTTGGCTGTAATGAAAGAATACAACGTCAGACAACACCATGAAACAAAACACCGCGACAGGTACAAACATCTGGACATGAAACAGAGGCTCTAGAAGGTAGAAGAATTGAAGATAAGTCTGGCAGGCCATGCTCACAAAAGCCCAATCACAAAGTGATGCTGCTGTAAAGGCCAGTTTTATTGTGGCAGCAGAGGTCACAAAATCAGCCCGGTCCTTTACCAAGGGAGAGTTTGTCAAAAACTGCTTGATGAAAGTTTGTGAGGTCGTTTGCCCAGATAAAAGACAAGCATTTCCAAATGTGAGCCTGAGCAGAAACACTGTTGCTGATTGTGTACGTGAGCTTGCCACCAATCTATAACAACAGCTGGTAGGAAAGGAAAAAGATTTCATTGCATACTCCCTTGCTGTGGATGAGAGCAGCGACACTTCAGATTCTGCCCCGCTGTCGATTTTTATCCGTGGAGTGGACTCAGGTCTGTGCGTAACAGAGGAACTTTTGGGGTTAAGATCAATGCATGGCACAACTACGGGATAGGATCTATTTAAAGAGGTATGCAGATGTGTAAATGAAATAGGGCTGCCTTGGGATAAACTTGAGGCATGGCGACAGATGGAACACCCGCAATGTGCGGTCAAAAGAGTGGATTGGTGGGCAGGATCCGGGAGAAGATGCAGGAGGAAAACGGTACAGGTGAGCTGACAGCTTATCACTGCATCATTCGACAGGAATCGTTGTGTAGCAAAGCCTTGAAAATGGAACATGTAATGAGCACCATAACACTTCATAAGAGCCAAAGGTTTAAATCACCGCCAGTTCAAGTCTTTTCTGGAGGAGTTGGGTTCAGAATATGCTGATTTGCCTTATAACACAGAGGTGCACTGGCTAAGCCAAGGAAAAGTGCTGAAAAGATGTTTCGAGTTGCGTGAGGAGATCTGTCAGTTCATGGAAAGTAAAGGGAAAGACACAACAGAGCTCTGGGATAAAACGATGCTGTGTGAAGTGGCGTTTCTGTGTGACATCACAAGCCATCTGAATGCGCTCAACCTGCAGCTTCAGGGGCGGGACCATGTGGTCACAGACATGTACGGTGCAGTGAGGGCTTTTAACACCAAGCTGTGCCTGTGGGAGACGCAGATGCTGCCAAACTATGAAAGAGCATGTCTCTACCGCCGTGTTCCCAAGTGCACAGTTTCCTGAAAAACTCAGCATACTTGGTGCCGACTTCACGAGGCGATTTGCCAACTTTGACGCCCAAAAAAGCAGGCTTGAACTGCTCAGTAATCCATTTACTGCTGATGTGGTAAGCGCACCAACCAACCTCCAAATGGAGCTGATTGAACTCCAATGTAGTGACACACTCAAAGCAAAATATGACTCTAAAATGCTCTATGTTTGGCAGCACATGTCTGGGTGAACAACTGTTCTCTGTGATGAAGATATACAACATCACGCAGGAGTCGTCTTACTGATGAACACCTTCACTCAATCCTGAGGATTTCCTCAGCTCAGAGCCTGACCCCAAACATTGATGAACTTGCATCTGGGATGAGATGCCAAGTATCTGGCTTAGACTTGAGCTTTAATGTATGTTTCCCTTTTGTACTTTTTTCTTGCATGTTTAATTTTTCTTTGAAGGACATTATTTTTTGGCTGTTGTCGGCCTGTGGAAAAATGTTTGCACTTGAAATTTCTCAGGAAAAGCTGCTTATAGGGCCATACGAAATAAATGCAACTGATTTTTCTTGTATTTAATGTGTAATGTTGTTGTTTATAGGCAATAACTTATAAGCTTTGTTAGTTCCAGGTTCAAGTTTCTGGCTTAGACTAGTGAGCATCACAGAGCAGCAAACTGAGCTGTAATATGTTTCTTTTTTGCACTTGTTTCTTACCACAAGGCATGTTGGATTTTTCTTTAAAGGAAATTCTTTTTTGGCTGTGGAAAAATATTTTCATTAGAAATGACCCTGGAAATGCTGCAGATAGAGCCATAAGAAATTAATGCAACTGATTTTTCATTTACTAATGTTTAATGTTGTTTTATAGGCAATAATTTAAAAGCTTTGTTAGCTCCAGGGTCAATATGTGCAATAAGCTCATTTCAATAAGATTTGCAATGAACATTGAACCAGTCTGGCCCTCGACTTGTACCGATTTTTTAATTTTGGCCCACTGTGTATTTCAGTTTGACACCCTTGGGTTATATGAACATTTTTTAACAAAAAAAAAATGCAACATGTGATGTTCTTGTCTGAAAAAAAAATATACTGAGCATCACTATTGACCATATTTGTTAAGTGCTATATGAATAGCATTCATAGTTAGTCTTCTCAGCCACTACTGTCACAACCATTATACTTGTCATGAACTAGTAATGTTACGCCTCCACATGTCAGGACACTACAGTTATTTTTTATTTATTTTTTAGGATCTGACAACACATGCCACTGCCTTTGTGATAAATGCCCAAGCCAAGCATCGTCTGTCACAGGTAAGATGCTTCCCTGTTTGTTCATGACTAAGTGAGTGACAAAGTTCTAGGATTGGTTCAGACAGTCAACAGTCTTTCCTCATTGGTCTGCCCCTTCAAATCCTTCCCTTTTTACTCTTACTTTGACATGTCTGCTATATAACCTTTTTGGACCAAAAGCATTATGTCATGTGATCTGCTTCTTCAGTGCATGTTAACCAACGTTTTTGGGACCACAATAAAAAAAAATGCACATGAGCATTTAATATCTACAAATTTGAATCATGAACTGCTTTCCTGACTTCACCAGAAATGAATTTGCCACATTTTAGAACTGTGACCAGCAGACATGATGCAGCCATATACTGGGTTAGACATAGAGTTGTTTCAGAACAGAGCATTTGGTTACATGCACAGTTATGCAGAGCAGTTTGTAGAGGATCAGTGGTGGTTGAAATCAGTATTTGTGATCCACTTTACTGTTGGTGATCTTTTATTTTAGTGCCAATGTCATAAGCAAAACTGTATACCACAAGTAGCTTTGGTGATTGTGATGATGTGTACCCACCTCCAAGAATAACAATATCACCTCTCTTTGTCTCTCTCTCTCTCTTTCGATCTCTCATTCTCAGAAAGGCTTGAATGACATTGTTGCTGGGGTACAGCAGCATCAATCATCACTATTGGACAACCTCAGGAAGCAGATGGAGGGAGCGCTAAAGAAGCATTCAGGAACATAAGAACATATGATGACGAGAACAGGCCATTCAACCCAACTAAGCTCGCCATTACAAGTCAAGGAAGCACAAGTCAACTTGAAAAAGATACAATGGATATATGTGACAATTTTATTGACCCCTTTGCTTACGTTGCAACAACATTTCAACAAAACAGTGTTATTAGGAAGCAGTTTCGCTGTTTGGACGCAGTGGAAATTCAAATTGCTCGAATCATATGCAGTATTGAAGTAAACACTGCTGTATCAGTCAAATCTGAATCTGAATCTTTGTACAACACAGGCTCTTTCTTTGAAGTTATTTTAAAATGTTTATTAGAAAACATGTTCAGAGCCATTAATCTTGTGTTTATAACTACAGTAAATGGTCTTGCATGATGAATATAATTGCAACCTTTATTTTACAGATGAGATGTAAGCACTGTGCCCACTCGCTTTAACATGCTAAAGGATAAGATTTTTTGTCCTTCAAGCAACGGTTTGACTAACGGTCAAGACACACAGGCAGCGTCGACGCCGGCCGCCGAAGCCGCCTCCATTCACTTTGAATGGGGACCGGCGAGACGCTCGCGCAGGGCACGATGGGATTGCAGGCGTCGAGCGGCCAACCGGCGGGGCGTCGAGAAGAAGTTGAAATCAGTGAACTTTGACCCGGCCGCTTGAAAACGTCACCAAGCAGCAACCAATCGGATGTCATAACATCGCATTTTCACTTCGCGGGTGCAGTAAAATGCATGAAATAAAACGAGGAGGAACTTATCGTAGTTGTAAGATTTACGTGTTAACAGATCTCCAGAAAGATTAGCATATGTGGTACATTGATATTGCCTTATGTATAATGAGAAGGTTTTCAACGGATGTTTGACCTATCTGGTTTAGCTAGGCTATTGTTCCCCCCCCCCCAACATCATATAGCTAACTTGTAATTAGCCCACAACATTAATCAGAAAACCAATGAATAAAATCTGCCAAAAATAAGATCGCATCTCATACGAAGGATGCCTGGGAGAATTAATCCAAATGAAACAGAGCTGGCGCTTATTAACGTTCCATCTATTAACGTGATCACAAGAAAAACACTTTAAAGTACTTGTTGTCGCTAACTAAAACAGTGATATTACCAATGAATGTATATAAAATATATCGACAGTGTGCTATTTACTTGTTTCTGGTTATTCGTGGTACTGAATAAAAAATGACGACTCCTGAGTGACAACTGTACTAGACACGCCTACAAGCGTCGGGCAGTGGCAGGCAGCAGCGGCGCCAAGCGTCTTCGACGCTGCCTGTGTGTCTTCACCGTAAGTCATGCCTTTAGTCTGTACTGTATTTCATCTGGGCATATGTAATTGCTGTGCTGTGTTGTAAGACTGACAATAAAGCAATGAATTCCATTGTTATCTATTTTTAATATGTTATGAGAATAAAAGGATAAGATACTTGAAATAAGAAATTCTGACTTTGACAAAGCAGTTTTGCACTTGTCAGTGTTAAGATAACACCTATAGAATTATGCTAATTCTCATGATAAGCTAGAACTTACTCATAACCAGTAATAAAATCTCAATAAAAAGGAAAAAAATGCTCTTACACAAAAAAACTGCCTGGTAAGAAGAAATATCTTGGCAGACAAAGAACAAGCACATTTTGCCTTGATATAAGATATTTAATCATGGTTAGATTTTAGTTTTTGCAGTGTATAAGTTAAACATGATATTGTGTTCTGAACTTGCGGGGTCTTAGGTTACTTACTGATGAACAAAAAGAAGAGAGGAGGAGGAAGAGGATAATGAGCTGAGAGGAGCCCTGCAGGGATCTCTTGGGTCACTGCCACCCACTGAGTCAGTGAAAATGTGTCTTCCTGTGTCACTAATATTAATAACTAATAATTATACAGAAGACAATTAGACACAAAGACAAAGTTTTTCCAGGACTACATAAGTGCATATTGAAATTGTATTGTAATATTGTGTTTGCAATCACAATCATTAAAAGAAATCATCAGAACATGAAACAAATTCTAGATTTAAATAAATATTTTGTGTAAATAGTATAATTGTAAAAAAGGAAGATGCACATCCTGTTTTGAACGAGGTGTTGCGAAAAAATACATTGAAAATAAAATGATTGCTCTATGCTCCTTATTCTTTTTATTGTTATGAGAAAATGAGCAATGTTTTCGCAATATGCAACTTTGTCAGGGTTTGGCGAAGCTAAGACAATCCAGATAAATGCTTTTTACCACTGCTTTCACAAGCCACCACTCCTCTAGGTGTCTCCCTAGGTTACATTAGCTCTGCTGAAGCTGTTTAGAATGTTAAAAGAAAAATGTTTTCCAGCAGCACCGTTTGAGAAAATAAGAGTACAGACACTGGCTTCTGAAACATGATAGTGTCGCGGTCACCATTAACATTGGAGGTACACAATGAGTACACAACAAGGTATATAAGTTTAGGGGGTGTTTACTTGCATTTCTTGTGATGGATATTACAGATGGTATGCAGTATATCACTTTTACAGGGAATACTCTAGCTGCAGTGCAAACTAACAAACTGTTACACCGAAGTCTGCGAGTACCCAACAACAGTTTCCTTGGAAACACAGCATAGGAACATTTGTACCCATAACAATATATTTTTTCTCGTAATAGTTTTTGTGTTAATGCTAATAACCTTGGCTCTTACCCAGGATAGTTTGTATTCTTGTCAATTTGTCAACTGTAATCTTCAGCAAAGCACACTGTTATATTAAAATTTAGGAATACAGTGTTAATTCTCTGAAAAATGTATTCATTCAGTGGAGTCAATATTGGATTGGATTGTCACCCAGTGAATTGAAACTGGATTGGATTAGTGGTTGCCCGACATAGGTTTTTCAATGGCCGATGCCAATGCTGATATTTAGAGAGCAGGTGGCTGATTGCCGATATATAATGCCGATATGTGCATCTGATAAAATACAATTTAATAATAACAAAGTCATGTATAATTCCATTATTCCATGCACATTGCACTTTACAATCTAATATACATGGTTATCTTAGCCAGTAACATGTTTTTTAGATTGACGTTTTAATAAAATAGAAAAATACATGGGGTTATGCTGTACATTTCAGACCTTGTCTGGTATTTAAGGGAGAGCAGGGTACAGTATGTCAGAAGCGACATCAGTCAAATGCCTTATTCTATATTATATATATATCTCCAACTACCAACTATTTGTTTATTTGTAGTCTAAATTAGAACATAAGGACAGGTCATTCACACCCAAATAGGCTCACCATTTAATCTACAGAGTATCTCCTACTGCATCAAGCCTGGAATTCAGCACAAGGGTCTCTGCCTCAACTACATGACCTGGCAACCTATTCCAAGCATTGACAATTCTTGTAGGAAAAAATACTTCCTAAAATTGGAATTTATTCTTAACTAGTTTCCATTTGTGCCCCCTTGTTCAACAGACTGAAATCAACCTAAAAAATGTATATCAACTTGTTGAGCCCTTTTATAAAAGTATAAACCTCTATGAAATCACCCCCAAGTCTCCTTTCACTAGGCCTGAATTGGTTAAGTAACTTGATTCTTTCCTTGTAGATTTTCAGTTTCATACCAGGAAACAATGTTTTTGACCTGCTTTGTTCTTTTTCAAGAACCTCAATATCTTTCTTGTAGTCAGATGCCCAGAACTGCACAGAACTTCCTAGTGTGGTCTGATTAAGGTAATTGGACTGTTTACACTAGTGATGAGGGGTGAGATTTCATTGAAACAAAAATGAGAGGAGCAACCAAACAGTATTGGTGACACAATGATTTGGACAAATGACTGATTCTGCTGTGGAGAGAAAAAATTTTTGACTGGTTGAAACAAGTCAATGCTTGACAGCTGACTAGCTCCACCCTAAATGGGATTCATGGAGCCTCATTTCAACCATCACTACTGAATGCCAGATGAATGAAATAAACAATCTACAGCTAAGATACACTGCTTTTAGTTACAATGATCTGAGGAACATTTGAAAAATAAAAAAACAAGCAGTTCACAAAACACTTCTTTTTTCTGTTGGTGGTAAAGAAACACATTGGCAAATTAACAATAGAGAAAAACCTTTTATTAAAGGAAGACAAGTACGTGAATTTATTTATTTTACAAATTTTCATTTGCATTTACAAAGTGTGATTGATCATATGTTTGTGTTTGCGTGTGTGAGTGATAAAATGAAAATTCACAAGTTTGCAGTGAGTAACAAAACATTGCTTAGTACTCTCAGGCTGAAATCCAGACCTGAGTTACAAGCCGCATTATTAAAATAGCCAATTATTTAAGTATCTAAATGGAACAAAACGTCATTTTAAAACTAGGCGTGAGTTTTAAACTAAACTGTCATCACAGTCTTCTCAGTCCATAACACTGAAAGGGATCAGTTCTTTGTCCTTCTGCTTTATTTTTTCTGCAAGATGACCCACAATTTTCTTTTCTCAAATTTAAGCAAGTCCAGCAAGAGTTGTGCGTACCCTTGCCACCAATTTCTTTCAATAGACTTCTCTCTGCAGTGTAATCCTCCACTATTGCTGATGTGTCTCTTAACAGCGTTTCTTGAAACTTTGGCCTTTTCAAAAGCCTTGGTCATCTTGTAACCGGCCTGTACATACTGAAGGACAGCATGGTACCGCTTGACCACATTTGCTATGTTGCTCACTGTAACACAAAAATTAAAACAAACAAAAAAACATCAACAGACATTCAATAACTGAACTAGCCAATAGAATCAATCATTAGGACTGTCGTATGTCTTTTTTTTGCTCTACCTCAGCCTCCTTTCTCTTTAAGTGTCAATACTTCTGTGTGATTTTTGTTTTCGGCCAGTTTCGCATGTTTGTTGTCATTTCATCGGTCCATGTGCTTTCTGTTTACGTTTCCCCGATTTGCTCCGCCTCCTGCTTGTCACATTGCCTTATTACTCATGTGTTTCACCTGTCTTACCTCGCACCTGTTTTTTGTTAACTCATTTTGCTGTGTATTTAGTCTCCCTGTGTTCCTGCCTTCTTTGCAAGATCGTCTCTGTGTTTTGCCACCAGTTACACTACAAGCCTTTTTCTGTGTTTACCAGCCTGCCTGTTCAGAACCCTGTCTGTTTCTCGTTTTTGGATTCTTGGATTGTGATTTTGTACTGTTTGCTGAGCTATTCCTGGTTCCGACCTCTGCCATCTAATCTCACCTAGATTCCTGGATCTCGTTTCTGTGCCTCTGCCGTGCCTACCTGGTTTGACCCTCTGCCTGTCCCTGACGATTGATTTTTGGATTCTGGACTTTGCTCTGTTTTCAAATAAACCGCTTTTCCTTACGTCCGCATTTGAGTCCGTGCTTTCATCTGACGTTAAGCTTCTTCATCATGTCCTTGTTCTTCTTCTTCTTGTCTTGTTTTTCTTCTTTCTTCTTCTTTTCCTTGTCGTCGCTGGAGTCACTGGTGGTAGAAGTGGATGAACTGGAGTCCAAATCTGAGCTGGAGTCTGAGCTTGAGCTGAAGTCCGACTTCAGCTGCACCGAAGCCCTGTGTCCTCCATCCTCAAAGATCCCATGTGCTATGATGACATAAAAACACACGCTCATTCTGCATGAAATAAGTGAGCTTATAATGAGAATAAAACAAAATAGGCTTACTCAAAATACAGAAACCATACAATTGGAATACACAAACAGGACACCAGCTCATCATCAGTACCACTAATCTCACATACCTTAATTGAGTAGCACTTCACCAAATTCAACTGAGGTGAATTAGCTACTTCACCAAAGTAGCTAATTCACCTCAGTATCAAGCTTCGCTCAATGCATTATGACCTACCTTTTTCTTCAGCAATCTTTTCATCAAGCTGCTGTTGGAGATTTTTTGGCCTCCAGTTCCTCTATCCGAGCCTGCAGCATCTCTGCCTTGTTCTTCCGAGTTGACTGCTTCACAAGATTGGAGTTGTCCTCTTTATCAGCTGAGACAATATGAAAGATAAATACTACATGCCATAAAACCTCCAATTAACACTGGTCTGAAATAAGCACCGGTCTCTTATAAAAACTATTATTTCACAAGTAGCGGGAGTCCTGTTTTCAAATGTAGTTGGAGTCCTCTCTGATAATCAGATACACAAACAAGCACCGACACACATTGAATAAAACGGTTTTCTACTCAGCTGCTCAAAACAACAGCTACTATCAACATAGCTGAAACCATCCATCTAGCTATTTAAGCAAGATAGCCAGCAGCACTAGGAATTTGCTATGTATCAACATCCAGTTTTACAAATGTTTCTATCATAATGGGATGTCTGCTACCTAGTTCAAAACCCACACGCAATTACATGAAACATACATTTTGAATTATATTCTAAAGAATACCATATGATGTTGTCTCAGTGATGAGTAAAACAACACACCTGTAACATCTTTAACCAGGCATGTCAAGTAAAATTCACAATGTATCATATTCTTATATTTATTATGGAGATAACTGAGGTGAAAACGTAACTGGAATCTTTAGTTTGTCTGAAAAATGATCGCCTGTTGTCATTATAAACAATCAACCAGGCGAATCCGTTGTGCTTTTACTTCACAGGCGGTGAGAGCAAATGGGCCGCTGATTCACAACTTAAAATGCAAACTGTAAAATAACCAAATGCTTAAAAATTGTGAAAATTGACATAAAAGCCCAGTGATAGTTTATGAATGTGCATAAATACAGAATATACTCAATGATGATAGTGTATCACATATGTAAACAGTAGGATTGGCAACATGGTTATCTACACTGTGAACAACCTTTCAATGTTGGATGTTTATTAAATGTGCAAATGATCCTGGTGTATGATGTGTGGTTTGTGATCTGACTATATGACCAAGAAAAGCCATCTGCCACAGTCATTTGCAACTTACTTAATTGTAACCCAGTTTATTTTATTGTATAGCACAACAGAAATGTACAGACTGCACATGCCTTCAGTGGGCTGTGTAATTATGTGCTTGGCTAGGCCAACAGCATGCAACTGTTTAGAAAACAGTACCTGTGACACGACAACAAACTGATATCTCACACGTTACTTTATGGATTTTATATAATATTGGGTTACTTTGTCTTGGGCGATAACATGCATGAATAGCCTGGGCTACCTATCAATTTTAAACAGTAGGTTATGCTTTTCGGTTTTTCAGCCAAAATAAATAATTTGCTGGGATTATAAACATTGCCATGTTGTAATTTGGTGACATTCTACCTGATTCTACTGATTTCACTATGAACACCAACCTTCACCGTATTACACACATATGTCACGGTGTAGGCTATGTAGGTAACTGCACCGTTAGATAGCTAGCGATAGTAATACATCCAAAAGTGATTATTAATGGGCAGTTAATTAATAATAGTTATATTGCCCAGTCTTACCCGATATGAAGTGAGCACTACAGACGCGAGCATTTTTTATTGTCTCCTCTGTCCAATCGATCCTCTCTATCACCTGCAACAACCGTTTTCCCTTGTTGCTCTGAAAAGGATGAGATCCTGATGGAATCCGGTAGAATTTCAGACCTTTGTCGATTGAATACCGATTCTGATAGTGCTGCGGTCACGTTTGTCTAGGGGTAGAAACTCGCTTACAAAAATTAGGCAGTTGGCCTGGAATGGTGAAAACTGGGACTTATTTCCGCCAGGTCGCTTCACCAGTTCCTCTGGCTAACCCAAGCCGCCGCTCCGCTACCGTTCGTCTCTCGAGTTTAGTTTTTTTTTAGAGGTGGTTTTCGTTAAGCACGGCAGGGCAACAAACAAGGAATAAAACAAAACAGCCTGGTCGAAGACATAGGGGTGTCACGGTCAAACCAAGGTCAGGCACAGGTATATCCACCGTTTCCCACCAATTTGGGTTTTTAAAAAAGAAAAGTCATCCCCCATGTCCGACTGGTGTAATGGTACGGTCACACTTGGCTTCCAACGCAAAATACCCGCGCGGATTTCCATTCAGTCAATGGAAGGTGGCGTCAACTGTCAAGGCTTCCGGGAGCAGATTTCTGCTCTGCTTTTGACGCGGGGCGGGGCTCTGTTTTCCGCCCCGAGTTCAACTGAGGTGAACATTGATCTCGCGAATACGCGAATCTGCCAATGTTTGGCCAATCAGAGAGCTGCTGTTTGACCCTGAAGGGCGTGTTAATTTGATTCTTGTAGTTCAAGTCAAACTGTGAAATTAAAATGGAGGAAACTTTGATAACCGCTGGTTCTTTTTAATCCCTCTTTAAGGATTACAAAAACCTTAACAAGAGGGAGGGAGGCGTTAAAACTGGAATAGAGGGTGAATACTATACAATACTATACAAATGTGTGAAGATAGGCTGTTGGTTGCTACAATTCAAGGGCTATCTAGCTAGCGGGCATCCTAGCAGACAAACCCTTGCGGGCACCCCCCCCCCCCCTCGTTTGTTCACATATGTTGTTCGTGTTTAAAAGACATATTGTGTCACCTTGTTTTCCTTCAATGGCAATAGTGTCAGTGTCTATTTTAGTAGAAATCATATTTGAAGGAGCGGAGCAGCAGGGGGCACAAAAAGGAAGTGGCAGTTTTTTTTTTTTGTTATGAGTTTTTAGAGCCATTTGTGTCCGAGAGGGAAACAGGAGGCAATTTTCAGACCCTGTAGTCAATGTATTTTGGCTCCAGTAGTCTGGAAGAGGGGTTCAGTCAGCCAGGTCCCAGTCAGGCAGTGCCATCCCCATCACCTCCACCTGCTTCCATGAGCCAGCCAGGGTTGACTGCCCCAGTGATGACCCCCCCTCCAGGTCTCTTGGGTGAGACAGCCAGGTGTTCATCACCACTTTCTTTAAGTCACCAGCCAGGGCCACCCAGCCAGCCACCTGCAAGAAAAGCACGCAAGAAAAGGCAGAGAGATGAGGATTCTGAATTTGAGCAGAAAATATTGCAGGCTTTAACGCACCAACCTGATGAGGTGGACAGTTTTTTAAATTTGGTGGGGCATGCCCTTCGGCGTCTCCCATTACAGAAAAGAAGTGAGGTCCAAGTACAGATTCTAAGTTTGGTGCACCAGGCACAATTCAATTAATGATTTGTTTTTCTCATATCACACACACGCACACACACACACACATACATTTGTAACACAATTGTTACCAGTGGCTAGCATTTCATTTTTTGATTAAACAGTTTGAAAACAGCAATGCTTCTGTTCCTTCTGTTGACATGTTTTCACAAGTGAGGAAATGATTAAACATAAATACCTATCTGACTTTTGGAATACCACACAGTGAGCTCATCATCTGAAAGAAAAAATTATGTTGATGATGAACACAAAATAATAACATATTTTCTGATGATATAAGGTCAGTCCAGCATTAGGTTTTTTTTTTTGCTATAGCTTTTGTTTTTCTTGAGATAAACAATATGAGCATTAAAAAACGGACAGAAAATAGTAGCTTTTTTTTGGGATAGATTGGGTGGCTCTTAAAAAAGCCTTTGATTTGTTGCACAAGCAATCAAATATGACCATTTTGCCATGGGACAGCACCAACAGGAGAGTTGAAGTACTCTGTAAAGAGCTGCCTCACTGCCAGTGCTTCCTGTGAGCTGCTGTTGCTCCCAAGCCTGCCACATGGCCGAATACCATGAGGGTCAGGGTGCTCTGAAGCAGAGGAGTGTGCTGCCATGTCCCACCACATAAAGTTGTGGAGGATGGTGGTTGCCTTCACTATCTTCTCTGCATTCTCAGGGCTCAGCGCAATCACCCTGTGAAATACCCGGAACTGTGCTGCCATTATGCCAAATGCATTCTCTGCCACATTCCGTGCATGAGACAGGCGGTAGTTAAATACACCTGGCTGTGAGGGTTACTTCTCCCGGGATAGGGGCGCAGAATGTTGTGCTCAGGGGGAAAGCCTCATCTGCAATGAACACATACGGTGCCAGCCCAAGGTGTGAAGATTCAGGGAGTGGTGCATCTGCAGGCAGATCCAAGGTATTGTTGCGGAGGGCTGTATCAAATGCAGATGAAGACAGTGTTCCCCCATCACTGCTCCTGCCAGAAGCCCCAATATCCACAACACGGAACCTATACTTTGCATCCACGACTGCCTGGAGAACAATGGAAAAATGGCCTTTGTAGTTAAAGAATTTTGAACCAGAGTTGGTGGGTGCCTGAATGGAAATGTGCTTTCCATCTATTGCACCAATGCAATGAGGGAAAGACCACCTCTCTTCAAATTCTGCTGCGATGGCCCTCCAGGAACTTTCTTGTGGCACTGGCATGTGGTCTTCAACAAGGCTATCCCAAATGGCCTCACACATCTGGAACGATGCCAACCACAGTGGATTTACCCACCCTGAAGCTCTTTCCAATGGTGTGGTACGAATCACCAGTTGCCAGGAGTCTGGAAAATAAGGGATAGATTAAGGGTAAATTATGTAGGTAGCAGCACTACCTAACAGAATCATTTAATGAGACACATAGTAAATTTTACATTCTCCACTTTCTGAAGAGCTTCCCTCATAGAAAGAACATACGTGCAGACAGGATGGAAGGGTATTTTTAGTTGCTATGTTTTATCATCGATACTAATAATCCTTGCTAACCAAGTAAGATAGCACTAGCTACCTAGAGAATATTTTACTAGCCATGCTAACTAGCTAGCTTTCGCTAGCCTTGCACTAATTCAAACATGCAGGTAGTACCACGACATATGTAGCATTAAATATGACTTAAATGACAAAAAAAAAAAGACTCATCTCAGACAAATTGCCAGACGCTCGGATGCAGACAAAGCCTCCCGACAGAAGGTGTTTTGTCTACATACTCGCGCCTGGACTCGACCGAGCAGGTTGTCGTATTGAGCAATCGTCAGTCTGAAATACTCCTTGAAGCGGTTGTCATCAAGGCATAATTCCGCAACAAGCCTGTGGAACTCCCCTAAATCCCTCCTTGCAAGAAGGATGGGGTGTATCCACAACCGAGCTTCTTGTCTTCTCCTCCTTCTCCTCAACAACAAAGCGAGGGCTAAAGCCCGTTTTTGCTCCACAGTTAGCAAACGCTTACCATCCATGTTTACCATGTGCTGATGAAAAATACAATTGAATCGCACATGCTCGAATTAACTGAATCCAGGGATCTGCCCACAATTCATGCCGCTACGCGGATTTTAGAAGCCAAGTGTGACTGTACCATAACTGCACTAGCTGTGTCCCAAACCGCGTACTTCCATGCTCCGAGTACGCATAGTGAGTTCCATCTTGGAGTACGAGTCCAAACCGAAGTGCAGTAGTACGGAGCACGGATGGAATGCCCGGATGTGCACTTCGTTTTGCCATAATTTGGAGCATGCATCGATGCATGCTCCGAGCGGGAGAATATCCCATCATTCCCTGCGAAGGATTGCGAGCGAACAGTTTCCGTTGAAACAATGGCAGACGCCGGTGAGTTAAATGGGCTGGAGGTCGTGTACAAATGTAAGTCATTTCTTAATTTGTATTAATATGTTAACGATTTCTACTGTCATTGTGATACTTTGAGAATTTAAGTTCACAAAGTGAACTTTTGTATTCACAAAGTATCGCTAACTAACGTTACCTATCTCGTTCTCTCTCTACTAGCTGGCTGCTACCTAGCTATCCAAGTAAGTAAGATATTACCTACAATTGGCTATGCTAGCAATATCTGTCGCTAGCTGGTTAAAATGTTATATCGATCTGTATAACTGACTAGCAGTCATGGATAACCAAAATATAAAATAGCGTAAGTTCCGCATAAAGGCATTATCTCCATTTCAATTTTAAGATAAAATCCTTGTCTAGTCGAACTTACGTATTGCATGTGTCTATGGGCTACTATTATGTTGCTGTAAGTGCCCATTCATTTGTACAGAAATTCGGTAGTACCCCTGTAATAAATGAACTATAGAATTAAGTGAACTAATGCTTATTCACGTTTTCAGTTATGTTGTCTGTCTGTCTTTTTTTCGACAGTTTTCTTCGGATCTTAACATATCATGTCAATTTCATACACACCGTTGTTTATCATTGTACTCATTCGGGAGTATTTTAAATGCTGTGCCCAGTGTGTTAGCTAATATAAGTTATGTTGTCTTCATAACAATATTATTAGTGTGTGTTAGACCAAATGGTGTCCGTGTGTCACATATTAGGGACAGACGAGGAGACAGCAAAGCTAATCAATTGGAGGCGTCAAAACGAAGACCTCTTTACAGGAAAGAGGAACGCAGCCAAAAGTGGATGGGAGTACGTCATATAGAAATATTAAATTAAATATTAAATTCTTGTAGGCCTACTGTGCAGTACTTAGCTTCGGATTAACCTTTACATTTTCTTTATTGCAGCCAGTTTTTGAGAGTCAGCGAATTGTCAGGGAGAGTGACAGCTGCCCAGGCCAAAAAAAATGGGAAAATTTAAAAAAGAAATATAAGGTGTGTGTTCAGATAGAGCTGTGACTTAGCCGTTGCTGCAAAAGATACATATAGAAATATATCTATCCACCATTGTTGTTGGATGTCATGTTTTTTTGTCATCAGTTGTGTTTGCTGCCTGTGGGTTATATTGTTTACATGTCCAGTACAGTATTTCTCATCTTTGTAGATGCTGAAGAGCCCTCCCACAGGGGTGAGCACAGAAGGGGGCGAGACCACTGCTGCATCCTGGCAGTGGTTTGGTGCGATGGATGAGGCAATCGGGGGGAGGCCGTCCATCACGCCTCCCACCTTGATTGCCTCAGCCGCTGCTGAAGGGGAAGCAGTGGTGGTCTCCCCACCGAGGCATGAGGCAGGGAGCAGCAGCAGCAACAGCAGCAGGAAACGGAGGAACTCCGAGTTGTTGGAGTTCCTCCAAAGACAGGTGGAGATAGAGGGAGAGAAGGGCGTTGGAGAGGGAGGAGCAGAGGGAAAGAGAGGCATTGGCGAGGGAAGAAAGGAGAGAAGCTAGGGAGAGAGAAGAGAAGAGAATTTTTGGCCAGGAACGAGAGGTTTCTGGCCATTTTGGAAAAACTTGTTAATAAATAATTAAAAAAAAAAAACATCTCAGTTGTTTTTGTTGGGGTTTTAAGTATAAAGGTCTTGCTATAAATCTGTTTGCCCAGCAACCATGAGAAGTTTTCATAGTCAAGGTGGAAGTTTCCAGTTTGAACAGTGTCCAGGTTAATTGTTTTAAATGTTTAAAAGTTGAAAAGACTGCCAGACATAGATGATGATAGGTAGAACGCAAATTGATTTCCTAATTCCTGAAGAGCAGTGGAGAATTCCTCTTTTCTGGGTGCTGATTTCTAAACATCTTACAGTAATTATTATGCATGCAGCTGAATTATTGATTTAATTAATTACTGACCCTACATGATCAAATACACTGATTCATTTCAAAAGTAGTCCTCAGCAAGAAAAACAAAAACAAATTTAATTGTGAAGTTGGAATTTAATTGAAGATAGTTATTGAATAATTTGTGTGTGATGCCAATTACAAGAAACGATTAAAATTACAAAACATACATGGTAAAGGGTAACAGAAAAATATCAAGAACAATAACAGGAAAATAGACTAAATTAATTACAATAATTGAAGATTAAACTATATACAATAACTACAGAAAACTATATATACAAAATATTCAGTTCCTGGCTAATATGTCTCTCTCGCCTGTTCAAAATAAGTGTGGTCCTGCAGGCTCGCAGGACATGCAGTTGGGGCAGACAGCTCCTCTGCAATGTGCGCTCTTAAGCGCTGCCCTGGGGTCTCCTCCATTTCAAAGGGCACTGGCTCTAAACTTGTGTAACCCTCATTGTCCCCAGTGTCTTCTAGAACATCCCCAGCTTCCAGGCCGATGTTGTGGAGGACTGCACAGGTGGCGATGACCTTCGGTGCAAATGTTGGGTGCACCTCCAGGGCGGAGAAGAAGACGCTCCTCCACCGTGTCTTCAAGAGACCAAAGGCCCGCTCAACAACCGATCTCGCCTTTGCGTGGTGGCAGTTAAAACAGGCCTCCACTGGCCCCTGGACAGGCTCACGGTAGGGGGTGACGATGGTCACCGGCTCCTCTACACACGGGTACCCACCATCTCCAAGAAGCATGTACCCACAAGGGGGTACAGCTGCCGAACATATAGTGGGCTGTTTCACACAACGCCCTGTGTTGTGCCAGCCTAGCGAATCCCTCTCCAACACGGTCCAGATCCTCAGGACCTGGGAAGCGGATGACCCTTGGCAGGATTTTAAGGATGTCATCCGCAATCCTGTGGACCATCCGATGCACTGTACTGCGGGGGATGTCAAACACCTCTGACACAACGCGGTATGACGTGCCACAAGCCAGCCAGTAAATGAAGACAAGCATCTCAAAAATGTAACCCCAGCCATGGTCCCTTCTGTTGGGGAGCATGCCAAGGAGGGCTGGAGATCCCGATCTTCATCGAAAAATACCTCCAGGATCGGGACATGGAGATTAATTGGGCAGTACATCGCAAGGCTTTCTCCCTGGAAGTAAATAAAAAGAAAATACACCATTTACTTTCAGGTTTCTGTCCTGTTTGTTTTGATTACCATTTAAATCTACTGGTCAAGATTTGTAAGCTTTACATTATATGCATAGAGGGAAACCATAGTCTACAGTATCCTACATATAAGTATAGTGCTCATTTTGGTGGGCTCGAAGACAGAAAGTGCACATTCTGTTCAGTGCTGAAATATGTTTAAATTTAAATGATGTGTCTTCATGATATGTTTATAATGTGTGGTGAAATCTACGTGTGGTTTAAATAGAGGTGCACAGACAACAAAAAGTTTCACTTTAATAACTTGCCTAACTTCCTGTTTTAAGTGTATGTCAGCCTACAGTGTAATGGTAACGGCACTTGACTAGATATTAGAAGGTTGGTGGTTCGAGTCACAGAACGGCTAACTGCTAGCTTATTGTGGGGAGATCATATTGGTCAATATATTAATTCGGTTAGAATTAATATAACTATATTATGTGGCGAACTGCTGTTAAAGGTAAGTGGTGTTATCGTGAAAATTACGTTTAAACCTGGGAATTGTCAAGTAAGGATTTTCTTAATCGAGTAATGTAGCCAGCTGGCTGAGGTAGGGTAAGGTACGTACGTCGGTCCTGACAAGAGCGATCGCCCGGCGAAGAGCAGCTCTCCTCTTCACCGCAGCTTTCCTTATTTGTCGTCTCCGCTGTATTGCGTTTTCCTCAATTTCAAGCCGCAGTCTGGTGGAATTGAGGCGTGACACAGCCCATCTCTCCATTTGGAAATTCATAAATTGCCACCCCAGAAGGAGCAGCATAGCCATCGTTGTTACCGGTACCATCTTCGTTTTGCCGTCTAACAGTTAACTACAAATTGCCCACGAGCTGTTATTTGCTGTAGAGCGCGAAAATGATGAAAACAGACCGTCGTTGACAGTACAACAGACATGTTTCATGTGGGGACATATTTTAATCAAAATACAGGATACCTGAAAACAAACAAAATGAGTGAATACTGTTTAGCAATGTGTGTTCACTGTTACAGCTTAAACGTACAATTAATCAATTGAGCGCGGTCTATAAATAAACTCCAGACAAAGAGGCAAAAGTGTAATGAACTCAAAGTAGCTAGATTTTACAGCTGGTTTATTTATATCATGTGCAGTGGCAAAATTCAATCAGCTGTAACCAGTTATTTGAACTAAGAAATAATATCTGACGGTCTCACGTTTGATTGTTTACTGTTCTAGCACGTTTATTTTGATTGTTCCGGGTCAAAGGACGCAACAAAGTGCATGCCATTATTGAACCAAATTTTCCATACTTCCATACTTCCACCCTACGAAGTACGTACTCCCAAGCTTGAGCTGAAGTACGCACTCTGGAGCACGGTAGTATGGAGCATGGAAGTACACGGTTTGGGACACAGCTACTGCCTGCGCCCCTTGCACGGCCTGTGACCCCCTATTTCCTTTTCCGTCGGCAACATGACGTTTCACCCCCTTATTTGTTATAACGCTGTCACATGATCATATGTGATCTCAGACAATTATGCGCGTGTGCACATTTAAATACACATACGTTAATTTCTTAAGTAGCTTAAGAGCTATAAAATTTTCCGATGTAGTCATCGGTGGGTAACTGGCTACCTAGCAGCTGTGAGTTGCAGATAGCTTATGTGAGTTAGCTAGGTCAATCCACAAATAACACACCTAACCAAACAATTAAGATCGTGAAAAGTTCGGAATAGCTATTACTATCATACATCATTTTCAACTCAGTTATAGTGAGTAAGAAAATATAACGCTAAGTATGACTGTAAGCATATTATTTTATCACTAAGGTAACCAAGTAACCAATGGCCTAGCAGCAATTAGGTAGCCAGCAATCTTAGTTTAATTAGCTTGCAAGCCAGTAACTACCTGACGTTCAGCAAGCTAACTAGTGATAGGCTATGTATGTAACATTTTAGATTTTCTAGCATGAATGTAAGATGTCACAAGGACAAGAGTCCTGATAAAATGTTAGTTAGCTTGTTAGCAGAGAAGGAAAGGCAAGTAAAATTAAATTGCATCTATTATCAAGTAAAGGTTTGATTTAAGGTGGTTTTGAACGCGCTGTTTCGGAATAAGGCAGCAGCGCTTCCCTTAGCAAGCTACATCAGTTATCAAATTTTATCTTTGTAGTCACCAGCAGACAGGTAAAGCGATGGCACTGTATCAATGTGGAATTTGATGTTGAGAATGACAGACATTCTGATAATCAATCAACTGACTTTACACACCTAATTTCTGTCCTCACCCTAACTAAGGATGAAGTGCTGAGCGCACTCTGCGAAGTTGCTTGATAGCTCGGCAATTAGCCTAGCTATTGAAATGTTATCATTGTTAACCTAAATTTTAGACAGGTTAAATAAAAGCCACAATAAGTAAATAGTCGTCCCACACAAATATGATACTAAGCTGTTTATTAACTCACAATAGCAAGCAAAATGATGACCTATTAGCAATAGGTTACCTGCCCTAATTTTCTAGCAAAAAAAGGGCTATCGATAACCTCAATTGAGGACAATAATACGATTCTGATCCAACAGGTACATGTCATATACATTTCATGTGCATGGAATTGAAATATTATTAATATGCCTATATAATGTATAGAATTGTATATATGTTATCTTGTAGTGTACAAATGAACCCTAAAACACTTAACCGTTAGCTACATTGCTAATTTCCTTAGCAATGATAGCGTCACCATGCAGGCCCTAGTTAACTAGCTTTAGCTAAGCTAAACTAAGCATAAAGCTTTCTAAAGTATAAAAACTTCCTTAGCTAGGAGTTTTGTAACAATATGAAGGTACGACATGAATAAGCACACACGTACGCAAGGGTCAAAGTGCACGAACATGTCATAGCGTAATAACAAATAAGGGGGTGAAACGTCATATTGCCGACGGAAAAGGAAATAGGGGGTCACAGGCCGTGCAAGGGGCGCAGGCGGTGCAGTTACACGGAGCCAATTTAGGAAATAAGACATTGTCCCAATTTCCTAAACCAGCCACCATTCCCTATGCATAGCTGCTATGCCACTAAATAAGTGTTATCAATATATATTTTACGTACAAAACTAGGAGGCATTAGTATCTCTTTTTATTATGCCCTGCTAACTAACACGTGGGCATAACAGACAGCCATAAACACAACAGCCGGTCATATTGACAGTTTCGGTTTTGCTAAAATTGAACTCAATTGAACGGTTAAATAGCTAGCTAGAACGTAACGCCATGAATTGTGTGATATACACACTCACACCCAGTGTGGTGCTGTTAGCTAGCTCCACATTTTTGACTGGGGAGGTAAGTTAGCATTTAGGACACAAAACACAAAAAAAGATAAATATATATAGCGTTCTGTACATGGCAACAGCACACATAACTGTAGGCATCTAAATACTTGTAGGCACATAATTTCTAAAGTGTGTAGATGCTAGGAGACTTGATTGGGTAACTGAAAATATCTGGCCACTGAAGTAGTGCCCATTCCATTCGATCATCTTCCCATTCCATTACTGCATACGGATCTGGTAGTTTTTCGCTGGTTGGTAAAGCAAGTTTATTGAAATAACATGCACAATCTTGCAAGCTAAATTGCTTTGTATAGTCACTTTCTGCCAATACAGACTGGGATCCAAATGCAGTCAGAAATTACCACTTTAATAAGAAAACTGAAATGGCAGACAGGAACGTAAACTGGTCAAAAAACAGGGGACGCAGCAGTCCCAAACAGATCCAAAAGAAACACAACGTCAACAGTGCAGGCTTAGTAAGGTTACACAAACAATACCTCCCAATGAGGCAAGACAGACAGAGTCCTTAAGTATTCAGGAGCTGAGTGAATATTTAGGTGCAGGTGTGTTCAATGAGCCGGTGAGGTTGAGCAGGGTTGAAGGAGGTGTAGCTGAGCTGGCTGAGTGGGAGCGGGTGTGACAATGTCATCACAGTTTATGTATATAATATTATATATGTATAATATATAATAATATATACATATATAATTTTATATATTTGGGAGCTAACATGGAGAAACGATGTAGACAGGATACACGGGAACACATAACTCTCAGTGATGGAAGTTCCATCACATATTATTATTATTTATTAAAATCTGGCCACTGAAGTTGTGGCCATTCCGTATATTATGTAGCGCCCCCTTGCTGTAACGGCATTAAATGAGGGAGCTACCCTGAGTTCCTTTATCAGACAATATATTATTGTCTCCTTTAATTATTTTCTATTCTTGTAATGTGTGGGGTTCTCAAACATAGATATTTAGCTCACTATTAAGTAGCTGTACTCTAACCCCTCCTGGTGTAGAGCTAGGTGAACTTTACATAGTGCATAAACATTCACAATAAAGATTTTATAAAATAACAATTTACTTATTCACACAGTCACACAACAGAAATTAATGAAATGATTCCCCTTATAGATGTTATCACATAAACTCGTACCCTTTAACTTTAAACACAAAAGAGTATAAACAAACAAAAATACACTTTCAGAGCAATATAATTGGTAATACTGTTAGACAAACATTGAGCCCGTAACATATATTTAAAAACCATAAGCCGGCAAAATAAATGTGTCCCAATCGATCGCGTTGCAGGCCTGTAGAGTAGCTAGCGAGTGTGGTAGCCAAACTGTATAGGCTTCTTCACTCCAATGAGCAGAATGTGCGGGGCAAAAAAAACAATTCAGTTTCCCTGATGCAGCAGCAAGAAGGGAAGTTTGTCAAGTCTCTCTCTCTCGACACTCTCCTCCGCTGTGCTCCAACCCTTGATATCTCGCTGGGTTAGCGAACTAGCCAAGTCCCCGCTATTTCCCGCAGGTTTGCTAGCTTGGGCTAGCCTAGCAGTCGAGCTGGAAACCCGTGGACTCCTCGCCAAAGATATTGGTCACAGCTGTCTGGTCGTAGGATACAATAATTACAAAGTTCACTGTCTGTGCACTTATGTTACTATATCTCTAACTCAAGAATCAAAATACGCGAGTTACGTATTTATACTTTTACAAACGAAATTAGCGATAGCTCCTTCTTTCTGTCACACACTCTCGCTCTCCTCTTTCTCCTTCCCGCTTCACCTCTAGCTTGCTTCTCATTGGTCCAACAAACAAACGTAACTGAAATCCCTTTTTGTTCTTCCGGTGCAAATAAAAAGTATGGCTGCGTTCCAATACTCAAATTCGTCTCCTCCTTTCCTCCCCTCCTTTCCTCCATGCCCTGGAAGCTGATTATGTGTCCTCCTTCCCTCCACTGTTCCGAAAGCAAAATCTCGCCTCCTGCTTTCCTCCTTCTTCGTTTCCTCCAAACGAAGGAAACATTGATGGCTGCGTTCCAATACTCAAATTTGTCTCCTCCTTTCCTCCGTGCCCCGGAAGCTGATTATGTGTCCTCCTTCCCTCCACTGTTCCGAAAGCAAAATCTCGCCTCCTGCTTTCCTCCTTCTTCGTTTCCTCCAAACGAAGGAAACATTGATGGCTGCGTTCCAATCCTCAAATTTGTCTCCTCCTTTCCTCCGTGCCCCGGAAGCTGATTATGTGGCCTCCTTTCCTCCACTGTTCCAAAGCGAAATCTCGCCTCCTCCTTTCTTGTACATCGATGTATCCTACTGCGGAAGTCTTTTCACATTCCTGGATGACATCATTATGCTCATGACCAGTCAGGTTAAAAGACCATCCCACAGAATATTTTGATTGGCTTTGGTATCTTCAGAGTCAGTCGAAATTATTACTTCATCAATAGCTGACATCGCCTTTGATGATGGGCGAATCGGATTAACTGTTCCAATTTTCGATTCATCTCCTCCTTTCCTCCACTCGTTTCCTCCCCTCCTTTCCTCCACATACTTCCGGGGTAGGAATGGAGGAGACAAGAAAAAAAGTATTGGAACGCAGCTGATGTATCCTACCACGGAAGTGTTTTCACATTTCTTGGTGACATCATTGTGGTCACGACTAGTCAGAATAAAAGACCATCCTACTGAATATTTCACCATCGAAAAGTTCTAAAACATGACAAGGGATTTACCAACACTTAAGTAAAAGTGCCAGAACAGCAAACAGTAATTGGGTAATTTACATTAATGGGAAAACTTCTGTTTTTCGTTTTCAAACATATCCACATTGACGCGATATATTCACATTCTTGAGATAGGAATGGTAATTTTACCACTGCAAAACTGAGAGAGTTTATGTTGCAGTAAGTTTATTTATTCCTTGTACAAATATTTATGTTACATCATGAGCAGAATGCGAGAAGCTGACATTCATATATTAACATATTTTAATGCATGAAAAGGTCTGGCAGCGTTAAAGAAGTGTGATTGGCTTCGGTATCCTCTGAGTCAGACGAAATTATTACTTGATCAATAGCCGACGTCGACTTTGATGACGGGCGCATCGGATTAGCTGTTCCAATATTCGATTCATCTCCTCCTTTCCTCCACTCGTTTCCTCCTCTCCTTTCCTCCACATATTTCCGGTGTATTTCCGGGGTAGGAAAGGAGGGGAGGAAAAGAGGGGAGGTAGGAGGAGACGAGAAAAAGTATTTGGAACGCAGCCAATCATTACATCATTACAGAACAAACACAATATTATTTTACACCAAGTCAACAATACAATCAATGAGCTTTACCATGAAATAACAATATGCAAAATACGTACAAAACAATAACATTAACACACAGTTTTTCACCTGTTAATTCTATTTATGAGTGCTTAACTGCTGAATGTATTTCCCATAGGCTACAATTATATATATGTATACACCAATCAGCCACAACATTTTGACCACCTGCCTAATATTGTGTAGGTCCCCCTTTTGCCGCCAAAACAGCCTTGACCCGTCAAGGCATGGACTCCACAAGACCTCTGAAGGTGTGCTGTGGTATCTGGCACCAAGACGTGAGCAGCAGACTCTTTAATTCCTGTATGTTGCAAGGTGGGACCTCCATGCATCAGACTTGTTTGTCCTGCACATCCCAAAGATGCTCAATTGAATTGGGATCTGGGGAATTTGGAGGCCAAATCAACACCTTGAACTTGTTGTGTTCCTCAAACGGCCAGTGAAGACGCATGTTAGCTAGATATGCCTACATGTTAATTCCCCAAGCCAAAATCCTTATATTTTCCATGACCATAACATCATTTTAAATCAATGTTTTTATCTACTATTAACTGATGTGATGTTATTTCCAATAAAATTGCCGAGCTTTTCCGATGTGAAGCCACTTATTTGTATGCACAATTTAATAATCATATTAAACAATTATCACAATCATAACAATAGTTACTATAATTATTTGTGTAGCACCTTTTGAGCAAGGTGCATCCCAAAGTGATTCGCATAGACAAATAAAGACAATAATATCGGTAACGATAAAATATGGTAAAACAGATCAATAAACTTACTAATGATAAATATGTGTGAAGTGTAACACGATGTAAAAGTACATAAGTGTAGAGACAGGTAAAAAGATGAAGCAAAAAATAAGAATCAATATTAATATCAGAAGAATTAACCCGACGTTATGCTGGGATACATATAGGCAATTATACTGTTATGTTTAAATGGAGATTTAAAAACAATACATGCTCAACAGAAGATTCTATTTCATGCTGTGTGGATGATTGAAGCTTAAGGTAGCATAACTGTAACAGTTCAAGATTCAGAAAATGTAGGTTATTCTTAACAAAATGCATGGCTACGGCAGCTATGCCTCTATCAGCTTATGGTTAAAACTTCATGGCCAAAACGGATATATTTTTTGGACTACCAATTTACTTGATAAGTGGCTATTGACTGTTGGGCATTTTGCTTTGAATCTGTAAGAATTAAATAACGACCACCACCAACAGCAACAGAGGTCTTTGAACTTAGTAAACTTTGTTTAAATTGTAAAATTTTGCTTTGTAAAATTTGCTAGTTCTTTGGTAGCAAGAGCATAGTATTGAAATAAAGTTTAACACGTGGGCAAGCGAGCAAGCATCCTCGTGCATTCTGGGCAATATCAACACTTGGAGGGATGATTTCTTTTGGCTCTGTTGGAGGGAATGAAACCGAGGGTGAGCAAATGAAAATTTGCCCTTCCCTCAATAAATCTGGAATGGAATCTCCCTCATGGTGGCAGCCATCTTACACCCTGGACATCTTACACCATCGATGCATGCTCCGAGCGGGAGAATATCCCATCATTCCCTGCGAAGGATTGAGAGCGAACAATTTCCGTTGAAACAATGGCGGACGCTGGCGAGTCAAACTGGCTGGAGGTCGTGTACAAATGTAAGTAATTTCTTAATTTGTATTAATATGTTAATGATTTGTACTGTCATTGCGATACTTTGTGAATTTAAGTTCATTTAAATTCACAAAGTATCGCTAACTAACGTTACCTATCTCGTTCTCTCTCTACTAGCTGGCTGCTACCTAGCTATCCAACTAGGTAAGATATTACCTACAATTGGCTATGCTAGCAATATCTGTCGCTAGCTGGTTAAAACGTTATATCGATCTGTATAACTGACTAGCAGTCACGGATAACCAAAATATAAAATAGCGCAAGTTCCGCATAAAGGCATTATCTCCATTTCAATTTTAACATAAAATCCTTGTCTAATCGAACGTACGTATTGCATGTGTCTACGGGCTACTATTATGTTGCTCTAAGTGCCCATTCATTTTTACAGAAATTCGGTAGTACCCCTGTAATAAATGAACTGTAGAATTAAGTGAACTAATGCTTATTCACGTTTTCAGTTATGTTGGCTGTCCATCTTTTTTTTTTTGACAGTTTTCTTTGGATCTTAACATATTGTGTCAATTTCATACACACCGTTGTTTATCATTGTACTCATTCGGGAGTATTTTAAATGCTGTGCCCAGTGTGTTAGCTAATATAAGTTATGTTGTCTTCATATCAATGTTATTAGTGTGTGTTAGACCAAATGGTGTCCGTGTGTCACATATTAGGGACAGACGAGGAGACAGCAAAGCTAATCAATTGGAGGCGTGAAAACGAAGACCTCTTTACAGGAAAGAGGAACGCAGCCAAAAGTGGATGGGAGTACGTCATATAGAAATATTAAATTCTTATAGGCCTACTGTGTAGTACTTAGCTTCGGTTTAACCTTTACATTTTCTTTATTGCAGCCAGTTTTTGAGTCAGCGAATTGTCAGGGAGAGTGACAGCTGCCCAGGCCAAAAAAAATGGAAAAATTTAAAAAAGAAATAAAAGGTGTGTGTTCAGATAGAGCTGTGACTTAGCCGTTGCTGCAAAAGATACATATAGAAATATATCTATCCACCATTGTTGTTGGATGTCATATTTTTTTGTCATCAGTTGTGTTTACTGCCTGAGGGTTATATCGTTTACATGTCCAGTACAGTATTTCTTATCTTTGTAGATGCTGAAGAGCCCTCCCACAGGGGTGAGCACAGAAGGGGGGGAGACCACTGCTGCATCCTGGCAGTGGTTTGGTGCAATGGATGAGGCAATTGGGGGGAGGCCATCCATCATGCCTCCCACCTTGATTGCCTCAGCTGCTGCTGAAGGGGAAGCAGTGGTGGTCTCCCCACCGAGGCATGAGGCAGGGAGCAGCAGCAGCAGGAAACAGGAACTCCGAGTTGTTGGACTTCCTCCAAAGACAGGTGGAGATAGAGGAAGAGAGGGAGAGAAGGGCGTTGGAGAAGGAGGAGCAGAGGGAAAGAGAGGCATTGGCGATGGAAGAAAGGAGAGAAGCTAGGGAGAGAGAAGAGAATTTTTGGCCAGGAACGAGAGGTTTCTGGCCATTTTGGAAAAACTTGTTAATAAATAATTTTAAAAAAACATCTCAGTTGTTTTTGTTGGGGTTTTAAGTATAAAGTTCTTGCTATAAATCTGTTTGCCCAGCAACCATGAGTTTTCATAGTCAAGGTGGAGTTTTCCAGTTTGAACAGTGTCCAGGTTAATTGTTTTAAATGTTTAAAAGTTGAAAAGACTGCCAGACATAGATGATGATAGGCAGAATGCAAATTAATTTCCTAATTCCTGAAGAGCAGTGGAGAATTCCTCTTTTCTGGGTGCTGATTTCTAAACATCTTACAGTAATTATTATGCATGCAGTTGAATTAGTGATTTAATTAATTACTGACCCTACATGATCAAATACACTGATTCATTTCAAAAGTAGTCCTCAGCAAGAAAAACAAAAACAAATTTAATTATGAAGTTGGAATTTAATTGAAGATAGTTATTGAATAATTTGTGTGTGATGCCAATTACAAGAAACGATTAAAATTACAAAACATACATGGTAAAGGGTAACAGAAAAATATCAAGAACACTAACAGTAAAATAGATTAAGTTAATTTCAATAATTGAAGATTAAACTATATACAATAACTATAGAAAACTATATATACAAAATATTCAGTTCCTGGGTAACATGCCTCTCTCGCCTGTTCAAAATAAGTGTGGTCCTGCAGGCTCGCAGGACATGCAGTTGGGGCTGACAGCTCCTCTGCAATGTGCGCTCTTAAGCGCTGCCCTGGGGTCTCCTCCATTTCCAAGGGCACTGGCTCTAAACTTGTGTAACCCTCATTGTCCCCAGTGTCTTCTAGGCCATCCCCAGCTTCCAGGCCGACGTTGTGGAGGACTGCACAGGCGGCGATGACCTTTGGTGCAAATGTTGGGTGCACCTCCAGGGCGGAGAAGAAGACGCTCCTCCACCGTGTCTTCAAGAGACCAAAGGCCCACTCAACAACTGATCTCGCCTTTGCGTGGTGGCGGTTAAAACGGGCCTCCACTGGCCCCTGGACAGGCTCACGGTAGGGGGTGACGATGGTCACCGGCTCCTCTACACACGGGTACCCACCATCTCCAAGAAGCATGTACCCACGAGGGGGGTACAGCTGCCGAACATATAGTGGGCTGTTTCGGAGTACCCGTGAATTGTGGACGGAGCCTGGGTACCCCACAAAGACATCCAGGAACCTCCTGGAGGAGTCACAGACTGCTTGTAAGATAATAGATGGGAACAGCTTGCGATTGATGTAGCACTGTCGTGCGACTCCTCCAGGTGGCTTTATGCGGATGTGGCACCCATCGATGGCTCCCACCACCTTCCTGAACGCCCTGTGTTGTGCCAACCTAGCGAATCCCTCTCCAACACGGTCCAGATCCTCAGGACCTGGGAAGCGGATGACCCTTGGCAGGATTTTAAGGATGTCATCCGCAATCCTGTGGACCATCCGATGCACTGTACTGTGGGGGATGTCAAACACCTCTAAAACAACGCAGTATGACGTGCCACAAGCCAGCCAGTAAATGAAGACAAGCATCTCAAAAATGTAACCCCAGCCATGGTCCCTTCTGTTGGGGAGCATGCCAAGGAGGGAGTGGACTGCCTGTCTGGACAGCTGGAAATCAGGCTGGAGATCCCGATCTTCATTGAAAAATACTTCCAGAACCGGGACATGGAGATTAATTCTGCCGTACATCGCAATGCTTTCTCCCTGGAAGTAAATAAAAAGAAAATACACCATTTACTTTAAGGTTTCTGTCCTGTTTGTTTTGATTACCATTTAAATCTACTGGTCAAGATTTGTAAGCTTTACATTATATGCATAGAGGGAAACCATAGTCTACAGTATCCTACATATAAGTATTATGCTCATTTTGGTGAGCTCGAAGACAGAAAGTGTACATTCTGTTCAGTGCTGAAATATGTTTAAATTATGTGTCTTCATGATATGTTTATAATGTGTGGTGAAATCTATGAATGGTTTAAATAGAAGTGCACAGACAACAAAAAGTGTCACTTTGAAAACTTGCCTAACTTCCCATTGTAATCATATGTCAGCCTACAGCGTAATGGTAATGGCGCTTCACTAGATAATAGAAGGTTGGTGGTTCAAATCTCAGAACGGCTAGCTGCTAGCTTTTTGTGAGCAGATCATATTGGTTAATATATTAATTTGGTTAGAAGTGGTTCTAACCAAATTAATATAACTATATTATGTGGCGAACTGCTGTTAAAGGTAAGTGGTGTTATCGTGAAAATTACATTTAAACCTGGGAATTGTCAAGTAAGGATTTTCTTAATCGAGTAATGTAGCCAGCTGGCTGAGGTAGGGTAAGGTACATACGTCGGTCCTGACAACGGCGAAGTGCAGCTCTCCTCTTCACCGCAGCTTTCCTTATTTGTCGTCTCCGCTGTATCGCGTTTTCCTCAATTTCAAGCCGCCGTCTGGCGGAATTGAGGCGTGACACAGCCCATCTCTCCATTTGGAAATTCATAAATTGCCACCCCAGAAGAAGCAGCATAGCCATCGTTGTTACCGGTACCATCTTCGTTTTGCCGTCTAAGTTAACTACAAATTGCCCACGAGCTGTTATTTGCTGTAGAGCGCGAAAATGATGAAAACAGACCGTCATTGACAGTACAACAGAAATGTTTATTGTGGGGACATATTTTAATCAAAATACAGGATACCTGGAAACAAAACGATTGAATACTGTTTAGCAATGTTTGTCCACTGTTACAGCTTAAACGTACCATTAATCAATTGAGCGCGGTCTATAAATATACTCCAGACAAACAGGCAAAAGTTTAATGAACTCAAAGTAGCTAGATTTTACAGCTGGTTTATTCTAAATATATAATATTTATTATATCTATGTGTCATATATGTGCAGTGGCAAAATTCAATCAGCTGTACCCAGTTATTTGAACTAAGAAATAATATCTGACGGTCTCAGGTTTGATTGTTTACTGTTGTAGCACGTTTATTTTGACAGTTCCGGGTCAAAGGACGCAACAAAGTGCATCCCATTATTGAACCACATTTTCCATACTTCCACCCTCCGACGTACGTACTCCCAAGCATGAGCTGAAGTATGCACTCCGGAGCACGGTAATATGGAGCATGGAAGTACGCGGTTTGGGACACAGCTACAGAGTTATAACAAACAAGGGGGTGAAACGTCATATTGCCAACGGAAAAGGAAATAGGAGGTCACAGGCCATGCAAGGGGCAAAGGGCTGCATTCCAATCCGAAATAAAATCCTCCCTTCACTTCTTCCCTCCAGTCGAGTGAGCCCTCCAGTGACGTAGCAGGCGAGGGAGCCCTTCCCGAGCGAGGGAGAGCAACGGAGGGGAGGGGTTGTGGCTGTTCGATTGGAATGACCCTCGCCATTTCTTCCGCACTTCAACATTTGTCAACAAGCCAACAGGAAGTTTGTGTTACCATGGAGCCGACTGAAGTAGTTGCCTGTACGCTGTACCTTTTCCAGTTCACACAGACTCTGTATCGCATGTTTATGGCAAGAAGAAGAAGGCGCGCTCGTCTAATCGCTGCAATAGTTGCCGAAGAGGTAGATATTATTTACATTTATATATAAAAGTAAACCTTGTATTTGTGATGTGGGTTTGTAATTACGGCTTATCATGATCCATTACAATTTATTTATCAGTAGTATACACGTCTAACGTTTATCTTTGAAGTAACATTAGAAAAAAACTATTAAAAGTAGTACGTAATAGTAGTTACTGAAGTAATTAATTTATAAAACAGATTTAGTAGTTGACCCACGTATTATTACATAGTATGTATTTACTGTTGCTTTTTCCTCAAACCAAATGAAATCAGAAAATTATGTAATAACACTCTACATTACAGAGTCGTATGCATTGATGAATGATGTGGATGTTTTTGTACTTTAACACTGACTTTTTAACATGCTCGAACACTGTGGATGGGAGGGGGTGTTCAGGAACTGGATGGTTGGCATCTGCTAGAACACAGACTAGGCATAGACATATTACAATACAGGAAGGCGAAATTTCAGTGAATTGTGTACGTCTTGTAATAGCGTCGTTAGCATGCGTGCCTTACCGGCACGTTTTTGTGGGGTACAGCGAACTACCAGTGTGTTTTCACCAGTGGCCAGAAATCAGTACTGTTTTCCTGCTCTTCTGTCATGTTTAACTCCAGTGAATAAATTTCGATGATATTACCCTTTATTAACATTTGTTTTGCTATGTTCAGGAATCTCCTCTGACAAGATATACCATGATGAACAACACAGTGCCCCTTCTGAGGATTTACTTTGATGGGAGTCATGACCTCAGAAAGGACTTTCGCCTGTCCAGAGAAACAATGAACACCCTCATGCACCATCTTAACCTTCAGAAGCGCCATGGCTGGGGTCACCATCTGGAGGTGCTGATACTGGTGTACTGGTTGGCACATGGGCCAACATACAGTGTTGTTTCCCGTGCTTTTGGAGTGCCTAAAACCACAGTACACAGAGCAGTGCACAAAGTCTCAGGACAGCTGCTAAGCCTTTTGGGACAAATCATCTCCTTTCCCACAATAGGAGAGCTGGATGCTGTGGGACAAGGGTTTGAGCAGTTGGCTGGCCACTGTGGTTTCAGGCGGTGTGTGGGGGCAATTGATGGCTGCCACATACGGATTAAAGCGCCAAACACCCGGGATGCACAGGACTACTTCAACCGTAAACTGTTTCATTCCATTCAGCTTCAGGCAGTGTGTGAAAGCAAGGGGAGATTTTTGGACATTTTTGTGGGATTCCCAGGGTCAGTACATGACACACGGGTGTTGAAATGCAGCCCGATGTACCTGAATGCTGTTTACCCACCTCCAGTACACTTCATTTTAGGTGATGGTGGGTACCCCTGTCTGGAACTTCCCATCACCATACTCACCCCTTATCGTGAACCGCTGCAGAACAGGACACAGGAAAGGTTTAACCGCCATCACTCCAAGGCTCGCTCCATCATAGAGAGAGCTTTTGGAATGATGAAAACAAGGTGGAGGTGCTTATTCTTTAAGGCTCTGGAGGTGGATCATTTATTTGTGCCCACAGTGATCACCTGCTGTGCTGCACAATATGTGTCTCTCTGTTGGAGATACCGTGGAGGAAGACCCGCAAGCAGCCCAGGACACTGTGGAGCCCCAACCTGCGCCTGGCCCAGAACGGCATGAACTTGGTGGTGCAGCAAGGAGAGACAACCTTGTTGCCTTACTCTCTGCGCCAACCACAATCCCGAGACACCTTCATGAACATGACTACCTGTAATTTCTGTCCCAAGAACTGCACTGCCCACTGTCAATCTTTGCTATGTACACACTGCACTGTAAATACTTTACCTTAAAGATATTGCCGACATGGTATTTATGTTACTTTTTCATTTCGTTGTTAATAAAATCAAGGACACCAAAAACAATTGTGTTGTTTTTAAACTTATTTAATCAACCATAAAACATCACACAGAACAACAAAAAACAAAACTTCACCAAACCCATGAACACCAACCCAAGCCTTCTCACACCCTAGCCCCCCCCTTCATATTTCCAAGCCATCCATCCCCCCAGGCCTCTTCACCCCAACCATGACAGCCACCCCCCCACCCACCCCCCAAGCAGCAAGAGACAACACCATATGCATTTATTGGGGCTATTACCTATCAGCTATTCTACTTAAAATATTTATTATTTCTTGGTTCTGCTGCTGCATGATCTGAAATCGTTCTTCATCCCTCCTTGACTATTTTTCTAATAGAGCAACCAGCTTGTCCACTCTTCTTCTTTTGCGCGGGGTTGTTCTGGGGCTGTCCTGAGTGCTGCTTGAGGGATGGGGGTGGGTGCCTGCTTCTGATGCTGTGGGGAGGGGTGGGGTGCTGCTCTGTAAAGGGGTAGGGTTGGGTGGCTGGCCCTCCTGTTGCTGTTGATGTGGGGGGGTGTGTGCCTCTGCCAGCTGTTGCAGAGGTAGGGGTGGGGGGGTGGCTGTCTCACTCCCTGCCTGCAGGTCTGCTGATGGAGGAGTGGGGGGACGGCTGGCTGTGGCTGGCTCCACTGACTCTGAGGGAGGGGTGGGGTGGTGGCTGCCTGTCTCAGTCTGGGAGGGCACAGCTTGAATGAAGGGGTCCCTGCCACATGAAGCAATCAGGACAGGGGGACAAATGGATGCCCTTGTCCCGATTGCTTCATGCATGGCAGAAAACCACCTCCATGAAGTGACTGTGCCCTCCTTAGCGCCTGTCCCTGTCCGTGGGTTTCTGAACTCCTACAACAATAAAAACACTTGCATTTGTCTTGCATTTTCATAGTGTTCTCAAAGTACCTTCAAGCCAAAAAGACAGCTGAAAGACATACTTTGAAAACGGCATCGGAATGGAAATCTTTACACATGTTATAAGTAACTGTAAAAATAAGGGGAAATAGGTAGTAGATAGTGCTACAAAGAAACATGATGAACTTTATAACTTTAACAACCTCAGTTACGCAGTACTACATTTTAGGAGCAAACACACTGATGTAATGTGCATAACACCATTTTTTTAAGCCTCTTTAGATTGTAAGACACTACAAGATTAACTGTGTCCTGCAGACTGCAAAAGTTAAATTAATTTCTACGAAACAAACCTGTTAAAGTGATCAGTCCTAATCATACCCTGTATTTTTTTTTTTTTTTTAATTTTCCCATTTCTTAGCAGCCTGTCCCTCGGTCACTTTTCCCTCCAGTTGAAGTGCTTTGATGAGTGGTCTTTTAACAAGACAAAAGAACCAGTTCACCAGAACTCCACACATACATTCTAGCCAATACATAGCATCCAACACCTAGCACCCCATCCTGGAATGTCCTTTGTTTACAAATGGCCCATAGAGAATTACTCGGTCTTGAGAAAGATGTGAGACACAGGAAAAGCCATCAATTGTTTGTCTGTCTAAACTGCAGCCATTAGCATATTCCTCAGCCCTACAATATGAGGAATGTTGAAATGTGTTACATTAATTCAGGGCCACTGTATTTGGCTGGATAACAATGCAGCGTCTGTTTACAGGACATAATACTCATAATTGCATACATTACCTTTACCAAATTAATACATATAACGTACAGCCTCTTAACATGGAGTAGATGTACATGATTTCATTAGCAAACCGTAAAGGTTTTTAAAATTCATACAACAAAGGTAAGGTAGGAGTAAGGTAAGCTAGTAAGGTACTCACCCCCATCCGTTTTTCGCACTGTTTTTTTTTCCTGAGAACAGGTGCTCGTTTTCGCCCCTGTAGCGAATCAACTCCCTCGTCTCATCGTCAGACCCTTAAGATGAAATGTTAAAATAATTTTGGCCATCTTAATTTCTGTCTTTCCAGTATTTTGGGGAAACGCAGTCACAGTAAAGACTTCTGAAATGGTCTCGTAATTGTAACCAATTGTTATACCGTATAATACTTGCCAGCAATAGCCAGCAACTACTACACTGAAGTTTCTCTCAAATTTTATATTAGCGATATATGCCGTATGATACAACGGCGCTTGACTAGATACTAGAAGGTTGGTGGCTCGGGTCACAGAATGGCTAGCTGGTAACTTTTTGTGAGGAGATCATATTGGTTAATACAGTATATTAATTCGGTTAGAAGTGGTTCGAATACTCGGAGTATAGAAGTACGCGGTTTGGGATACAGCTCTCCTCTCAACTGATTTGAGAACGTTGACGATTAAATAAGAACTGAAAAACATCTGACATGAGATTGCTAACGATTGAATTAATAACTGAAAATCGCAGCCACAAGGGGAAGCTCTAACGAAGCAAAATGAATAAAATAAATATAAAATAATACTTCTTAATCAATAGCAACACACTTCGTCATACATGTAATATATTATGGTAACATGGTCCTTTACTAAAGATAACAAATCATAGCAGAACTCTTAGTTAGAAGGCGTAATGTTGCCTGACATTAACTTTAATTTCATTACCTTCGGTAGCAAGTCCTGATCTAGCCTCATGAACAGATGATCCATTAGTTCTCGTGTCAGAGTTAGATCGCACTGCCTGACGGCTCTGGGTGCTTAGGAGAAACCATGGCAATAGCCGTAAAGGTAGAATCACAAAACCAATACGTACCGTTAAATAGTGTGCGGTTAAAAAGGGCTTTTATCCGGCAGATACCTCAATGGCAACAATTTACATCTAGCTAAGCATTATTGTGGTCATTAATGCAGTATGTACGAAATTTGGAAATATTAACGTAGCACAGGCTAGTTATGTGTAGTTACATTTACATTCATTTGGCAGACGCTGTTTATCCAAAGCGATGTACAAGGCTTGGATACAGTCATCAACAAATCTAAAAGTGCATGCTACAGTAAATCTAATAATTAAATCTAAGTCATATAGCATAGCCAGGAAGAATGGGACATAATACATGAATATAAATCTAAATAATACATCTACATTATCATGATGCATAATAGTTAAATAATACAAACACATAATTATACATAACAGAAAATAGATGTACAACAAGGTCTGATTGAGGATAGGATATTATATATTTTTTTTCTGTCTGGTTAGCTTTGTCTAGCATTATTCTAGATAACTGGACAAGTGATACAGATAAAGTTATATTGATTTTTAAGGAACAAGCTAATTCCTTTCTCTAGATTAGAACTATTAGTAACCGTAGTTCTCCTATGCTGAGTTACTGTGAAGATGTCAGAGTGAGATCGCTGCCTGCCAGTGACCTCCGGTGTATCCATAGCAACCTCTTATAACGGTTGATTCAAAACACCCGCAACCTTAACTGAAAATCGCACCAGAAGCATGCCTGATTGGTCTTGCAGTTTAAAGTACGGTCGTGCTTGCATTAGTAATCTATGTATTACTGAATGCCTGGCTAATTTTCAAGCTACCTAGCAAACCTACGTTTGCATTTTTTGAAAAATTAAACTGGCAGTATGATATTTAGTAAGACGCCAGCTTAGATATCCCTTTAGCTCGACTTAGTGCGGTCGGATTTGTTCCATCCAAAAAGACCTGTGCAAGACATAAGCACTGGCATACAACTGCAATGGTGTGAGCTATCTTATGTGTTGCGGACTTTGGCTATAGTTCAGACCGCCAATTAGTCTGCTAGAAAAGCAGTGAAATGCAGCTTGCTCCATTTGTAGCTGTGGTTCAGGAGTTAAGGTACGTTCACATGGCGCTTTCCGTTGAAGCCCAGCACAACTCTGGGGGAGCGTCCTGGTACTTGTCAATTGTATAAACTATCTTCCCAGAGTAATTTTTGAATTTGTGCGCATTCATTACATTTCCAAAGCTAGTAACTTAGATAGCTAGCTAAGTGGCTGGACTGCATGCAACTAGCTGATGTCAGCTCGCTTGCTAGCTATCAGGAAATAAGCCAGATAAAGCCAACGCTAAGTAACAAGTTCGCTATGGACATTAGCACTAGCTAACTTTAGCAGTCTTCCGATCGAAATGGCTTAAGTTAAGCTAACATCAACGAGCTAGCACTATGTTCGGTGCTAGATAGGGAGATGTCCAATGTCCTGATAGATAGCGATAGTTACATGACATACAGGGTAGCTAGCAGCATGTCCTAGTAATCTTGCTAGCTATTGAAGGTGCCAGGAAAAAAAGTTAGCAAGCTAATTAAATTATCCGATCAATTAAATTCGTTTGGAACACGGCTAACTTCAACGAGCTAGCACTATGTCCATAGCTAGCTAGGGAGAGAATCTTTTATCTGGCCAATTTCCCGATAGCTATCTACATATCGTAAAGATAAATACTTCCTCTGAAATGACCATGGATATGGTAATGTCTTGCATTTGACATGATGCAGTTAGTTAGCTCCTTACTTGACTATATATTATTTTACCTTATGTAGGGAAGACTTGCTGTGTAACAGTGAGACACAATATAAGAGCATATACCAGAATTAAATTAGCATTTGGTACCTGCAAAATAATCATGATAAACAACATGCAATATCACAATTGCTGTGAATACCCACTATTGGGTGAAGAAATGTGTAGCTGTCAGTTTCAACCATAAGAGGTCCCCATGCTTAATGCAATGCATTTTAAAAAATAGTATTATACTAGTAATGACAAAACATTAACTTTAAATATTTTGAAGTTTACTGAACGGAAATAGAAGAACAATACATACAACTGTGATGCAAATATGGAACAAAAAAAACAGCAGTGATAACAAAATCCCAATTAAAAATAACTGGGTAAAGTAAAACAAATGAAAATGAACAACAAAATGTTTAATTTAATGAAGCATGTATAACTTCACCATCTTTTATTGCAGCTTTAATTTGAAGAGGAAGGACCTCAACAAGTTCCTCTGTCTTGGGCAGGCCAGTCCATGACAAAAATTCTTGCGGCGCTCGCAGGTCACCTTCTTCCTCAGTGAAGACGATGAAGCCGTCCTCCTCTTCACAGAAGCTCAGTACTGTGAGGACCACTGTCTTTTCCTCGGCGAACAACAAAAAGTGCATTGTCGACATTCTTAGCCGCTCTTTTATGTTTCAGTGTGAAATAGCAGTGGAACTTGGCTTGATGTGGGAATATTCTGAAATAAGCCATTGACAGAATATAAAAGCTGACATTCTGTACATTTGTCTCATATTCATCTTGTGTTCTCAAATTCAAATGGAACAAAGTAGTGAGCAAAATTAACAATTTTGACTTCACAGTCTAAATACTTATGGAGGGCACCATAAATGATTAGAAACAGTATTCATACATTGTAAAATTAGTATTCACATATCTAGCACATTAACTATTTGTCAAAGAAGAGGCAATTTTGGATATTAAAGTTCCTTTTGTTTAGTACATTTTGTCTGTATGGACCTAGCAAGCAGCCTCAAACACTACCATCTTGTCATAGTATCATAAGCTATTTAAGAGGAATAATGTTCAAGAGCCCATTTTAAAGTTTGTGGGTTTTAAGTGGTAGCCTATGGGAACTGTAGTTTCCTGAACATTTTTGTTATTAATCACAGGTGGCATACCTCAACAATTGTAGTGTGCGAGGTACTGTGGTACTGGGCCATCTGCAGTCCCCCAGAGAAGGTTTCCCTTCTTAAGGTGTGTCACTGATAGCTTCTGGCCAGTCTGTATCTGCTGTAGGGCTACCTCTCTCCACAGTGAAATTCTGGCCGTGTGGCCATGTTACTCCAGTTCAGTGTTGTGGAGAGGCACACTTTCCCCACCATTGCGCATCCTCCTCTCCAAAGGAGCACTGATACATTGCAATAGTAATAATTATAACTATAACTGCTTACCTTGCTAACTTTTCCGTAGATGGTGACCAGCTGGAATTCGGCTGGAGGTTCTTTGTCCAGTGTGAGTGGGGTGCTCTTCGGAGTGGTCAGTGGCTTTGCTGCCTCCATGACCTCTTCATGTGTGTCCATTTTTCTGCACAAAAACACTTTTGTGTCGGCTATAAAATATATTTGACATTTAGAATGCCAGTTTGGTGAAACAAGCCCATAGTTTCTCATCATATATGTAAGTCCCTCTTTTGGAGGATGACACAGGGCATCATATACGGCTGGCCTGGTGTAGCCTTGAGGACTGCCACGTGGGCGCAGAAGCCGAGGTGCACCGCTAGTTTTGTCCTCTCAACCTGAACTCCATCTGCCAAAATTTGAAGGGTACACCCTTCTCTACCTCCCTTACTGAAACACATTTAACCCGTAGTGTCAGGAGTTTAGAATATGGGGTCATTCCCAATACCGGAACAGCTCCTGAATGGAATATTTGGAAAACATTGTGCATCTCTTCCTGTGATCAGAGGTAAACTGTATTTATAGCTAGTATATTTGTTTTGAATTTAATTCTCTGTTACTGGATAAAGTGTTACTATGCCAGACCTTTCTGAGTTATGCATGTTTGTTTTGTATTTGATTCTGTCTGTCATTGGGTGAAGTGTTGCTGTGTTTGCCAGACTTGAAAGGATTGGCTACCGTAATTCTGAGGCATCTTTCATTGTTTTGATTTAGATTATGTTTTAGGAGGGAAATACTGTGTGGGACTTGAATTGCTTGTACAACCTAAGTCTGAGTTACACGGTATTCTCTTTATTTAACTGATAATATTGATATAAGATCTAATAAATCAATGAATTATTCAGAGATGGATAGTTTTTTGTGTGTGTGTTGGTGTGTGTTTGAGAGAGCACTCATTCTGTGCACCTGAGGTGAAATAAATGAAAGGTGGTCAGTTACCTCAGGAGTAGAGTTTGTCTTTTTTCTGTTTTTTTTTTTTTTATCTCACCTCATGACCTTTTCATGACCTGAAGAATTATCTGGTATTGATGATGCATATAATATCTGGCTAGCAAGCAAAGTATTTCATTCTGTTGTAATATATCCTTACCCTGTGGTATTAATAATTTGATATGTAATTACTAATTATTAAGTTAAATATATCTATTGAAGCATTACATCTTTGATCTGACCCTTCCTCCATCAGTGTGGTAATTCATTTAAATACAGAACCACACAAAATCCATGAACCCTGCCAAATGATCACACTAAATTATGTTAGTGTTTTGTGAGAAAGACTCTCAGACAAGGTGTCTGTTTGTGTGAGACAAAGGGGACAGAGTTTGTGTGTGTATGTGCATGCATGCATTGACTAGAGTATGAGAGGAAGAGTTTGTTGTGATTGTCTGTGTGTAAATTGGTGTGAGACATTCACTAAGTGGGGACAGGAGAAGCTAGTTGTTATTTAACTAATTACATTACACATTATTTTAGCCTTTTCTTTCATTACATAAACCTTAGTATGAATGCAGCTAATTTAAGAGTGTGTGCATGTGTGAGCAACATACCTGTGCTTGTTTGAGAGAGTAATAAAATGGGAATGGGAAACTACCTGTATGAGTGAGTGTAGGTTGTGTGTTGAAAGAAAAGTGAGTGAATGAATGGCCATAGATGTGAGAGAGCATAAGCGAGTGGGTAATTGAGAAAGCTGTTTAATGAGACCTAGCTGTGTGTATCTGAATGACAAAAAAGGTGAGCAAATGTTGGCCGAGTGAGAGTGTGAATGACTGGACAAGAGTGAGTGACAGCTAGCTTGGTGTGTCTTTGTATGACTGAGGCCGGGCCGTGTGTGAGAATGAGGAGCGAACAGTTGAATGTGTGCTTGCCTTTATATGAGGGTTCGGTTATTAAATAATTTGTCTGTTTATAGAATTGATGTATGGAGATTGATTAATCAAGTGCTTATGACATGTTTTGGTTCTACTGACAGAAACCTTTTGATTGGGAGACCTTCCATTGCCCCATTGGCTAATGAAAATAAATAAATAAATAGCTTACCAAAGCTGAAATTTACATTTATTCCGAAATTGCAATTTTGCGTAATGATTTAGTTTGTTTAACGATTTAAAGCCCATCTCCATCCCCCTGTTTACGGGACCTCAGCCATTACCTCTCGTAGTTATTTTATCATTACAGTTTGTATAGATGTTTAGCCCTGTTTTATATTTGGTTAGTGACGTATCAGTGTCTGTATGCTTACATAATTGAGTGCTCATATCTCAATAACTTATAGCTTATTTTTGTTGTATCGTTCTACAAAAATAATATTGATTTCTCTATGTTCTGTATATATAACCATATGTTATATTCTAAATAGGACACATCCTAACTAAGGATTATGAATGAGTTGTAACATGACATGGTGTAATATTTCTTACCAGTATATGCAACCGAAAGTGGCACTTAACATACCATTTTTAACAAACCTTACAAACCTTTCATTTCCTTTCTCAAGTGCTCACACCAGCCGCTTTTAACCAGAAAGGATTACGCATAACAGTACATAAGGATGTAAGCATAACAGTGATGCCAGTGTCAGCCATCTGTTGTAGCGAGGGGGAACAGATGCTGGGAGTGTGGGTGGCAATGTGAGGAGGAGGACCAGGGTGTAACGTAAGCCTGCATAGCCATTACAGTGGCGTAGTAAAGCAAAAACTATGTAAGCATAACAGTGATGCCAGTGTCATAGTAAAGACACCACTGTGTAAAAAACAGCCATCTGTTGTAGCGAGGGGGAACAGATGCTGGGAGTGTGGCAGTGTGAGGAGAAGGACCAGGGTGTAACGTAAGCCTACATAGCCTAACCAGTGTGAGGATTACTTAATGTAAAAAGTATTTTGCTGTATGAATACACCCCCAAAAAACAGAAATGGTAGCCCATTAACGATTGTACCCCTCAACATTTTCCAGGAATTTGGATGGTCACCTCAGGAATCATCACATCCCACACGCAGTCAAGTATGTTAACATTTTAATCCGTCAGATGCAGGGCTTCTGGATCAAATGAGCCAGGTCCTCACAATGTTCTGCTGGTACCGCTGGGAAGCACGTCTGTTTATGCAGGACTTCTGAGGCTCATCCTATCTGGATCTGAAGTAAGAATTCAGCGTGCCTGCCTCCAGCTGATTGTGTATGGCCTGGTAGGAAAGACAGCATTTATAGGTGTAGGGGATGGTTAATGTAAGGAGAAAGTGTCACACCAAAGAACAAAAAGAGAAAAAGTATCACTAAAAGTACTATAAAATGGACATTAATATTTCAATATTAAACTCATAATCACCAGACTCTCCTCATCCGTGATGACAGCCCCAAAGCCATGCTGCTGTATGAGAGCCCGTGTTCTTAAAAAACAGATGCATAGTTTAGTCTAAGCAGTCACAGTTTTACATGTACAACTTTATATTATGACAGTGGGAGTTTATATGACGTTCACACAAATTATAATTTCAAACAATTGAACAATAACAATTAAAATAATCACTGTACACACCACTAATGAAAATAAGCAGAAGAATTAAGCTGTAAAAGTGAAATAAAAATGGAATAAAATGTAGTGTGTTCCCCAGGAGCCCTTTGTTTGGATTTTCAAATCCCAGCCACATCACCGCCACACTGGTGGTGTGTCTGCAGTTACACAGGTGTTTCACACAAGTCAGAGGAATGGTGTGCCACTGCACTCTCATCCCCAGGTGGCAGGAGAAAGCAACTGAGATGGACTGCACTGTTGGTATGTGTCCAGGAAAAGGAAAGAAAAACTGAAAAATCTACACCTGAACATCTCATTCAGCTTTGTCTGAACAAATTCTTTAGCTATCCCCATAATAAAATTATATTACAATTGCAGTTCTTGTTTAGCATTGCAATGACAAGGACCTGTCACATTTGGTGTGCCTCAGAGTGCACACTGCCAAGGATGCAGCATGATACCGCTGAAGATGCTGCAGGTCCATCTCAGTAAGGGCGCAGGTCTTGGGTTGGATGTTGCGGACCTCCAAGTCTGCCATCTGTTGAATAAAGGTTTGATGTAAGCGGTCTGCAATATTGCACACTTAGACATCAGAGGGGTCTGCAACAACCATTGCTTTTTACAAGATACTTACAGTGCAAACGAATACCCCACAGTTTGATGAGTCCGTCTGTAGCCACTGAGAGGGGTATGTAACCCTCCATGATCGGAGGTCCCAGGTTTGTCCAAACACATGACTGAAAGGAAACAGGAACACAAGCAAAACACTGAGTGACTAAAAGCAGACAGAAGCACTGCCACACCCTTTCGAAATAATGAACAATTACATGATCTCACACTGACATGGTAGCTGGTTAGGAGTGATTCACATTTTAATTAGACATTAGTAATTAGCTACATAGCTACATTTAATTGTCCTTTATTCCTACCTCAACACATTCATTTCCTCAGGTTGAAGGTCCTGGAATGTGCCTTTGGAGTCATACACTCTGATTTGCCAGGAAGCGCTGGTCAAGTACCTGTCAAAGCATAGTTCCAGCATCACATGCAAGTACATACATACTTCCATGCTTCTATGCCTGAGGTAGTCACATTGAAATGATATGGTTACTGCAGTTCATTCAGAGTCCTACCCAAAGGATGTAATGATTCCCAGACTCTGGGGCCACAGTCTTTGGGTCATCATACATCACAATGCAAGGAATAAGGACCTTCATGTCCTCTTCAAGGTCCTGTGTGATTATTCAAATTACAAAGCCTTTAATTTCATTCAACCTACAAGACTGTAATCTAACAAATGTGATGTCAAAGCCTACAGAATTGTAAATATTTTTTGATAAATGAAATACCTTCAAGAAAGATGACGTACATCCACACTCCCGTCACGACTCCAGTCACGCCACCAAGCAATGAAGAAGTAGGTTTGAAGTGCCATCACTGTCTTTGACTAATTGAAAAGAACAGCAGCGTTGTAACATTTTGGGCTAAAGAATTAGATGGGACAAATTCAAATTAACGTAAAACTGTGGTGTACTTACAAGTCTTTCCTCTGCCAGTTGCGTAACTCTAGCGTTCACAACCTTTTCAAAAGTAGAGCATTGTAACAGTTATGAAGTAACATTGGTCATTATCTGAGCAAGGCAGATTACAATTGAAATAACAGTATGACTGTATTTGCAAAGGGACATGAAATGGTTATGAAAAGTGTTAAGCAAATGTTACATTACCTCATCTGACAACCAACTGTGCTCCTTGTTTGGTGGACAGAGTGATTTAAAATCTTCCATTGTTGGCATTGCTCCGCCGATTGTTGCTAGGACACGTCCAGGCTTGATGTTCCTGTTGGTCCTCTCATCCTGGCCATTTGTTTGCGGGTGGTATGCAGATGAGATGCAGTGCTTCATGTGCAAAATCTCACACAGGTCATTGTTCAGCTGAAAAACACTTTAGAAAATTTGTGTTCAAGTAAAGGTACCTTGATATATGCTTTCTGCCAGCTACACAAAAGGACAATGAATGCAAGTATAAAAGTCACAGTTTCCACTATACCTCGTTCACAAACTCCTTCCCCTGGTCTGTGATGATTTTGTCCACCAGTCCAAAAAGTTTAAAAAAAAATGTTATTTCTGAAGCCACCTCAGCTGCAGTCTTTGTCTTCAAAGGCTCAGCAATTACCCACTTGGTGAACAGGTCAGTCATGCTCAGGACATACACATTGCCTCTTGGGGTTGCAGGTAGTGGCCCAATCAAATCCATACCCAGAACTGACCATGGGTTGTGAACGACAATGGGATGCAGGTCATGTGCCACTTTCTTTGTGGTGTTGTTCAGCTGGCAGCTCGGACAAACTTTAATCTTCAAGACAATTGAAAGCAGTTGTAATATGAACAACCTTCAGCAAGAAGAGTAGTCTTTTTAACACTTTTTGTGGTCAGCACTGTCTTATCTTACCCAGTTCTCTGTGTCAGGCCCCCTGGTCCTCCAGTAGTAGTTCTGACACACTCGGTCTGCTGTTGACCTTTTGGAACGGTGTCCACAGTAGTCATGGCATTCTTGGAGCACAGTCTCCCTCTCCTCAGGGGTCATGACCACGGGCTTGGGAATGCCCTCACCGGTGTAAAACAAGCGTCCACCTTAAACAGGAAAAAACAACTTACCTCATAAAGGTAGTATTAAGAACAGATTCCATAAACTTTGTATCCAAGGTTTTTCTGGCTATAAATTCACTAATTCGTCAAACTTACAACTTTAAAGCCAACAATATTTCATGTTACTATACCTTCTACACTGTAAGTCCTGGCAGCCCTAACAATGGAGGACCTCATCCTCTTTGCCAAGTCATTTGGACAAAAGCCACTCTGCAGGAAGCATTTAATTTGTTGAAACCACTGAAATTGGTCCATTGGTCCCACTACACAAATGAAAGACATTCAGCTATTAAAGACTGTTGTTTAACTTTGTACAGTGGACAATCATTTGTTATCCCCGCTGTTGTAATTTGTTGTATTAAACTGGCATTATGGCTTGTGTAGTTTTAATTTGTATGTCCTAAAAAGTACTGATGTTTTTGTACCCTGATTCATTTTCTATAACTCTTTTTTTCACTACATTTACATAAATACATGTATGTTTATGATGGAAGTGTTTCAGACCCCTTTTTGCAAGTCATAACTTTTCCCTGTCACAGATATCTGTACTCCCTAGTGCACACCCCAAAGAACAAAATGTACCTGAAAATGCCACCAACGGTTACTGTAGTCACGGATCTGCAGAAGTGCACAGGACACAATAAGCTGTACTTGCTCACATTTCAGAGTCAGTCAAGAAGTGCATGATTTGAACACAAGAAAATTACACAAAATAATGGCACAACCTGAAACGTGTGCAATGAGGAGCGTGGGAGGGGTCACGGTCGCACCCCCAGTCACAGCTCACTCCTGGGTCCTGAGTCTCCAAGCCCTGTGGAAAAGCAAAACAGAGAGAGTATGAGAGAAAAATAGAACAAGTGGAAAACTAATTTTACCAATGTATTAATGTACAATGTGTAGGCCTTCTGTTCAGTTATGTGTGATGTGTCAGGGAGGTCAGCAGACGGCAGACTCAAATCTGGAAAAAAAAGAAATTGATTAAGTAAACACGTATCTTTACATTATTTCTCAATCAGTAAATGAAAGAGTAAGTAGAAATTGGAAGTGTTTGTCATGTGACACTGGTTACCTAGCATTAACAAAAATTGTACTGTAACACAAACTGTACTGACATACAGTGACACATTTGCCAATGCAGTAGCGAGAGGAAGCTAACTGGTTGTTAACAGAAGTACATATTTACCTGTGCAAAAACAGGTATGTAAAAAAAATGTATATAACAATTACAAAAGTTATGTTGCCTGAATATGTAGTGAGATAATAAATTTGCAAATACAAGATCTAGGGTAAGTGTACCCATTAAGCCCACCAAAGTCTGTTTTCAAGTATTTTTCATAGATATTGGCCAGATTTTTAAGGGATGTCTGTTGGGAAAATGCAAGATTAATCTGTAATTTGTAAATGTATTCATTAGTTCATGTGCATTTTAGAATGTGAAATACAGATAATTGTAAAAATAAGGCAAAAGTCTCACATGGGTTTAATTGGTACTCTGACCCCATTTAAGCCTGTGTGTTTTCCAGATTAGCCCACATCATGATGTTCTGACAAAATATTAAAAAAGATGTTGTTTTCAAACAATTAAAAATAGCAACATATGTATTCGGTAACATGTTAAGTATTAAAAAATGCAAAAAACACCCCCTCTTTTTACTAAAGCTTGCTGGCTCTCTCTCTGCCACCACCTTAACCACTAACCCTCAACATCAAAAATATATGTAACACAGAACAACTCAAGAATCATATTAATTTTAATTTTCCCCACATACAGGAAAATATATGGAAGTTATTCTTATTCAAAGTTAGCTTGTGTTGGCTCTAGTTTGCATGCTTTTTGCAGCGCTGCATAATGTAATGCCAAAAAAAAAATCATAAATTGACAAAGTAATAATAATGTAAATTCACTTATTGAAGAAGTGGCTGAAAACAGCAGAAAAATGATGTTTTCTGGGGGTTCAGAAAAACCAAAGTTTTTGGTGACTTTGTGTGAGGTCCCCTGAGACTGCATGCACATGGGTAGGGAACTCAACACTGGGAAATATGATAGGTCTGCAACAAAAAATGGTATTGAAGTAAAAAATTTAACAGAAAAATAAAACTTAAAGTAATGCTTAGAGCAAAATATTCTTCTCTCTTTTGTGTATTTGACTTAAAAGTTGAAAGTGAGCTTAAAAGGCACATAAGCTTAATGGGTACACATGGTATCCCTAGCTTTGCAGCCAAGAGTAACTGTAGGTTGGCTACCTAGCCTGTGGCAGGTCTATTTCTAGATAATATTGAGGTTTTGTGTAAGATCTTTTACATCTAAATAACCTGAATTGTCAAAGTAAAAGCATAACCACAAGTGCCTGAGCTGTTAAGTGCAAAATAGGTGACAAATGTTGCAAAAGTATTTAACCAAGGTACATGACCTTGATGACTGATAGCAGTTAGTCTATTTGTTCACTCCACGTGTTTAGGCCTGAAGGTGCCGTTATCACGTTGCAATTACAGTGTAAAACATCTTACAACAAAATGTAGCCTGGAACTTACCCTGAACTAGGCAAAACAGTCCACCGTCGTGTTTTTGTGTAATATGTGTATTTTAAATATGAATCGGAGGTTTTATCGTTAGGGGGTTGCCGCAGTCTTCTGGACGTCGTTGCACGTGCACTCTTGTTGAACAAGATCCAAAGAGGAGTTAAATTTACTGTACTGAGCTATATATTTGGATCACAGAATTTTGGTCCCTCCCACTCACAGATACCGCCAAACAAAACTGTACAATGCATTGTTATGTCATATTTAAATGAGCCTACAATGCATAAATTAATCATTAAGTAGTGTAAGTGCTAAACTTCAGTGATTTTCAACCTTTTTTGAGCCATGGCACATTTTTTACACTGGAAAATTCTTGCTGCACACCACGAACCAAAAATGTTACAAAATGACACTCTGTAGCCTAATACAGTACACCAAGCATAATGGAGTCGGTGTCGTCTCAATCTCGGTGAAAGTAAATCCGAACGAAGATAGCTTACGCAGTATTTCCTTGAGCTCACCATCTTGACTGTCTTTTGACCACCGCTCATACTAGGGCCCTCACCTGGGTCACACTGTCAATATATGTACTTGTGATCACGGTAATAGATGGAAGGTGGTACAGACAAACCAAAAATATTGTGCTTATGTCATAAATATGTTTTAAGCAGTATGTCATCGTTTCATAATTGGATTTTTTTGGTTTAATTTACTCCAAATACCTGCTGTTAAAACACAGCAAACATATTTGTCATTTTTTGCAGCCAAAAGATAATCCCTTGTTGCCATGCCTGGCAACCACTTTTAACATGTTGCTTTCAGCCCTGATTTACTGCACAAAGGGAACCTTGTGTTCTTACATATTTAGGACTGCATTCTGAACTACTATTATTTTTTCCAGTTGTTGTCAGTGCAATTATTACCACTACTGTCGTTTCAAGGGTATGTCATGTCAAATCACTTTTCTCCCACTTAGAAAGGACAATGGAAAAAAGGGTTTCCAAAATAATTAAAATATTTATTTAAAACAGTACACCAAAGCAGAAATTAAAAAAAGAAAAAAGACACATTTTTTGAATTCCACGCTGGAGGTTGATTAGGAATATATCATTACTGGCGTCTGTCAAATGCACGCCATCCCACCTAAAAAGCCCAGCCTGATTGTGTGTAATTTCGGGGTGTCCAATTTCTCCCCCCAGCCCCCTAACAAAGTCCCCAATCACATTGTTCACCCAAACACGTGCCTTATTAATTTTCGCTGGAGCTTTAGCTCTCCAGACACGTCTCTGGGTGATGCATGAGAAGACTATCTTAATTGTAGGAAACCTCTCATGCAATTTAGTTAAATCATTCTTCAGCCAGCTCACCAATTCCACACTTTTGAGTTTCCCCAAATCGTTGCCTCCAACGTGAATGACTAAGATATCAGGGAAAGGGAAAGAAGAAGACATGCAATGAAAACAAAAATCGAAAAAATTACAAACAGTTAGCCCACTTTGGCCAAACCAAAAAATGTGGGCAATTGTGCCCAAATTTAGGCCCATGGTCTTCTGGGCCCTCGCTTTGCCCCACCGAATGAAGGAGTGCCCCACGATCCAGACAACGGGTCCTGAAATGTATAGTAACAACAGATTGTTGATGCTACAATCAAATGCAACTCTTCTTTTGTTTCAATGTCGGTTTATGTATTAATTTATGTCATCATGTCATTTAGTCATTTAGGTGATAGTAACGTGACTGATAGACATAGCAGTAAAATCATAGCCCCTAATATCTGAAACACTTACTTTGCCTGGCAGGGCCCCCTCTGTGCTGGACAGTGGGGCACTCTCTGTTTGGAACTGCAACATAAGATTGGGAGAGCTGATTATGAAATTTTAAAAAACCTATTCAACATTTGATGGTAGTCAACTTAATACAAGGATTTCCTTTATATTCCTTGAAATGTAGTATATCATAAAATGAATTCTTCCACCAAATATCAACTGTAGAAGAGGTGTGCCATGATAGTGCAAAAGGGGAGGGAGTGCACAGACAGTAATTCAGCAAAATAAATAAGTTTGTAAAGTCCTTACTGTCATTGCCAGTGAAGTGTCCCCTACCACTGCGGCCCCGCTGTGTTGTATGGCCCCTCCACATGGAACTGGCTTCGTCTGTAACGGGTACAGGTAATTTATTACCATCACTGAACAATTAGCTGTTGAATCACCTCCTATACATTGAAGCAAATGTACAGTACTATGTAGTACAGTAGTACTACAATAATTTGGCATTATGAATATTTCACCATTAAAATCAATGATGAATTTCTCCACCACAAATGTATTGTAGAACAGTCGTGTTAATACTGCGAAAGGGGAGGGAGTACAATAATAGTATTTCAACAAATAAGTTAGTGAATTCCATACTTCCATTGCCATTCCTATGGACTCTGAAGTGCCCCGCCATATGGCATGGCCTCTCCAAGTGGAACGAGCTTGGTCTTAAACAGTTACAACAGTACATGTATTACCATCACTGACCGATAACCTGTTAAATCAACTCCGGTATATGCATTGAAGCAAAGCAATAATAGTCATACATTAATTGCCTACACCATTTTTGTTTTAAGATGTATATCCACTATAAATTTGTTCAATTCATGTCAACAGGTTAGACACAAGGGCCAATTCATGCTTGTGGTACCAAGTTAGCTACATTTAGCCAACGTAGCTTGTTCAACATCAGAAATCACGTTAATCGTAGCAATATCCATACACCGCCCCCCCACCCCCCACCAAAAAGATTAAAAAATAAATAATGTAATAAAAACTTTGTAACCTTTTCATTATATCCCAACTAAGTACAGTCTTTAGCTTAATTAAATGGAACTTACATTCAGAGCTTCGTTGCGCACTGTTCCTTTCCATATTGTACGTGGAATAATGATGTCAGTAAGGAAACATTAGGTAAATAAGCAAGGAACATTAAGAAAATAGATCGAAGTCCCTAGGAATATTTTATTTAAGGTTCTGACAACCAACAACTGTTAGCTGGGGTATACCCTTCAAAGGGATATTTCACTGGAAGTCTCTGAGGGGTCCATTCATGTAAAAAAAAAAAAAAAAAAAAAAACGTGACTAGAATAAGCTTCAGGAAGGCAAACAATTGCACTTATTCAGTGTGTGTTTCAAATGTTGTGAGAAGCCTTTGGATATTATTTAGGTTCTGAACTCTACAGCATGTGATTGACTGTTTGATAGCCTGTAACATATAAACACCAACTCCACACATGGTTTTTGTGATTTTATTCACCTTTTCCGTATTCACTGGGGAATTTACAAAGCAAGAGAAACTGCAACAAACATGACAGACAAGAAATAAACATTGTCAGTAATGAGTCATTGCTTAAAACACAGAACTTAATATCGACAATGCTCCACATCTGATCATGTCCGTTACATCAAGTAGGAAACGTGATGGCGTTAAGAGCGTGCTTCGGTTGGGGCTCCGGAGCAGTGTGCCAAAACACAGCTACTTCGAATGATTCGACACAGCTTCAGAGCACCGTTTCATTTCGCCCATCTCTACAGTTTGGTCCCTTCCACCCTGCGTAGTACCCGTAAGCGTTACTAAAGCAACAAACAGACGAGAACCGATGAGACACACAGTGTTCCAACATACACAGAAACAGTAAACAGATATCATATTTATTTGTATATAATACGCACTCGTATATAATGTGCACCCCTAATTATGGGCAATGAAATCCTGGGAAAAATATCTCTTGCATATAATGCATACTGACTTTTCCTTCGTATCATTTCAGGCTGTCAGACATGGAGATCGCAGCAGCATGCCATGTCACGATGCAGGGAAAAAAGAATGTTTAGTCAGATTTATTATAATTGCTGAATAAAATACTGAATTAAATCATATTTGCATCATTACCAACTAAACCTGTTATATTGAAAAAGTTCATGCATCATAAAATAAACAAAACGCTAATTTAACTTTACTGGTGTAGGCCATAAAAGTGCGCTTGATGTAAAGTCAAAATAGTGGAAATCACACAATCAGTGTAGTGATATATTCAATGTTGTGTAATGAAAACTATATTATTTTCTCTAAAAAGCAGTCAGTTGGTTAACTACTTAATTTGAAGATACAGGAATGCACCGCATAATGTCCATTCCAGCAATGTCCGACTGCATATATGTCCGTGGTCTCATAATGATAATGATAATAATAGTGTTTATTGTCCACACAAATGTGGAAATTTGCCTTCGGTTGGTTAAATGCATTACAGTAAATAACAATAAATACAATAATAAACAACACACCATGCACAATACAGAGAACAATAACGGACTAAGTGTAAATGGTGTTTATGAATTTAGCAAAGTTATTGCATTTGGCATGAAAGACTTTTTGTAAATGTTCTTGGTTGCTGTAGCAGCTCTATAGCATCTTCCTGAGGGCAAGTTTATGAATTCTTTAAAAAGGGGATGAACAGGATCAGACACAATTTATTGGGCTTTTTATTTCACCTGTGTTTTATATAGACATCTCAGTTGTTTCTGCTCTTTCCCAATAATTTTACTGGCCATGTTTGCAATTTTGAACAGTCTGTTTTTGTTCTTAGTCCCCAGGTGCCAATACCATGTCCACATATTAAAACACTTTCAAGTTCAAACAATAAGGTTATAATAGATTCAGAAATCCAGATTGGAGAATGGGACGTAGCGGACATAACTTATTTAACCCATACATTACCTTGCCAAATACGTTAGCTGAAATGCAGTCCTGTATGTGTACAGTATATTGGCTATTTAGTCAATACAGATACACTATAGTATCCCATATAGCATTGCTAAGTAGCCTATATATATAATGTGGTGTTTGCGCAACATCCAAATCACATAACTTCCTATTTAACAGAACATATAATGGGCATTAAGCAACGCATACCTGTATATTCAAACAATCTGATTATGTCACTTAAATATAAAATATATTTAATGTATAAAATATATTAAATACTAAATACTTTGTTCTACTGTGACAATCTATCGTTCAGAAATGAAAGCAAGTAGAGACGCTTTCATGTATGAAGCGTTTATTACATAATGAAGGAGTTGGCTCTGTAAGTTTTTATTCCAATGTGTTTGAGTTACAATATAAGTAACATATGTAAGAAGATGTGAGAAACTGAAGGCAGTGTTATATGCAGAGGAAAATGGGAACTGGTCAGCTGGTCACCATTTTGTCCAATATCAAACTCTGGCGCAAAAACAAGTCCAAACTTCAATCCATGCCAAAGTCGAAGAAGGCAGACGGGGAAATCTACAGCATTTCCAAAGTTGGAAAAAGAGTTGATCGAGTGGGTGAAGGAACACAGAATGGTCAGCATTGGAGTCAGCACAACTGATATACGTCTCAAGGTGCTGCAAATCGCAAAGAAGATGGGGAAAACGCCTGAAAATTTCAAAGCCAGTGTTGGGTGGAGTCAGCGCTTTATGGAAAGACATCGTATGTTCATCAGGTTTCAGCCAGATTCACAGAGCACAAAAACTGTTTGCAGATTTCGAAGACAAATTACAGGAGCATCAGCATTCATCATTATGGCGGGAAGCCATGGAGTATAACCTGTCACAGATTGGAAATGCAGATCAGACCCCACTGATCTTTGACATCCCCAATACACAGACAGTTGATTTCAAAGGCCAGAGGACAGTCAATATCAAGACCACCAGCAATGAGAAGAACGTTTTTACAGTGATGCTGGCTGTCACTGGTGATGGAAAAAAGCTGCCACCATATATTGTCTGCAAGAGAAAGACCTTGCCCAAGGAGACATTTCCAAAAGGGATAAAGGTTTTTGTCCATGAGAAGGGGTGGTTTGATGCAGAAATAACAAGTGACTGGATCAAAATGGTGTGGGGAAGACATCCAGGCAGCCTGCTGAAATGGCAACTCTTACTGGTGCTCAACGCGTTTAGATGCCATCGACAGTTTGATGTGAAACGGCAACTGAAATCCATGAAGACTGATCTTGCCATCATTCCTTGTGGGATGACCAGTCTTCCACAACCAGCGGACATCAGCATTAACAAGCCGTTCAAGTTGCATATTCAAGCCAAGTCAAACCAGTGGCTGGCAGAGGAGCACAAGTCCATAACTCCGTCAGGCCACATTGGCTGGCCAGAGCTCTCCCTTGTATGTACACGGATACTGAAAGCCTGGCAGAGCATCCCTGAAACCATCATGGCAAAGTCTTTCAAATAATGCTGCATCACAAATGCACTGGATGGCAGCAAAGACAACATCCTTTTTGAGGAACAAATTCAAGATGACTCTGTGGACAACAACATCGAAGATGACCAAGACGTCTACTACGCTGACAACGTAGATGATGATGTGATGGCGTCTATCTTTGATATGGACAGCAGTGAAGCAGAGTTCCTCGGTTTTGATGGTGAGTCACCGGTATTTGAAACATGAACTGTTACATTTCTAAACAGGAACTGTACGCGTACATTGGAATAAATGTTTAAGTTTTAATTGAATTTGGCAAATGGAAAATGTGTTTATAGATAATGACGTAGACAGTATCTATTTATAGTACGAATTCATACCTTAGTGTGAATTTCTGTCTAGATAAAAGCAAAAAAATAGTGTTCCATTGCTACCAATGTCACCAGGATAAACTGTGGCTGTTACCCCCAGGTACCCTTGTGCTTTTCTGAAAGAAACTGATTATCCTGGTGAATGTATCAAGAAATGGAAATACAGACATAATGATCTCATTTCTATATTTCATCTTAGTTTGTGTGATATCCTAACTAGGAGATATATGTTAACAGTCTTACATTAGTGGTACTTCCTGAAGTCCAGCTAATTACTAATTACATGACACTGGGTCAGTGAGCAGCTACTCACAATGAGAAGGTATTATTGAAAATGTAACAATGCAAACTATGCTTTATGCCTACAGCTTGAGTCATGCCGGTTGTCTCATTAAGCCTAGGTAAGTATTCTGCTACGAGTGCTTCTCAGAGCTCAGAGCAGCTATTACAGGTGGAAGCAGGTTATGCTCCAATGAACATACAAACCTCCCTGGAGAAGGTCTTCCAGATCCAGTTTGATCTTCTCTGTTTGTGTTGTCCTGCGTAGGTTAGAGAGAGCATCATTTACCTGCCATAGATAACTCTCAATGCTGTAATCAGGCACAGTTTTCAGGCACAAAATGTTCTGTGTTTTTAGCTATACGCTCTAGTTGTTTCAGGTGTAAGCCATCTATGGTTTCAGATGTCTGCCCATGTGGTGGAGAAGGCAAGACTGAAACCCCGATTACAATAAGTTGGCACTGACTGTTTTTTTACATATCCTGTTAGTATTGGCAAAAAAATTGAAAATAAAATTAATGGCAGTTCTGTTCTTAAGAGTTGTCTCTTTTTCCCCTCCAAATTATAAAAAGTTTTGATAATGGTATCAAATGCATCAATATCATCTCAAATTGTTCAGCAGTGTCAATAAGGGATTACTATCAATAAGACCTTAATGACAGCCATCCCAAGTGAGAGGTAACTGTAGTGAAACACAGTTTGTGTTCTCTGTGTGGAGGGTTATAAATCATACGATATCTCTCAGAGGCAAAGTGGCTTAGATGACAACGGTCTGGGAAGCGATCTCTTATTTGATGCTGTAAACTAAAGTGCTGTTCAGCCCATAGGTTTCTCCTTTATGGCCAGAGTTTCTTACAGAACCCACCTCTTCCTGGTGCAGGTCTGTAAACTTACATCAGCATGGTCAGAGGATTAAAGACCTGAATAGACTGAAAGGTTTTGGTTAGAGGAAGTAGAAGAATGATGCTCAGAGCAGCACGAGTCACAAGCAGACCCCCCCAACCCCTCCCCTTTTCTCTGTGTGAAGAGTGAGATATCAGCAGATATGTTTCCGTGCAGATATCATTTGGAGGAAAGCAAATAATCTAGATACTGCATAGCTTTTTTGCTAACAGGTTGTAGTTCTCGAAGGATGTTGGTGTTTTGAGCTTTCAGGTTTACAACCTCACCAGTTACTCATTTGCAAAGGAGGGAAAGGCTGGCTTGCCTTGAGAGAGCCAAGACAGAGTATGAATATGTATTATTCAGTTGAAATTAGTGTAAGGGATATTTAATAATATGATTAAATTCCTGAAGTACTGAAGATGTTGGTATGCCATAAAATCACCAAATGGACAATTATTATCATGATTCAGAGTTAATAATAATGATTGGAAATTATCACTTAAAATTTTGTCAAAGTGATTTGAATTATTAAGGGTGATTAACACTAGCGGAACAAATCAGTACCGGACCGGGGGCAGGGCACATGACCGGGGCCTTTAAACCCAAAAAAGCTCATGATAACATCGCTTTACAACATACACATGCCCGCAACAGCGGGGCTTACAACCACACATACTACATTTTTGACACAAGCAACTGCTGAGTCCCTAACATCACCGCTATACAGTCGAGAGAGAAAGAAGGGGATATAAGCTGGGCTACTAGAAATAACCATCAACAGTTTACAACAGCTCACACATTGTTTGTGGTGTAGTGATTGCTAGAATTTCTACCTGTAAATCTGGCTCCGAGACTGTGCTGCCAGAATTGAATCGCTGCCAACAAAAATGTCAGGTTCATCTCCAGGAGAACGAACAAAATATGTGTCCAGTTTTTGTAATTTGGCTTTTCCCTGCTCTTTTTTCCTTTTCTTTGCGCTTTGTCACTCCACTTTTATGCTTATATGAACTGCCACTCATGTTTAGCTTAGTCCGTAAAAATGCTACACCTAGCTTGCACTCTTGACAAATGACTGATGATGACGTGGTGGACGGTTGATACGATTTTATCCAAAATACACTTGGAGACAATATCGGCGATCCACTTGTAAATTTGCACGTAATGAAGTTAAATGTGAGAGTGAAAATAAAGCCAGTCATGCAGCACGTCATTTTATTCATATTTTACACCCAGGCTGTGTGTCTTCTCTCTCTCTCTCACTCTCATGCAGTTCATGGGAGCGTACACTTTCTGTCCATCTTCTGCTTTTTTTGTTTTGTTTTGTACAATAGACCAAAACAAGGTTATGTAATGGAAAAGTGAAAGCAAGTGAAACCTGATACAGTGGTTCTTTTTCTATCATATTAGGACAGTGTCCCTCAGGAAGTAGATGATGAACGGAAGGGCAAAGTGACATCTTGATTCTCTCCTTTGCATTGAGACACAACACTACAGGTGTATTGATGGAAGACCTGCTGAAACTTCCGAAGTTACATTCTGCTTGGACAAATGCTGTTCTGGCAAGCAAGTATTTTTGGAGAAACCATTAGATGATATTGTGGATAAATTTGAAAGGCATCATTACTGCAGAGTATGTACTAAGTACCATGGCGCTTCACAGTCAGAAGAGGAAACACTTACATGTGTGTCATGTTCCTCATTCACAACAGTAAAAGCCAGTTTACAGAAAGGACATTTCTTTATCAGTATTCCATTAAAGGATCAACTGAAATATATTCCTGAGAACCAGAGTATGCATGATCTCTGTTTTTGTGCTAATGACAGTTGTAGGCATGTAATAAATGATATGTGTGATGGAACTTTATATCATACCTTGTAATCAAACAGTGAAGAGGATTTCCAGTCCCTTTCATTCAATTGTGATGGTGAACCAGTCTTTTAGTCCTCTAAATTCAGTATTTGGCTAATATTGTGTTATGTTAATAATATACCTCCTGACAGTACAGACAAACATGTTCTGTTATGTGCTTTGTGGTTTGGATCCAAACTGCTAGACATGTCCTGCTTCTTTAAACCATTTGTAGAGGAGTATGCCAATCTTTCTCAAGCTGGGTTTGAGTGGCAGCATCCTAGTGATCAATCATGGAGACACGTGAAGGTGCATACATTGTGCTGTGTGTGTGTGTGATGCAATAGCAAGGCCATTAGTACAGAGTTATAAGCAGTTAAAAGGTGAATATGGCTGTGGAGTCTGCCTTCACCTTGGGGTGCAAACAAGGAAAGGAAAAGGAAACTCATAGGTCTACACATGTTCAGATGAAAAGCCAAGTTTCAGAAATCATAAAACCACAGTAGAAACAGGATAAATTGCTGAAAGAGAAGGAGAGAAGACTATATTCGGCATAAAGGGCCCATCTGCCATTGCAAACCAGTGGGATGGTCCCTGACTACAAGCACTGTGTGTTGCTTGGTGTGTGGAGATAAATGGCAACTTTATGGACTGATTCTCAAAGCTTTTCTGAGCCATGGTATATTGGTGCATAAACAGCAATCATGGACAGATACCTGTTGTCTATAAAACCTCCAGGCATTGTTGCTCGAGTTCCAAGATCTCTCACAGAACACATTCTGGAAAGCCAGTGGCAACACTGGCTTTTGCACTATAGCTTGCAGGTTCTGAAAGGCATACTTCCACACAAGTATCACTCTCATTGGGCATTACTGATAGAGGGCATAAGCTTTCTGTTGGGGTCTGAATTAAATGCTGAGCAGATAGGTCATGCCCATGAGACATTAGTGTACTTTGATGGAGGTGTGCAGTTGCTGTATGGGGAAGAGCACATGACATGCAATGTTCCCTCGCTTCTGCATTTAAGCAAAAGTGTTGTGCATTGTGGTCCTTTGTGGGCCTACTCAGCCTTTATGTTTGAAGATTTCAATGGATACCTCCTGAAAAAAGTAAAAAGTAGTCAAGCTGTACCACAACAAATATGCAAACAAGTTGTGCTATCCCATGCTTTTCCCTGTTCAGCGAAACAATTCCGAATAAATGCACCTGTAGAAGTTAAAGATTTCTGTAATGAAATGAGAGACAGAAAGCAGCACGTCAAGAAGTTTGCAGAGTTAATAATAATAATTGCCCTTGGTCCACCAAATGTAAGATTAATACATTTAAACTGCCCTTCAAACAGTGAGAGAGGTTCCCACAAACTGTGGTGAATTACTACAAGAGAATTGCTGTAAATGGAGAAGTTGTTCATGGTTATACCCAGGGGCGGAGTTTCCGGGGGGGCTGGGAGGGCGACGCGCCCTCGGCCCGGGGCCCAGGGCCTCTGTTCCAAGCTGGGGGACCGGGTCTCCTCCCAACGACACAGTTCCATGTGCGATATGTGTGTGCTTATATATGTTGCCCCAGTCAGGATGAGTCATGGTTGGTAGAAACTTTACAAGACTGACTTTAGTGATGTAGTTAGGTGTAAAATATGAATAAAATGACGTGCTGCATGACTGGCTTTATTTTCACTCTCACATTTAACTTCATTACGTGCAAATTTACAAGTGGATCGCCGATATTGTCTCCAAGTGTATTTTGGGTAAAATCGTTATCAACCGTCCACCACGTCATCATCAGTCATTTGTCAACAGAGTGCAAGCTAGGTGTAGCATTTTTACGGACTAAGCTAAACATGAGTGGCAGTTCATATAAGCATAAAAGTGGAGCGACAAAGTGCAAAGAAAAGAAAAAAAAAGATAGCAAGGAAAAACCAAATTACAAAAACTGGACACATATTTTGTTCATCCTCCTGGAGATGAACCTGACATTTTTGTTGGCAGCGATTCAGGCCTGCCAATTCTGGCAGCACAGTCTCGGAGCCAGATTTACAGGTAGCAATTCTAGCAATCACTACACCACAAACAATATGTGAGCTGTTGTAAACTGCTGATGGTTGTTATTTCTAGTAGCCCAGCTTATATCCCCTTCTTTCTCTCTCGACTGTATAGCGGTGATGTTAGAGACTCAGCAGTTGCTAGCTGCACCAGGGTAGAGCCAGACCTGGTGCTTGACCAGCAGCCCCCCTCCTCACCCGTGCTGGACACAGGAAATGAAAGCAGCACGTCTCCTCCTCATGCTACGGGTGACACACAGACCGCGGATGATTTAAACCCTCCTCTGGAGTGTTTTCCATCTGATCGGGCCAATTTTGCTGAAAACATCCAGGATGCCAACGTTAAAAGATATATCCTTAAGATGGGCCCATGCAGACCAAAAGGTCCATTTCCCCCCGATAACGACAATCGGTGTTTTTCGGAAAGTTATTACACCTCTACCACTAGAGTTGGGATGAAACTTCCCCGCAGCTGGATGTGCTATTCCCCCAAATTAGACTGCTGTTACTGTGAGCCTTGCTGGCTTTTTGCCAACCGAAATGCCCCATATTACAACAATGCATGGGTAAACGGAATAAGAGACGGGAAACATCTTTCCGCCAAAGTTGAAAAGCATGAATCCACGCAAATACATCTTGGTGCATGCATAGTCTACGAGCAGTGGAAACTCAACAGCACAATAGACGCCGACATGGAGAGGAATGTGCGTAATGCAGCCTTGTTTTGGAGACAGAACGTGGAGCGCATTGTAAATGTAACTCTCACTCTGGCTTCATGCAACCTGGCTTTCAGGGGACACAGGGAGGTTCTAGGAAAGGGAAATGCTGGCAACTTTCTGTCAACAATCGAATTATTAGCTCGCTACGACCCTGTTTTGAAAGAGCTAATCAACCGACCAGAAGGGTCAGGGAAATACCTAAGTCACCAGATTCAAGATGAGATTATTTACATATTATCTCAACGTGTGAAAGCTGACATAATTAATGAAATAAAGAAGCACCGTTTTATTCCATTATCATGGACACAACGCAAGATGTGTCAAAGATAGACCAGCTGAGCCAGGTTTACTGTTATGTTACTGTTGTTAAGAATGACATGGATATTGCAACAGATATACAGATCAATTAAGTGTTTTCGGGGTTTGAAGCGACTGTGGGCTCATCAGCGTCAGAACTTGAAAACCAAATCCTGGGCTCTATAGAGAAAAACGGAATAGATCTGTCAAAATGCCGCGGACAGGGCTATGAAGGGGCCGCAAATATGAGTGGTGTGTATTCAGGCATACAGGCAAGAATAACAGAGAAGGAGCCCCTTGCCTGTTATGTTCATTGCGCTGCTCATAATCTCAACCTAGCTCTCAACGACTCTGTTAAAAAACGTCCCTGGAGTGAAGCAGTTCTATGACACTGTAGAGAAGCTGTACAACTTTTTTGGTCACAGTATCAAATGATGGGCGCTCCTCAGTGAGTTAATGACGCCAGAGAGCAGAAATGTCACATTAAAACGCCTCTGTCCAACTCGCTGGTCTTCTCGACATGATGTGCTTTTTGCGTTTAGGCACAGATATGGAGACATTATAAAAGCCCTCGTCAAAATATCTCTGACCAGTGACAATAAAGATGAGCGTGGTGAAGCAAGTGCACTTAAGAATGCCATAAGCAAATTTTCTTTCATATTTTTGGTCAACATGCAAACCAAGATTCTGGGGTGTATAAACGCTGCCTCACATTTACTGCTAGCAAAGGATGCGGACATTCTGAAAGCATCTACTCTACTGCAAAACGCTATCAGTGTTTTGATGGAATTTAGGGAGCAATTTGATGAGGCTAAGTCTGCCACTCTTGCTCTAGCTTCTAAATGGGGAAGTCAAACGCAGTTTGAAACAACCAGGGCCAGAAAACTTAAGCGTTACTTTGATGAACTGTCTGAGGACAGTCGCCTCACTGACGCAGAGAGCAACTTTCGGGTGAACGTTTTCAATGCCTGTCTTGACATCATCGTCCAGCAACTGTCCCAAAGGTTCACCAGCTTAAATGGAGCTCTGAAGATGTTTGAGGCAATTCACCCCAACACACTGCTGAAAGCAGGGGATGAGGGTTTATACCAAGCTGCCCAGCGGCTTAGTGAGCACTACAATCGGAACATCGCCCCCAGCTTCCCCGGCCAGCTGCTTTCTTTTAGAACCTCTTTCAGGAACCTGGGGCCTCATTTATAAAACTTTGCGTACTTTCGTGCCTAAAGAGTTACGTACGCCAAAACCTACGAGTTTGCGTACGCAAAAAAAAAATCTGATTTATAAAAGTTGCTTACATCACACATACGCATGTCTTCTGTTATAAATCACAACTAATCCTACAATTGTGCGCACGTGAACGCGCGCCACAACTACACCCTGAAACGCCCACAATTAAGCATATATGGTGCTCTGGAAGTCAAAATCAATTAAAGTAATATCTATAAATAAAATGCGGGACAGAAGGATTTTCAATGCAATAATGGCAGCAAAACGTGTGAAAAAAAGAAATTTTTCCGAGTGCGAGATGGAAACCTTGGTTTTGGAAATCGAACTCCGAAGACACTTTATTTTTGATGGCCAAGGCACCGGGGTAACGAATAAAAAAGAGCATCGCATGGCAGGAGGTTACCGCAGCTGTAAATTCGGTGGGTGCCGAATGCCGAACGCCAAGTGAGGTAAAAAAAAAGTGGTTTGACCTCAAAGTGGACACGAATAAGCGTATACTTGCCCAACGGGGAAAAAGGGGGACACCGATGAATTGCCCGTTTATCAAGGACATTCAGGTAAGTCAACCATTTTTAACTGCATAATTACCTGGTCGTTCCTTTTATTGTCGGTAAAGTTTACATTTCCAAATGCATATAGCTAAATTGTATTAAGAACGTTATTGAATGCACAAAACCAGAATTTGCTTTAAGAATTTTATTTAATAAAGTAAAATTGCATGAACTATTTAACACAAAGTAAAATTGCATTTACTGAAACGCATTTTTTTTTTTTTTTTTTTAGACTGCTGCCCAGAGGCACCAGCCAGTGAAGACGCTGTGCCGGGCATGTCCGGAGCGTCGGGCAGTGGAGCCGGGGTGCCGGGCGTGTCCGGAGCGTCGGGCGGTGGAGCCGGGGTGCCGGGCGTGTCTGGAGCTTCGGGCGGTGGAGCCGGGGTGCCGGGCGTGTCCGGAGCATCGGGCAGTGTCCAGACGATCCGCTTGGGTCCACTCGCCATCCAGGTGCACGCGTGCTCACCGAAGCGGTCCTGCAGTCACAGGAGGAGATGGTGCAGGCCGTAAACGGCGTTGCCACGGCGCTCCGAGACACCAGAAATGTAATGTTGGACATTCACTCAACATTAATACAGCTCCTGAGACATTTTGAAAAATAAATGCTGAAAATTTGCAAATTTGTCATGTGTCTTTCTTGGAAACGCTCAAAGGTTTTACCTGTTAAGCCGCTCAATGAGTTGCGCTCGAATGCCAGTTGCTTGGTAAGTCGGAGCTGCGGTTGAAGCTGGGTGGGGACGGTCGTGCACTGGCTCCTCGGGTCTCGTGGGGGCTGGGGGAAGGGCAACGGCATTCCTTTGCGCTAGGTTGTGCAGCACACAACAGGCTAAGATGATCTTGCATGCCTTCTGTGGCCGGTATAGCAGCCTCCCACCACTGGCATCTAGGCATAGCCACCTGCCCCTCAGCGCACCAATGGTGCGCTCAACCACAGAGCGCGTGTGGCCATGCATGGCATTGTAGTGCCTCTCTTGTGCGCTCTGTGGATTGAGCAGTGGGGTAAGGAGCCACGGTTTTAGTGGATAACCACTATTGCCTGCAAATAGGGACACGTTACATGACGGGAATAAATATACATTAGGTTTCTGAAAGGACCTGCAGATGGCAAGGTATTGGCTGGTTGCGACGCGTATGGCGCTCTAGCGCCGGCCCCAATTCAGCACAGACTTCCAAGAGTACAGCTCGCGGTAAGCAAAACCGACTCATGAGCCAGTCATCATCATGGGCAAAAAAGTTGGAACGGTCCATGAAGAGCCGTTCCCGTCGCACCATACCATTCGCAATGTCCTCTAGGATTGCCAGCGCAGCCATGGTTATGCTATCTTGAATTCATCACGCGCTTTAGGTATATTTGTATGAATGAAATAAATTGATTAATGATGATTTGATTACTCACATCTGTTTATTTAATGTATGATTTATTTTTGACAGAAGAAAAAGCATTACTAATGATGATGTGAACCTCAATATTCACGAGGGATAAGGAAACTCATGTGCAATTTCTCTGTTGGTCTCTAGGGTGTGCTATTCAGAGCAAATATGTGCCATAAATGTGCGTACGCATGGGTCAAACGTATCGTACCGGTACGCACATTCTCACGTCAAGTAGAAATTTTATAAATCCCAAATTGTGCGTGAAAATCGGCGTACGCACGTTTTGGAGCGTTTTTTGTGCGTACGCATGGTTTATAAATGAGGCCCCAGATACCAAAGCAAAAGTCTGTTGCGGATCTGGCAAAAATGCTCTTTGTCAACCACCTAGCAGTAACTTCTGCATTCAGTGAGGTTTGCACCGCCCTTATTTTATTTTTGACTCTTCCCGTCACAGTTGCAACCTCTAAGCGCTCATTCTCCATATTGAAACTCATTAAAAACCACCTGAGGAGCACAGTGGGACAGGAGAGACTGAATGGACTTGCCATGTTGTCCATAGAGAATGAGAGAGCAAAGAAAATGGACATACAGCGCATCGTGGACGAGTTCGCGGAGCGCAAGGCTCGTCGTATACCCTTCAAATGGCCGAAATGAAAACCATGCCGTAACGCCACGCTCACACTCTGCTCAGGCGTGCTATGTGGCCCGGGCCTTACTGAAGGCTTTGAGCCTTGTGTCAAAAATGTAGTATGTGTGCTTGTAAGCCCCGCTGCTGTGGGCATGTGTATGTTGTAAAGCGATGTTATCATGAGCTTTATTGGGTTTAAAGGGCCCGGTCATGTGCCCCGCCCCCGGCCCGGTACTGATTTGTTCCGCGAGTGTTTATACCTACAGCAAAACAAAACAAAGAAACAACTCTGTTGTGCTTTTGAAGGATGGGAGTATTTTTAGAGTTTCACACTTTATTAACATGGGTGATCAGTGTTTATATGCCATAGTAAACAATGGTAATTGCGCAGTGCGAAAGTTAGCCAGAGGTTCTCTTTTCAGAACTTAACTGAGGTACATGTCAACTGCACTTTCCCATAGGCTTTGACAAAGCCATAAACACTACTCAGGTAGTTAGACCATGTATATATATTCAATTTCCACAGTCCAGCTCCATTGTATGCCGGCTACTGAAGACATATTACTGTAAATGAATGAATGTTAACTAAAAAGATGGTCACATTCATTTTGGGTTGCTGAACTGGAAAGTAATTGCAATTTAATGTGACAAGACACATCAGAGTGAAGAGTTTACTACAGAATAAATACATTTAGCAATGCATGTTATCAACATTTATGTATTTCAATGTAGTGTCTTTGCAAAGCAGGTCATTAACATTTATGTATTTCAATGCAACATCCTAAAGGACAGTGCAATGTATGGGGGCACAATTCCTACAGTCGCATCTGAATGAACTTGGGTCAGTTGGGTGCTGTAAAAAGAAAAAAAATGTATTGCCACTTTACTGAATTTTAAAAGTAAATATGCAGCTTGTGTAATCTCATGCTAATCTTGTGCAAAATTAAATGCTTTCTACTGCAAGAAAGGAGTGAGTCTTTTTCTCTTTCTTTATTTTGCTTAATATTGAATATATTACATGGGAATTTTTAATATTTGCTGCATACACAAGAATTTTAAAAAGAACCTTAACTGTGTGAATACAAATTCATTTTTTCTGTTTTATTGGATATAATTGCTCATAAAATCTTAAATAACATGTAATCCCCATTTAGTAATTTTAGGTAAATTAATTAGTTTGAGAGAAGAATGAGCTAAATACCTAGTTTTGAGAAAATGCTAAACTTAGCAAAACTTCAACATCCCGATGTTATTACAAGTGTCATAGAATGATAAAAATACCCAAAACTCCTTATGTAGTTATCTCATCTCATCAATGTGCTTTTCCATGTACAGTGCATTTGTTTTTTCACGCGAACTTAAAATATGCGAATTTGCTTTAACGTCCCTTGAAACAAGATTAAAAAATTATCGTTTTACGCTACATTATGCACTTTAACGCGAGTGGTATTTTTTTTAAATAATATTATTTAATATTAATATTTAATAATATTTGAATTGGCAAAGGAAATTACGAGTGGTATTTGAAGTAGTGCACAGCATTTATTTAGCAGAAATGTAATTATATACTGTACCATGAGCATTATCCGATATCCCCTTTACCAATACGATATCTACTCTCTCTCTCTCATAGATTCCCACTAGTTCTTGCTATTTTTTTAAGTAAGTTAGTCGACGTTACTCGACCTCGGAACACATCTCGTGCATTTCCATTTATTTAAATGGGGATATTAGACTTGAATTTTGATTTTGCTTTTGCTTTACAGGAGCCTTTTCAGGACCACATCTTCGTGTAAAATGCAAATGCACTGTAATTTTATTGTATGCTTATATAGTTTTTTTTTAATTGTATGTCTCATATATGTGGCATCCTGTCTTGTAAATTTTTTTATATAATACTTGGTTTCACCGATGGTCGCCAAAATCATATTACACATATCTACTAAGGATATTGCATGTGGATTTACGGCTGCTTTGTACTCTTTTCTGCTGTATATTGCTTTCCACTTTTTTGATGATATTGCAGATACGTCCAAATACATGCAGTATTGATATCAACGCAAAAACGATCATCATTATGGATGAGTTGGTATCCATGTCCGCTGTTTTCATTGTCCTGGAAACGAAACACTGCCATTTCTGCAGCGTACTTTTTGTGTCATTTGTTTGCACACTTTTTTGCCGCCTGCACGCTCTACCCAGGCACCACCCCTCGCCTAAACCAAATGGATTATTTCCAGTAGGTGTGATCGCATCTGACATGGAAAATCTCAAGCTCTGTGCTACGTGTGAAAGGGCAACTCTGGAAAATGTCCAGACCTGATTCTCCGGACATTTTACAGAGTTCATGTGTGAAAACAGCTTTAGTATCAGATTGGACAACCCTTAGAGTCAAAAACTAAATAATAAATAGAAAGTAAATGTTTCCTGTGGTTTGATATGAGCCTCTCTCATTTCTGAGGAGGAATCTTGGCCCACTCTTCTTTGCAGAACTCCTTTAGCCTTACCAATTTTTTAGGTCATCGAGCTTGAACTACTCTTTTCAGGTCCTGCCATAGCATTTCTATTGGGTCAGGACTTTTAATAGATCACTCCAATGCTTTAACGGCAGATGATGCCAGACAAAGAAGGACTTCTGCACTCTATAAAGTTTCACCTTTGGCTCATCTGTCCATCGAATATTGTCCCAAAAGACTTGAGCATCACCTAAGTGCTTTTTAGCAAATGCGTGACAAGCTTTTTTATTTTTCTCAGAGAGCAGTTGTTTCCGCTTTGTCACTCTTCCATGAGGCCCAATCTTTCCCAATGTCTCATTGCAGAGTCATGGACCTGTGCTAATGCTTAAGAGGCCTGCAGTTCTTTGAAAGTTTTTCTTTCCAAATTTTTTGGAAAGGAAAACTCACTACTGCTCCAAGTCTTCTCCATTTGGAAATTTGGTGCACATTGTGGTTTGCTGGAGTCCAACAGCCTTAGAAATGGCTGTGTAACCCTTTCCACATTGATGTATCTCCACAACTTTTTTTCCTCAGTTGTTCTGGGAGCTCCTTGTGGCAGTGTGTGCCTGTAGAAACTCTGAGGTTCTCTCTGATGGTAAGGTTCAATATATATATTCCATTTAAACTCAGCAGAGCTGCTTTCAATCCAATCTAGCTGTGTTCAGTCACCTGAATCTAATTTTGATGACAAATTTGTTGATTTCTTTGTTTCAAAACTAAGGGGGCAATTACTTTTGCATAGGGGTGACTTTCTTGATTGAATAGATAAAATAATGATGTAAAAACATTGTGTTTGCTTTGGTTTCCCTTGTCTAATATAATATATTTTTACTGAAACCATTCAGTGAGAGAAATATGCAATAAAAGGAAATTAAGAACGGGGCAAATACTTTGAAAGGTCCTAATTAAGTATATAGTATAACTTGCTAGCTCACACAAGATGGCTGCCATCAACCAATCAAATTTCAGCAGCCCTGACCAATCATAATGAAACTTTGCATGAATGTTTAGCATGTATGAAACAACAACCTGTTTGAAAACTTCTCCAACTCTCCCAACTTTGGTGCAGTAGAGCAATAAGAAATGTGTCCAGATTTAACTGATCATAACTTTTGACTCGTTAATCCTGGAAACATGACACTAGATTTCTTTGATGCCTCTATTCAACTTGAATGAAAAAGCCTCTTGGACTAAATTGTTGCAGCATATGGGATTTCCGTCATTTTGAATTTGTTGTAAACTCTTAAAATCTGTGTCTTCTGAGATAGTTTGTCCAGTTTGCATGATTTTTTTTCCATATAAGCTTCAGACCAATATATTAAATTGCAGTATAAAGAAAGGTGCTACCTTGAAAAACATGGCCACAGTAAAACACTGAGTTTTGTGGGCATGGCCTTAATTTATATAATGATCTGTAAATCCTGAATCCAATGTCCAGTCATCATAAAATTTGACGATATACATCTGTAGGACATGAGGCTTAAGGCTTCATGATTTGGTGTGAATTCATTGATAGGTGGTACTATAGCAAACAAATGGTCATAACTCCTAAATCAATTGCCCGATCAACTTGATATTTTGCACACTGGGTCATGGTGAAAGGTCCTAATGGCTGCCATCAACCAATCAAATTTCAGCAGGCCTTAAATTGACTTAACTGACATATCATAATGAAACTTTGCAGAATTGTTTAGAATGTATGAAATAACAAGCTGTTTGAAAACTTCCCCAATTGTCCCAATGGTGGCACTATAGAGCAATGTAAAATGTGTGCAGATTTAACAGGTCATAACATTTGACCCGTTAATCCTGGAAACATGACTCTAGATTCGTTAGATGCCTCTTTTCAACTTGAATGAAAAAGCCTATTGGACCAAAAAGATGCAGCATATTGGATTTCCCTAACTTGGAAAAAAAAAAATTTTTTGTAAAATCTTAAAATCTTATATGTCTGATTTCCAAGAAATTTGCTTCACAGTATCTTCAGACCCATATCTTTCATTGCTACATAAGGAAAGTTGCTAAAAAAATGTGGCTACAGAAAACCAATGAATGTTGTGGGTGTAGCCTCAGTTTATATAATGAGGTATAACTCCTGGATCCAATGTCCACGCAGCAAAGAAATATACATCTACATGACATGAGGCTTAGGCTTTGGTGTCATAGGTGGCGTTATAGCAAACAAATGGTCATAACTCCTAAACCATTTCAAGTTCAGATTTTCTATATCATCTTCATCAAAGGCATAATAAAGTTTATTGAGACAAGCTGATACCTCAAAGAATATGGCCACCATCAGCCAGTCAAATTTAAGCGGCATGCTGCTTAGACCCTGTGATTGCCGCTTATGGCTATTATTATTATTAGTATCCTTATTATGGAGGGGTTGGGGGGGAGGGGTTGAGGGCCTTATGCCTATTTTGAACATGTCCAATACTGTTTCACAAAAATACTCCCAGTACATTTTAAGTTATGTTTTTTAAAAAAAAAAACCTTGTTGCAAACCCTCCACTGCCACTGGGTGGTGACATAACGTTCATCGGTGTGTTGAAAATCCTTGGTCTGGCCATGTCCTAAGTGTGAATTGGTGATAAACTAAAACTAGAAGTCTAGAAATGTGCTAAAATCCTTGAATATAGCAGTGATGTGGCATTTCATGCTCTGTGGCCTGTTTACTTACACTGTGTATATCAGTTCTGCCCTCACATGTTTCAAATACCTTCCTGATGTTCCCCAACACTTTAAATGCCTTCACAGCACATGATTCTCAAGCAACAATAGTGATGTAATCTTCTTGCTACAGCTTACGCTGATGCAGTGAAAAATTCTAGCTGGGCTACCTTGTCGTGCTACTCATCGAACCACTGCAACTTATTCTACTACTGCCGTCCCACTCGGCCGTGATTGTTGTCTTAGGTTTTAACATGTTTGTTATGTACTCTCACGTTTTTAGAGTGTACAGTTTCTACCTTTACGGAATCTGTAAGGCATTTTATTCATTGGAACGGCTCAGCTTCTTGTGTATGCGTTTGTTATCAGTACTTTTCTTGGTACTGCTTACGCTACGCAGAGAGTAATTTTAGCTTAGCTACCTTGTCATGCCGCTCACTGAATCACTGTAACTTATTGAACAACTGTTCTGTTAAGCTGTGATTGTTGTCTAGGTTTAACATGTTTGTCCCATATTCTGTCATGCTTTAAAGTATGCTGCCCCTATGAGATCTGTACGGCGTATTATAATTTGGAGCAGCTCAGCTTCCTTGCTCTGACAGCAAATGTTGTCAACTAGTGTATTGAACCTTTGATGTCACTAAGGTTCGTGTTAGTTGACCCCCACTGCCTACTCTTTAACGTCTGAGTAATGCATTGTCAGGGATCAGTGTCTATTTCTCTCATCCATTAACAAGTCCGCTGTTATTTTATACAGCCAATTTACCTGTTTTTTAAACGAGATTTTGTGCTTCATGCACCTTTTCCAGCAGCTAAAACATTCTCACCGCTCATCTTTCATTTATTCTCCACGCTTCTTCTTTGGCCTATCCATAGCTATGCACCATACTAAGCCTGCCCAGTGCCAGCCAAATGCAGATGGCACCCAAACGAGCCAGGTTCTGCTCAAGGTTTCTTCCTAAAATAGGGAGTTTTTCCTTGCCACTGTCGCCATTGGCTTGCTCTTTGGGTCTCAGGCCTGGGTTCGACTGCACAGTTATTTGTAATGAGACACAACATAACAAAACGGCACATGGTGGTCATTCCCTCACCTACCTCATCTATACTAAACACAGCCTCCTGTCCTGCCTCCATCCTCTCTCCCTGGCACATGCATCCAAACACTCTCACGCATACCTGCACACCAGGTAAACGCTCTGTTAATCCTGTCCCTCCTTCATCCTGTCTCCCTGCTACAGATGTCTGAGACAGCCCTCCACTATGCCTGTTTCTAATGTTTATCCTGCATTGACCTATGCTAGCAGTCCCAGCTCCCCCCCACCACCAGCATACGAGCAGGAGCCGGAGGGCTCCACCCCATGCTTGCAGCATCAATTGCCCCTCCCCTGTATGCTTCCAGCGACCCAGTGGTGCACACTTCCCTCGCACCCCCCCCACCGGTGTACGAGCATGAGCTGGCGGGCTCCATGCCATGCCCACAGCATCGGTTGCCCCTCCCCAGTACGCTCCCAGTCTTCCTTGCCTCTTTGCATCTTTTGGGGGGAGTAACAAACTGCAGTTTTCCCTATGATGCAAAATTCAGCTCTCTTTCTTGGCTCGCAGTCTTTGGGGGTTCACTTTATCCTAAAAAATAGTGAGGCATGACACTGTCCCCCTGGACTCCAAACCCAAAATCAACGTGTGTACCATTATACAGCTCGCTACATCATAATAAACTCCTTCCAAACGCATTCACGTTGTCTGAAGGTTCATTCTCCTGAATGTCAGTTTTGCAGGTGGTACACATTACTATATCAACTATCAAGTGACATCTAAGATTCAACAAAAACAATACACAAATACAAACAGGTGCATGACTTACATGCACATAAAAGTGTAGAGGTACAGAAAAAACATTAAATACTGTTTTTTTTGCAAATGACGACATTTATTTTATTTTCCTATACAAAAATGTTTGGTAGCACTTTTCATTACAGCTCGGAATAAATGGGTAATAACATGGTAAAAATAGAGTAACAAGTTTAAATTACTAGTAATTACTTGGGATTTTAAAATATAATTTCTTAGATATTACATCAGAATAAAGGTAACAACATGACACCACTGGTGTAACAACTCAAAATTACCAGTAATTACCTGTGATTAATCAATGTAATTTCTTAGATATTGCATCAGATAAAGTGGTAATGGATTGATAAAAAGGTGTTAACAGTCTGAGATTACCAGTAATTAAATGTAATATCTATATATTACATTGGGTAACTATGTGATAAACTAGTGTAACAATGTGAAATTAACAGTAATTACCTGAAATGTTAACAATTAATTGCTTAGATGTAACATCAAAATAAAGGGGTAACAATATAGTACTAAAATCATATTAGTTGTGATTACGAGTAACTACCGGTGCTCTTAAAACGTAATTGTGAAGGTATTTACATCAGAAGACAGTGGGAAATGCCATGGTAAAGATGTCAAAATGTACAATTACCAGTAACGAGGTGAAAAATTAACACGTACTTTCATAGATATTACCATGTTAAATGGTCTTCCGCTGCCATGTAATTTTTTAAAATACCCTTGTATAATGTGTTATTAAATGGTAATTTCCCATATGTGTGAGTAGCAAATCCATTGGAATATGCATCAACCCCACAGTAATATTACAGAAACAAAGAATTACCATGTTATTATTCAGATCTGGTACCCACCAATAGTTATTATGTTGTAATATCTGTTATCACATTACAGTAACTTACCTCAACATTTGAAAACATCCTTCTACTTGAAAGGCATCTTGCAGTGTTTCACAGAAACAAAGTCTGCATTACACTGAAATGAGGGGGTATCAGAGCTGGAAAGTAAAGTGAGCCGTATATCTATATTATTATATGATTATTAACCGTCTGATATGGAAAGAGGTTTTTGGTACGTTGCACTGAAACAAAGTTCACGTTACAGTGAAATGAAGGGGTATCAGAGCTGGAAAGTAAAGTGATGTGCATCTCTAAGCTGTTCACCTGTTACATGCCCTCTACTTTATGGTAAGAGATGTTTTGTAAGTACACTGGTCTGGAAATGAATTTTTACCCATTTTCAATTTTATTTCTTTGAATAGTGGCATTTCCCGCTTTACCTTGAAACCACCAAAATATAGCAGTGAAATTAAGGGGAACCAGCTGAATAGTATAGCTGTAGAGTATTATAGGTTATTAGACATTATGCTCTTAAAGTGTTCACCAAACTCCCCTCCATTATTATACAAGTCTGTGCAATAACATAGATAAAACAATAACACTTTGTATAGATACTGGCTGAAAGTTTAAACTCCCCCACAACAAGGGATACTTAGAACTGGAAAACAAAAAACGCACTCACTCTTGAGCATATTGCAAAAGAGTATATTTGCAGGTAAATGCAGGAATGCAAGATCTCTTCTCACTTGCAGCAATGTACACTTCAGCTATAACAGCTGTGAAAGCTATGGTGTTGCGATCTACGTTGTGGTATTCGCAGCTTCGGTTTATGATTTGTGTTTTCTGGAACGTCTTGAGAACAGCCTTGTAGCGGTTCACCACATCATCTGGGCATTTCACTACAGAGGGGTAAAAAGGAAATCGTATGAAGCATAGGTCACAATTACGGTACAGCGATATTGGCCTAGAATCAATCAAATGTGCACCTAAATCTGTTTAAGGGCATGTGCTGTTGTTTCCTTGTCTGTAATGAAATAGAACATGATCAAAAATGTTGATTGAATTGCATATGACCCACCCCCCACCCCTCACTGTACCCTAGTCACAATGTGATTAAGTACAACTTTATTATGCATGGATAAAGCAACATGCATATACAATATATGAGAAATCCATGAATTACAGCTGTGTACATCATATATTTAATTTGTAATAACATTTTCATAATTTTAAATATTTATGCACCAATACTTTCATCTATCATACTGCACAATGCTTTCTCTTTCACGGACCATTTTTTCCTGCAACCACCATGTTTGTGTTCTTTACAAAGGTTTTAACTGTCTGGATGGTTAAATCTGTACATACTTAATGTAGATTTCAATGCTTTTACGACTAAAATATTGACATACTTTTTCCCCAAAGTGATAGTCCCTTTCCTTGGAAGGCTTTCACCTTGAACCCTTTCCCTGTTTCTTCCTTTTCCCTCTCTCATGTGAAGAGTCTGATTCGACGATTTACGAAGACCGATTTCTTTTTCTTGGCTTAAAGAGATAAAAATCTGTAAGACTATCACATGCTTAAAGGAATTTCAAACATTAACAAATGTTAAGTGAGTGGCTAAAAAAAGCCTACTTTAAACTGGACTGATCACATAAATGACATCCACACATTCACAAAGCAGGAATGAAAGAGATCAGCTGAAATGCGGATTTCCATGCCTCGAGCGTCACTTGTAAGAATTAAAATGATAGCTTTTCTTATGCTTAATTCTTAAACAATTTCTATTTCATAAACTTTTCAACATTAAGTCAGCTGGCTAATTAATCTTAACTTTGGCCTTCCTGTTTCTCACTCGCTCTACACAAATTATGTGATGAGGCAGGAGGCACGCTTCCATCCCTGACAGTGTGTATTTTGGGCAGACTAAAACATGTAGTGAATGCAAAACGTTATGCCGTTTTAAATGATAAATGAAATAAATAATTACACTGTATGCAGAACTTACATGAAGGCTTCCTAGCTTGGAGAGCATCCTTCAGCTGGCTGCGTAGGAAATCACGCTCCCCTTTAAGCGACTCAATCTCTTCTTTCTGCTTCTCTATAGTAATTTTAGCTGTAGGCGCCATTTAAGCATCTTTAGGTCCTGAGAAACAAAGACTTAGACTAAAATCAACTGGCCTGGCTAATTTGAGAAGCTATTGCACAGAACAGTGAGAGAGAGCTGTCTACGCAAACATCAGTGTTGCTTAAAATAAGTATCTCATTTTGCAATGATGCAGATTACACATACAGCAAATACCATTACTGATTTTAAAATGGTATTGATGATATAGTTACTGTAATGTCGGGGGCACCGGAGGAATTTTTATATCATGCACGCATGATGACAGGCCTACCACACTGCACAGGAAAAATGTTTCACCCAGAAGTGATAAAATAAGTCATATTTTTTATTATTTACGACAACTATCTAGTCCCCGGGTATAGGAAGATGATAGCTTTTTGTATTGTAGCAGACACATAGTCATAGCGAAGAATGCATAATTTTGTGACATACAGGGAATTGATCTTCTTAAAAGTAGTAAGATTGTATTGCCCTGTGGTATGCAGGGTGCATATGGGGGTACCATCTGGTGGCATGATGGGCTAACCTTAAAATCACGTCAATTACACGACACATACTCAAGTATAAGGTACAACTTAATACATAAATATCAAATAAAGTATTATGCGAACATTATGTTTCATTGGCTAGCTTGATTAATTAACTTGATCAACAGCGTCCTCTGCTGTGGCTTCTGCTGTTGCATTTACGATTCTTTTTCTCCTCCACATTGCTAATAAAGCAAAATGTGATATTAGCGAATGTTATGAGCATTGCTGACTGCCTTGCTAACTGCATTCGCTAATTATATCCAGAATTTTACTCCTAAAGTAAATTAATGTAATACGTCTCTAGCTAGCTATTATTAAATAACCATTAACCTTTATTAAATGTAAAGATATAGCGATAGTTATTTGTGTGCTAACCTACCGTTAGAAAGAGCCAGATATGCTCTTTTAAGCAACTGGCGTGCCACAGTTCGTCAGTACTTATTTGCTAATACAAGTCTGTCTGAATTTTAGATAGCCTGTTGAGTCTTGGTAGTATATGAAAACCGAAATACGATTACACAGTATCTATCATCTACGGGGAAATGGAGGAAAGGGTCTCAGACTGAAATTACTTGACGCTCTCTACTTGAGTCCACGATCTCAGCCAACAGCACAGAAATAAAGACGTTATTTTTTCCCCGCTTCCATTCGAAATTGATTACCGTAAAACATCGAATAAACGCCTAGTCGCCATCTAGTTCTGTAGTCTGTTTCTTCTTGGTGAACAAAGCGTGAGCTCTCACTTGCCATTTCACAGTTTCACCAACAGACTCAGTGAGAACAGCACTCCACAAAGTTGAAAAAGGGAACAACAAGAAGATGATCCTGATTAGATGGCTTCATGAAATGAAATTACTGTCGAGAATAAAGAGATGCTTGTGTGGAAAGCGAATGAAACTGAAGAAAGGCGGTGGAACTAAGGATATAGATGGTGAGAGTTGTTTGCTTTGACCGGGACAACTAAATTAATCGAAGGTTGATAACTGTGTGAGCACTTGAGACATACCTAGTCCTGCTTCGTTGCACTGGAGGTCAAACTCACAAAGAGTAGTTCTAATGTGTGGTCAGCCTCCTTTATTGACAACAATGCTATACAGCAGTGCAGCAAAGTCATCCGTAGCTAGCACAATCTATAGTTAGCAGTCCACAAAAAATATATACAGTTATGCGTCGCATTAAATCCGGGCAAGCCGGTCGCATATACGTCCGTATATTTACAACGTTTTATTATATTAAGTATACAGTATTGTATATTGTTTAGTATTTATCAACTTTACAGACACATACTGTATATATACACACACTGTATGTCTACAGTATCTTGGCTATCTAGGCAATACAGGTACACTACAGTATTTGATATAGCTTTGCGCGTACACGTTGATACAGTTATCGCACAAGTCCTTTTTCACATAACATATCGTGGACGTTCAGCGACGCATTCCTGTAAGTAGCATGACTTTTCTATCGAATGTGGGATTCCTAACCGTCGATTTTGACTCATTATGTGGGTGGGGTGGGGTCACGAACATTACACAATCCATGGGGAAATTGTTAAGGGGGTATTGTGATAATTCATGATTTATGGGAAAACAAAAACCTGGCAAATTTCTATAAATAAAAAACAATGTTGATTTGCAGAATAAATTATCAAGTACCTTGTATTGATCAAATCAAGTATTGAAACTATCTAGCTAGCTTCTCAAAAATGAAATAAGGATTTTTTTTCAGGGTTTGCAGGAGACATCACAGATTTATTTCAAAGTTGGTCAGAGATGGTTCGATTTTTAGCAGATCACACATATCTTTGGGATCTTGGCTTACATTTATGCACAGGTTAGTACATGTAACTAATGTAAGGCTGTCCATTGGGACACCAATCGGGGTGGGTTTCCCGAAAGCCTCTTAAGGCTAAGAACCTCTTTAAATGACTCTTACGATCGTTCTAAAAATAACGTGGGTTTCCCAGACACGTTCGTAACTACAGTGTCTCTTTAGTTAGCTCTTAACTAACGAGAGATCCAGACCACTCGTTCACAGCAAAGAACCTCTGTAAGATCCGGCTCGCAGTCCTCCACTCAGTACGCATGCGCTTTCAGTGCACGCTTACAATCGCAGCCCACAAAAGAGGAAGTTGAGTAACAAAATACAAATATTCCTGAATATATTGTTGTGCCCTTTAAAAAAATGTGCCTTACGAACTTAAAAGAAATGTAAACCCTCAACTGAAAAGGAAACATTTTTAAAATCCTTATTTTATTTGTTAGTATGTAACATAGTTGGACAGACATCCTTAGTGTTGATCGTTAAAATAAGGCACTGTCACTTTAAGATATTTACGTTCGTGTGACGACATGAGCAAGCTATGATAATGCTGTTGTTAACCTGAAGGAAATCAGAAGAGAGAAGCCTGATGGAGAAGATGTAACAAACAAGAACTTGTTGATGTCGAACCGAGCTTTATTAAAAAGTTGCCTGTACAGGAAGAGCTGCCTCGTGGGTGTCTTTCTAAGGGTGCAACAATATATATATATATATATATTATTCCATATATTATATATTATGAATATGTTATTTCATGAGTATATATACATGGGAATGTGTATATATATATACATTCCATGTATATATACACTCATGAAGTAAGCACTGTAAGCACAGTGTTCGTATATATATATATATATATATATATATACACACACTAGGGTTGCCACCTTAAAAAAAATAGGGGATGCCCACCACAGCACACAGATCACTTGATCATATATAATCCAATTAACGTACAATAATAAGAAAATGATCATGTAATTACTTTGTATTAATGACAAAAATGGCTGCACCTGTAAAATCTTATAAATAAGGCCAAAACACCACCACCCCTGCATTGCGGAGAACAGGCTAAAATGTCATGGCTGCACTCTAGAGAGTCCTTCACCTCAACCAAAGGTGCAGAAGAGTATGTCGATGCCACAGTACTTGTGTCAGACTCAATAGCCCCTTTTCCACTGTGGGCCACAAGCCCTGTAACTGTAGCCCTGGAACTCAAGCCTGGAACCTTAGCACTAGGCTTTAGTTCTTGTACTTTTTCCACTGGACTAAGCCCAGCCGTTGTAGCTTTGCCGGTAACCATTAAAACCAAGAAGCGTGTCGATTTTGCATACGCAATGGACCAGCTGGAAGCAATCGGACTCCTCGCCATCACCTTTTGGGAGTATTTTCAAGAAAAACGGAGGATAGATGATGAGAACAGTTACATGCACCTAAGAAGGCAACGGATTGCTTCAAAACAGAGGCTTAAAAGCTTTCTGCATAATCGGAGGCAAAGACGACTGGTAAGTGTGGTGCATATATATCATACTAAGGTGGATAGCGATAATGCAATATAATAGTCCCCTGTAACGTTATTTATAAATATAATAACTACTACATCCCAAGCCTGAAACCTAAAATGACTAGATGTAATTAACTAAGATATTCACAGGATAATAACTTTTTTTAAATGTTTTTTTAATGTTCGCTACCGGCTTTTGTGAATCAGCTGTCACAAGCTGTTGCTATGGCTACGAATCTTAACAGCAAATCGGATACAAATCTACGGCTCCAATAGTTGCTAGATAACCTAAAATAAAAATAGTTTTAAAATATGTCAAAGTAAAGCAATGCAAAACGAGTACAACCTCTAGTGCAAACAATAAAATCAGAAATGGACTGTCACTGTCGCGGGTCCCACCTGTAGTAGTAGTGCAGCTCAGCAGCCCCTCGTTGCACTTTGTAACTGTAACTGTAAGTTATATAAAATAAAGAACACTGGACAAGATCATGATACGTATCAATTCTGGTCTTGCCAATGTTGGCTGCCTCGAAAACTTATGTTATCAGAGCACTGTTACTGATATTGTCATGACCAACGGAAAATGATGAAACGAGCTTGCTAGCCTGTGATCCGCTAATAGAGCTATCTTGGTAGCCTGCTAGCCCGCGATTCACAGTAATTCATTATAATTAACATATTTCAAGTACTGAAAATACAGGGACAATAAAGAAATAATTATCCAGCTATTGCCAAGAACAGCCATAGTTGTATAATACATTCACAGTACAAGAGCAGACAACTGACTGACACAGAGTATAATCAACAAATTATCTCTTTTAGACATTGTAATTATTCTTCAATGCTTTGGATTGAAAGCAACTGCTAAATGATTAAAATGTGAATGTAAATCTATGGTAAAGACAGTAATCAACAAACTGTGTTTAAGATATTTTCCAAATCGCTAAGGAGCCCTCTGACCTGGTCTTACCCCCGCTCAGATGATTGGTGGACTGAGATTGCCTGTAACTACACAGATGATCAGTGGTTGCAGGACTTCAGGCTGTCCAGAGAGACCTTCAGCTACATCTGTGTCAACATCAGAGGGCTGATGGAGAAAAAAGACACAAACTTCCGCCTGTGTATTCCTCTAAAGAAGAGAGTGGCGATCGCCTTATTCAAATTGGCCAGTACAGCAGAGTACAGGCTTATTGGAGGCCTTTTTGGTGTAAGTGTGTCATCAGTTTGCCAATGGCTCTAAGATTTTTGCACTGCTGTATGCTACATTTTGATGCCACAATGCATAAAGCTCCCAGATGCTGCCCAGCTTCATCATATGGCCACCTACTTTGAGAATAGATGGGGAATTCCACACTGTGTTGGGGCAATAGATGGGTCTCACATTCCCATACAAAGACCTCATCAGTTCCAGTCTGATTTACATAACAGAAAAGGCTGGCACTCCATCATTCTCCAAGCTGTTGTGGATGGAAAGGGTCGCTTCTGGGACTTGTGTGTTGGGAGTCCAGGCAGCACACATGACGCTCTCAATTTTTTGTGAATGCGACCAATGCAACCCTCTTCCCTGGGAAACTGCGGAATATTGGAGGTCAGGATGTGGGGTACTACATTCTTGGTGATGCAGCTTACCCATTGCAGAGCTGGTTGTTGAAGCCCTACCAGGGCACAGGCAGGCTTACTGCAGAAAAAGAGCAGTACAATGTCACCACCAGCAGAGCCCGAGCCATAGTGGAGCATTCTTTTGGGAGACTCAAAGGGAGTTGGCGCTGTCTTCTTTAAAGAAATGACTGTGACCTTGAGCTCGTGAGATATGGTAGAGACATGTTGTGTACTCCACAATCTTTGTGAGCTGAACAGAGCTGAGCAGCCTCTTGTTCAAAAAGCTGTCTGTCTGAATCTTCAAGGTATTTAATCAGCTCCCGAGTGGACGCTGATGCTGCTGACCACTTGCGCTTTCCTGTACAAGAACAATAAAAAGCATATACAAAATACTTCCATTATAAAAAATGTGTGTGTACCAAGAGACCTGATCTAAAAACAACAGTGTTGACAAGAAATCTAGATACCAGGTCTAGTTCTTTGGGGAATCTGAGTTGAAGAGCCCCTGATCGATTCGGTCGACCTCTGTGTTTGGTCTGGTAAAGGAAAATTAATAGCTTTAGTTACATTTTCAAGTACATGATTTCAGTTGTGAAGTAGGTTGTAGGCAACTATAAAACGGTTATTGGGTCCTGGATGTTGATTCATCAGTAAGGCGTTCCGGCCATGCTAAAAATCTACAATACAGATTTATAACGTTAAATAGTTACATATATTCTAGCTAGCCAATATGATCTCTTCTACACTGGCATTCTTCTGCTTTCAATCGCCACAGAACTTACAGCCTCTTGCAGCACATGAATTCGCTCTTGAGTTCAGGGAATGATTGGACTCGCTAATATGTGTCCAGTTATTTTGACATCTGCCCACACACCTAGCTTAACTCAGTACAAGTCAAAGCTATAGTTAAATGTAATCATGAACCATTTATGAAAAGTATACAAAGGAGCATCCAACACTACATGCTAACTACCTGGAAGGGATGCAGCAGATGAGGAGTTGGGCTGCTCTGCCTCACTTAAGTCCCAATCGATAGAACTGTCAAATGAGTCTGAAAATGAAAACATAAAATATTCGCGCTGTGTAATAGCTATAGCTACCTTGTATTATTTTTCTATCTTTGTCTTTGCTGTACATACAGACTGTCAACCTGGTTTCAAGTGTAACTAGCCTTGTATAACCCAGCTAGCTACATTAGCCAGCCAATCTAAATAAACGTCCAAGCGTATGACTGATAACATTTAGCTTGAAAGAGATACCAAGATGGACATCGGCCATGAGGAATATAGATAAATGATGTATTTTCAAGTGACTTCAAGTTTTTAGTCTTTTTTAGACAACTTTACAGGCTTGCTAACATGGAAACAAGCTGGTATTACCCAAAACGTCATCCACCGGCATGTCTTCGACACTGCTGACAGCTAACTGCTGCTCTTCTTGAAATAACATCAAGGATGAATTCCGCAGCCCAGCACAGCTTGTAGCTGGCCTGTGTCCTAAGACACTGCCATCACATCGAACCACGGAAAAGTGATTCACCCAGCCCCACTTTTGTTGTTATTTTCCAACGTTGCCCTATATTGCTGTTTTAGCTTTTTCAGCTTCTCCCTAACCTGTTTAACATCCTTGTTTATCCCTGCCTTCTGCAGCTCCCTTACTATTAATTTGTAAACATCATCATTTCTGACTACTCCATCCAAATTGATTTTGTATGTCTGCCTCACTCCATATGTTTAAAAGCGTCTTTGTTTCCTCCACAGTCCAAAACTGGCGACTTTTAATGTTGCAAGTTGCCATTTCACTTTGTAACCAGTTGTAACAAGTTGAAAGTGGTTTACAAAGCAGGGATTAAAAAATGGCGTCGGTTTGGTTTTTTCTTTTACGTGAAACCGTTAGAACGCCGAACAGTTCGTTATGACGTGTAAGCACAGAGGCTTGCAGCTTTGGCCCTGGCCGTTGGAGAGGGCTATTAGTGGGGCCTGAGTTCCTCGATAAGCCCGGGCTATTTATGCAATGAGGGTCAACTTCAATCCATTAGACCACTTCAATGATGAAGCCATCCTGGAAAGGTACAGGAGAGAGCTGAAATCCTTTCCCTGAAGAATCTCATAGAGGGAGATTTGGCAAGATCCACCCACTGCAACTTTGCCCTAACCCCTACAGTCCAGCTCCGAACAGCACTGTGGTACTATGCCACTGGGGGATACCTGCAGATGATCGGGGAGGGCCATGGTCTCAGTGTGGCTGCCGTGTGTAAGGCTGTGCATTCAGTCACAGCCTTGCTGCTGCGGCATTGCCACATATACATGAGGTTCCCAAGAACACGGGAGAACATACTGAAAGTGAAGCAGAGATTCCATGGGCTCACTCACCCAGTTATCCCCCAGGTTGTAGGTGCCATAGATGGCACCCTGATCCCCATACTTTCCCCCTGCCTGAATGACCCTGCCCACACCTGCAGAAAAGGGTATGCAGCTTTAAATGTGCAGGTGGTGTGTGATGCCCAGGGTATCATTTTGGATGTGGTGGCTAAATGGCCCAGCAGCACACATGACTCATTAATATGAGCAAACTCGGCCCTTTGTTTGGCGGCAAATAATGGAGATTTCAGAGGTGAATGGCTATTGGGGTATCCCCTCCGTTCCTTCCTGCTGACCCCTGTGGCAATCCCTCAAACTGAACCGGAGAGAAGATACAACACCATACATGCAGAGGCCCGGAATGTAGTGGAAAGGGCCATTGGAATGTGGAAAATGCGCTTCCGCTGTGTCCACAAGTCGTCTGGCGGCCTCAGGTTCTCCCCTACCAGGAGCTGTGCAGTGGTTGTGGTCACTGCAATGCTCCACAACATAGCAGTGATGGCTAAAGTGCCCATGCCAAATGTTGGACCAGAGGTGGAGGAGGAGGAGGACATTGCGCTACTGCCTGTACCCAGAGAGAGGCGTGATGTGCAGTATCAGACAGGAGTGGATGCAAGACAACAATTGATTGCCATTGTGTTTAGTTAATCATGTAAACTGGTTTGGGGCTTCAGTAAATTTGTTTTCTCTCACAAATGACTGGTTTCATTTTCTGTCAATGACTCAACTTTTTTGGCATGCAAGCCTTTCACAGTTATTACCTTTCATACCCCTACAAGTGCTCAGACACTTAAACCATGGCTTAACACTTGGAGCTTTAATCTTACACGTAATATTGTCAGCAAGATGGTAGCATAGTAAGTAATGTGCCATGATCACCTTCAAGCCAGAGGAGAGGTTAAAACTGTTGCACGATGTGGGCCTTCTATACAATTGTGTTTTCAGGGAAGAAAATGACTGCACATAGATATGAAATGGATTCAATGCATTTATTACGCACAATGACAAGGGCAAATAGCAGTTAGCCTTCATTCTGCTGCTGGTCAACAGGCACAGCACCTGCAGACAGAAAAAGGATGTTAGATGCAAGTTATGTTCAAATGCACAATATTTGTTACACAATCATTGAAATAGCATACCTTGCTCAGGAGGCAGTAATATTGGCACTGAAATGGAGGGCCTCTGAAACTGATGTAGGGACTACTGAACTGCATTTCCCATAGTTCCACAGCCAAATTCCAGAGATAACTAACTCACAGCGTAACTACGTTAAAAGCCATAAAACGTAGGTAATAAAAAGGACCAACACCCCAGAAAGATCTCTGTCTCTCTCTCTGAGTCTCTCTCAGACTCTTTCACGCTCGCACCTCGCGTGCTGAACGCACGCATAAAACTCTCTAATCTGGGCCTGGCATGCACACCACATGCTAAGGAATTCTGTCCCTCGTCTGCCTTGTGTGCAATAACTTCCCCGGTTAAATAGGCCCGCTCAATGCAGCCTAAAAGGTAGCTTCGAACCCCGGCGGTCAGCTACAGGGAACAGAGACGCACATCCAAGAGGCCACGAGACGAGTGGAACCCTGCCGCAGAGAGCCACGCAGCAAACGCCGGAATCCAGCAGAGCGAAGACCTGTAAGTCCCAAGAGGCCAGCAGCCTGCAAAAAGGATCCAGCTACGTGAACGACGGCATCGGACCCCAGAGAGGACGAGCGAGCGAGCAACCAACTCTGTGCCCTGGGAAACCAGAGACTGAAACAAAGGAACGCACTGGACCCGTCTAACCAACGGAGAAAACCCGCAACAGTAAGGCTGTAACACTGGGCACAGATAGATAACATAGCTTAGGCACATATTGTTATTTCATAACTAAATGTAATTAACTGTGTTATTTATTTTTCATATCTGTAATCATTCTTGTGTTTGATCACTGTTTAGCTGGCTCCTAGCCAAGCGCCGCGCAGAGTTAGCAAGCAAATATCTCACTACAAACTAGGTTTTGCATGTGATCTATTTAGCTACTAACTTACGGCAACCCGGCATTAATGATCTGCACGATTACATCCATTTTTCCACATTGCATGCGCCATTTTCCTGAAACGCTTAGCTTCAGCTAAGTTTCAAAACTCCCACCATCTCTCTCCTTTTGTTCTCCATGAACACGTGTGTATTGCGCACACACCCAAGGTTGCGCGACCCCCACACGTAGGATAACATTCCTACAACTACACACAAGCCAACGCCCTATACATTCCTGAACCATATGCACATACACACGCACACACACACGCATCGTTTATTGTTACCTTGTAATAAATCATGCTTTACCGTTTAGTACATGTGTTCAATAAACTTTGTTATATTCCAAGGTTGTGTGTTTATTAATGTTGCATAAATATTGAATGTTTGCCGACCTCTGCAACTCTGAAGAACTCCGAATGCCTTCACTTTTGATCAGTCATTAACGTTATTAATTCAGGTAAAACTGAACCAATAGTGTTGTGATTTGATAATGATTAGTTATTGATATTGTAATTTGGATTATAATTATTAATTTAATTATTAGTTGGAATTACGTATTTATAGCTATATAACGAGACTGATATATTTTATGAGACTGATATATGAGACTGATTAACCGCAGTTGCACCATTATTCGTAGAATAATGTTATAGAATTTCCACCACGTAAGTGACGCCCTCTGTTGTGGGGAATATAATAAAGTCTTATGTAACTGGTGCCACACGTGAGGTTTAGATAATTCCTAACACTTTTGGTGTCCTGTGCGAGGAATACTATAACAAATCCCTACACTGGGTTTCTGCCAAATCGAATTGTTTTGCCAGCAGGTCAAGCTCCGCCCTTTTCAGGGCCATCCTCTCATTATGATGCCTCTCCCTTTGTTCTTTGAGTTCCCGGAGCAGTTGGAGCCTCTCTTTCTCCAGGTTTATCAGCTCCCTACTGCACTGGCATTCCAGGTCAGGGTGCCTGTGGCTGCCAGCAGTCTCACACGGTCTCATATGCGAGGGCCCAGGGGGTGAGCAGCATGGGCTTGTGGGGAGGAGGCACTGCAGTCTGGGGAAGGGGAGACTGGTGATGCTGGCAATGTCTCATTCCCACAGCCATCAATGCTTCCAGGTATGCCCTCAGTGGCTGTTGGCCCCATTACAGCCAGGGTCCGTTCTTCCTCTGGGGTCAGAGGAGTCACAGTGCTTATGCCTCCTCCAGTCACCCTTTCCCTCTCCCTCCTCACTTCCACTCCCCTCTTTTTAGTGTGACTAGGGTAGTCCTGCCATTTTTTACACACCTCCACCCCGGTCCTTGGCTGCCTGCTGGAAGCACTGAGTTTGTCAGCAATTGCATTCCAGAGATTGGCTTTTGTTTTGTTGGCAGATTTGTATTTTGATTTGGCAAACAGTATATCTTTGTTTGGTTCAATTTCATTGAGCAGGAGGAGGATTTCTTCCTTTGTGAAGGCAGATTTCCGTGTCCTTTTCTCCTCCATGACTGATTGTCAGACACCACACTGCCACATGCCAATTTATTGGAGCAATCAGGCTCTGGATTGAATAATAAATGAGCAGACAAGGTGAAAGGAGTTTTACTTCATTATCAATAATGAAGTAAACTCCATTCACCTTGTCTGTTCATTTATTATTCAATCCAGCGCCTGATTGCTCCAATAAATTGGCATGTGGCGTCTGACAATCGGTCAGACACCACATTGCCACATGTGGTGCCTTCTCTTTTTTTTTTTTTTTTATTCCTGTAACCTTTCGTTGTAATATTTATGTAGGCTTATTTAATTAAAACAGACATTCTGAATCAATTTAGTTACAGTATGTTGATAACACCGTGTCTGTGAAATATTGTATTTCAGTGTTGATCGGTTAAAACGAGTGACATATGACCTCACAGCATCAATTTATCAACTACTACCGCTTTGGCGAGGACGCGCTTGGCAAAGACGCTCTTTGCAAAGTTCCTCTTAAGCCTCCATCTAACGATTGTGTTTGGGAAACCCACGTAACGAGAGAACATTCGTTGCTTAAGAATATCTTAAACATACTCGTTAATTCTAAGATCCAACGTTATCGGGAAACCCACCCCAGTTCAGGTTACGATGTATCATTTTGCCCATGATGGCTAGATGGAATAACCAGCTAGGTTAGCTAGCTATGTGTGCAATGTATAGTGACATTGTGTAAGACTGCATTGGAGGTATTAAATGGAAGCATGTAACATTTGTATGAAACACATCCAGGATCAATGAAATTGTTTGACCCAGTGTTTTTTTAATTATATTTCATTTTAGATTTTCCCAGGGTTTGAGGCTTCGCCAAATAGGTTTAATCGAAGAGGGTCTATCAGGAAGCAGTCGTACATTGTCCAAAATGACAAAAAATTGAAAGCAGCGTGTGTTCGTGCAATGAAGTTAAAGGAAGAGAGGGTAGAAAGGAAAATGGGTTGAGGAAATGCTTTTGTGGTGATAGATGAAAGCAAATTCTTCCACAAGAGGAAGGTATAATTATAAGGATTTATATATTTTGCAATATGTATTGTAACTTAACTGAGGAACGTTGTAATCATTATAAATTTGTTTAATGACACATATGAAAGCATTTTTAAACACCGGTACAATAGCGACAAAACATGTAATTATTGCAATTGATCTGCCATAATTTTTGGAACCTTCAAACTGTAATATTAATATTGCTTTTATATTCCTAGCTTATTTAGCTGCTAGTGATTCCAAACATCACCTTTACATGGGAGCAGTATAGTTGCCCTTTTTTTAACAGTTTAATATTATCGGGAAACTGAACAGTTTTATTGCTAGAAGTCTGTGTCAGTTAGTTATTTTAAAATAATGAAATTATAATTTACACGTGCAACAGTTAAGTCCTCTAGGAAAAAAATTAAATTAGCTTTAGCTTTTTTCCATATGTTGTTCCATTTTATAGTACTCACAGGGGCGTTTCAGGAGAACCTAGAGAAGACAGGGCTGGGTTTTTGGATTACTGGAAGTGAAAGGACAGCGGAGGCAACCAGTTCTAAAGTCTGTGAAACGCAGAACTGCGCAACACTTAATTCCAATTGTGCAAAGACATGTAAGACTTGGTAGCACCATCATGAGTGATTCCTGGCCAGCGTACAGACACCTTCATCAAGAAGGCTTTATTCATTACCAGGTCAATCATCAGAGGTTTTTTATTCATCCTAGGACAGGTGCACATTCGCAGCATATTGAAAGAGCCTGGAGATCATATAAAAAGGATGTTTACCATTACAGAGGAAACCTCACCATCAGAACATTGAAAACCAATTTGTCCTTTATTGAATGGAACCATTGGTTAGGTCAGCAACATAGAAATGGCATCCTCGGGCACCTTTTTAAGGACATTCGAGCTCAATGTGAAGTCTCAATGTTTATGTTGGTAAGACAAAATTTGAGCTTGGCTTCTTTGTAACCTGGACTGTTGTTCTCAGACACTTGTCATACAGGATTATGAAGGCAAGTCGTATTTCATTAATGGTTCACCTTTCTTCACAAGTAGCTACTACAATTAAAAATGTGAGGTGTTAAAGCAGTTGCTAGAAATTGCAAAGAAATTAAAAAAAAAAAAAAAAATTTATTTTGTTTTGGCAAGACAATCAAAGTGTGAGCTTGGTGAGAGATGTTTTCAAATGTTGTTACTATAATGTGATAACAGATATTACAACATAATAACTATTGGTGGGTACCAGATCTGAATAATAACATGGTAATTCTTTTCTGTAATATTACTGTGGGGTTGATGCATAGTCCAATGGATTTGCTCCTCACACATATGGGAAATTACCATTTAATAACACATTATACAAGGGTATTTTAAAAAATGACATGGCAGCGGAAGACCATTTCACATGTCAATATCTATGAAAGTACGTGTTAATTTTTCACCTCGTTACTGGTAATTGTACATTTGGACATCTTTACCATGGCATTTCCCATTGTCTTCTGATGTAAATACCTTCACAATTACGTTTTAAGAGCACTGGTAATTACTTGTAATCACTAATTACTAACTAATATGATTCTATTACTATATTGTTACCCCTTTGATGTAACAAATAAGAAATTAATTATTAACATTTCAGGTAATTACTGGTAATTTCACATTGTTACACCAGTTTATCACGTAGTTACCCAATGTAATACATAGGAAATTACATGTTTTAATGGCAGTTAATTACTGGTAATTTCAGATTGTTAACACCTTTTTACCAATCCATTACCACTTTATTCTGATGCAATGTCTATGAAATTACATTGATTAATCACAGGTAATTACTGGTAATTTTGAATTGTTACACCAGTGGTGTCATGTTGTTACCTTTATTCTGATGTAATATCTAAGAAATTATATTTTTAAATATCAAGTAATTACTTGTAATTTCAATTTATTACTCTATTTTTACCATGTTTTTACCCATTTATTCCAAGCTGTAATGTAAAGTGCTACCCAGCTACTTGTCCATTAAAATACCATTCAGTACATGCTTTTTAACAAAACAAACATTGTTAAAGCAAGATACATCATTTTTCCATTTTTCGATTTCCCCATTCTATTTAACCACTAAAGTGACTATAAAAGCAGTATTTCTGCAACACATGACTTCGTAAATGTCTACCTGGAGTTCACTGTGTTTTTGTTTCTGCACAATTGATCATGGCATCTCCTGTTCCTAAGAGACCAAAACTGGAACACACTTCTGATGAACCTATAGACATCACAGGATACATACACAACGTCTCATCGCTGAAGGTATCCGTGAAATCTCAACACAGATATGTCAACGCTGCAATTCACGTGGGTCGTGATGAATTTCATTTGTTTTTTCACCAGACAAACATACAGCCTTCTCTCAGGCGGTGAAAACAAAATCTCCTGTAAAACTTTGTAACGCCAGAAGACAACTGATTGTGTAAACCTTCATATTCTTTATAATGTGTTTACCATGAACACACTGAAATACTTACTTTGTGCTATGTTTTCATGAAGAAAGTTACATAAATCATAGCAGTTGCGTAGTTTTTGTATTTGTTATTGTTACACACTTTCTGTTTTCCTTGCATTATTTCCTTTTCCAGCTTACAGTGGCAAAGAAGGGTTTGACATCGCTTGTGGAAATACCACGGCCTTGGAAGTGCTTGTTGGCCTACCATACCTGCCAAAAAACCTGCAACAAAATACAAAAGTCACTGTCACTGAAGTTAAAATTCTCACTGCTCGCAGACATGTAAGTATTGCCGTATAATCTGGTTTTGCCATTTGGATTTCACTAAAAAACCCTTTGTCACTACTTCCAAAGTAACATTTAAACCCACAATTTTGCTATCACTGTAAGACATGTTTCCTATTATCTTTTTTACAGGTTCCCGGGTTGGAAGCTAGAGTCTGCCATATTCAGCCTACTACGGAGGTAGTGCATATACACGGGCCCTCTTTTTAGGTGCAAACGTGCCACATCGAGGATTCTATGGGCCAGCTACAATTACAATTGTGGGAAGATCAAATTGGTGCCGTTTCTTTGAACTTCACTGAACTAAGCACCAGAGACTTTGGTGGACCTCACCGCCAGCCACAACACAGCTTTCCATAAAATACGGGATCTACACAGCACATCCACTGCTGAACCAATACCCGGATACTCATCAAGATTTACGCACCACTATGAATGCAAAGTAATGACTGTAAAGTCATTACAGCTAATGTAATCGCTCCGCATCGTTGCTCCATGTGCAAAACCCATCAAACTGAATTCAATACAAAGGGACGTTTTCACAAATGCCAACAATGCCACATGAATCAACTTACACAGTATTACCATCCGAGTGCTAATGGAACAATCACCATTAAACAGACCTAGAGAACATTACAGTGACTCTTTCCAATTCCACACTTTCACAATATTTGACTCCTGACAATCTGCTACATCTTCTGTTTGATCCACAAGACTTGGTGGAACATTTTTTGCTCGCTGGACAATTGAAATTTCAGCTTCACAATGACACCATTGTTTCACTTCAGAAGTGCCTGCTGCCACATCCCATGGACAGTTCACAAGAAAGCACAGAATCTCAACCCAGCGCCAGCTACAAATCAGGAAAACAGGAAGAGCTAACAAAATTTAAAAAATGCTAATGTCCCTGCTATTTGTTGTCATGTATTTCCATAATTATTCCTGTTATTTCATTGTATTGCTTTTTCTTCAATTAATAAGACTGCAAAAATATTGTTTGTAATATAGTTTCACATATTGGATATATTTATTGTGTGATGTGTTTGCTTTTACACTTACTTTAATAATAAATCCTGCAATTTATTACAGTATTTTGTTTCAAATCCATTTCTTCTCATTAGTCTATACCACATTTACTATTGCATCATTGCATTGTATTTCCACAACTTCAGCGTACCATGACCTATACCTCTTCTACCAAACTGCATTGTCCGTAATATTTACTTTATCCAACCAACTTACTTTTTAACATTTCGGCTATGTACATCTCCTGTATTCACTGAATAAACTATAGTTTCAATTATATAGCATAAATTAACTTTATGTTGGTATTAAGTGAATCAATGAGGTAAAGTCAACAATCCTCCCACATTTAAATTATTGTGACACAGTCTGGAAAGAGGTAAATTAAGCCACACGCCTTACTTCCCTTCCCTCTGCTATCTGGGTTCAATACCTACTCTTCCCTTTTTTTGGATGTTCCATACATGAAGCACATATTCTATTGTGTATGAACTGCCCATTGTAGAGAACAATGTGTGAGCAATCACTGTTCACAATTTAATTCACTGAATCCAATATATTTTTTTTTTTTAATTTTGACAATCTTCAAGATGCACAAAATATTTGTGTTAGCACATGATCTGTGTTTCAAATTATCACAAACGCTCAATTCGTTTACAATCATTCCAAAATCCACTTCTGGAATGTGCCATATTCTGTAGTCGTTACAGTTCCTGTATACTACCATTACCTGATGACACACCCTGCTGTTACATTCTCCACCTCATACTTCATTTGCCAAAATAAGAAAAACAACATCAAATTAATGCAACGGCCTTTTGTTACTTAAACAATTTATTACACATGTTATATCAACAACCCTCTACTATTCACATCACATGTACAAAACCTTGTGAACAAACACACATGAACAACAGAAATAGATGCCAAATTAACACAGAGCAACAATACTGATGCAGGGGTTTTTTTTCAGTGCAATACCCATTAAAAGGTATTTTGAAAAAAAAAATACCAAAGTGCTATGTATAGCTACTTTTATACCAGTGAGTCCAACCAAGTGAAATCTGCACTGACGTCATAGAAGTCCGGCTGCAGCCAACTTCCAGCAGCACTCAGTTCTATGGTTCACTGAACTTCTCCAAACACGGCAACTCTTCAATGGCCACATTCACATTGCTGCAGTGACTCCCTTGAACAATGCCCGAGGCCTCTCCACTATCCGACGCATCTGTCTGCATGATATCCTTAAAAAACAGCATTAAATAAAAGATGAAATCCACAACCCAGCTACATACCGACCCTGCATGCTATCAGTTTTCACCCCAACCATTACTACACTTGATGACCCACATCCTTCCCTTATTATTTACACATTGTTATTGCCCATTATCACACGTTAATAATTCATAGCACTATCTAATACGATAGCATTAGACTTGGTTTCTTTGTTAAAAATACTGTAACACTGCATTATACATACCATTTTCATGCATTAACATTTCAACCTGTAAGCATCTACTGTACAAAACTACAAGCATACATGAATCCAGTTTTCTTACATAATACCACTGCAACTCAATGACACTATTCTAAAAGCTGAAACTACCACTGCGTGATGACTGTAGGCGAAAACTAGGCCTACTGTATAATTACATACTTAAATCATAGAAATGATGATTAATGTCACTGTAACTTTATCAAGTACTGTCTGCTCTTACCTTTTCAATATTGCCAATGTGCTTACGATTTATGTATGGCTCCAACCATTGCAAACTGTACAAGATGGTGTGACGGATGCCCTGGTCTTTCATCCATTCATTATGCTTCTGTACAAACTTCATTCTAAGGCACCTTCAGTTTTTCCTCACACAACTCTCCATCCTCCCCAAACTTTCTTCCAAGTTCCTCCCACACTCGTCCAAAAACATAGGTGTCTGTATAATCTAAATCTGACTTGTCATATCTACAAACATCTACACTTCTGTACTTCTTGTACAAGGCACAAACTAAACCCTTCCATTTTCTTTCTTTCCTTCATGATTGACTGTATATTGTGATGGTCAGTAAAACTTCTAGTATTTGCGCTCGAATAGCCAAAACAATAGCGTTTACCACCTATGGGAGCCTCCCCGAAAAAATAATTCACAACCTTTTTAAAACTATATTGGTTTTCATAAAAGCTACAACAATCAAATATTTACCTGTGGTATTTGACCAAATAGACGTTCCTTGGGGAGTGACTCTCTTTTATATCTATTTTTTATGATACCCATGTATTTTTACCATGTTTCCCCATTTTCCCACACAATGGACTATTCAAGAATGCATAACAATAGATACCCTTTGAATTAGGCTTTACCCGACGTCACCTATCGATTAACGTTGAACTAATTTTACAGATAATTATAATAATAAAAACATTATCAACCACTGCACACCAAAACCACAATAAACAAAAGACTGATCTTCCTGTTGCTGCATAACTATCATGATTTCCTTTACAAATTGCTATACACTATAAACGCGAGACCAGAGGTCGGCAACCCGCGGCTTGCGAGCCGCATGCGGCTCTTTGCTCCCCTGCTGTGGCTCCCGCCAGTTTGGGGGAAAAAAAGAAGTACAAAAGAAATTTTTAAAATTAAATCAGCTATTTTTATATTTATTTACTCTATACACTGAATGATTACATTGAGTATTAATAAAACTAAAATTTCATTTAGTAAATAATGTGTCCACTAAAATATGCGTCACACCCTGCATCCACCGCCAAAACCTCTCATCCTCCCGGGCGCTCATCCTGCAGATGGCTCAATCCAATTCCAGACCCCCGGTAAGCTAACCATGGATAAACCCAAAAAAAGAAAATTCTTGAAGGAAAATCGAGTGTTTAATTGTGAATATTTGCAGCGTGCAATCACCAAAATGCAAACCGCATTTGGGGAAAGATTCGGTGAATTCAGAAAGGAAACACTAACCTTCACTGTGATGCCGCTGGACATCGACCCATCACAACGGAACATGTCATCGTTCACAGCAGTGAATCATGCTGATCTTGAAATTTAACTTGCCTTGCTTATAAAGACTTATGGATGGCCAAATTTGAAAGAATGACCGCTGATCTGGAGGATGTAGCCTGACAGCGGGCAATTCTCGCTCAGGAGCACAAATGGAGTGAGATTTAGAGTCTCCCCAAAGACAAAAATACAAACTTTTATTTGACACGTGGAATGCCATTTCTGACACGTATGTGAACATAAAAGAGTATGCTTTTATAGTCCTGTCCATCTTTGGATCCACATACTTATGTGAGCAGGTTTTCTCTAACATGAACTACATAAAGTCCAAACACCGCTCTCAACTCACTGATGACAGCCTGCAGTCCTGCATGAAGATCAAAGTCACTTCTTACAGCCCCGTCACGGACTAGCGACGAGACTCACATTGCTACAGACGCACAACACAAACACCGCAACACCACACTCAGTACTTTCTGCCGGCAACATCTTACATCACTATAAGTGTGTGTTGATATGATTGTGCCAACTGTTAATTATGTGTTTGTGTGTTGTTCTGTGTAATACCGCTGTAGCTGTTTGAAAAGACCGCTTTTACCCCGTATGGAATAAGGCCTGTCTGTGCGGCGGTTGAAAATTTTAACAACAGCTAACATCCCCAAAATGTCCCATATGCAAGATGGCTGCCACCGTGAGGGCGATTCCAATCCAGATTTGTTGAGGGAAGGGCGAATTTTCATTTGCTCAAGCCCTCGGTTTCACTCCCTCGAACGGAGCCAACAAAAATCATCCCTCCAAGCGTTGATATTGCCCAGAATGCACGGCGATGCTTGCTCGCTTGCCCACGTGTTAAACTTTATTTGAATATTATGCTCTTGCTTCCAAAGAACAAGCAAATTTAAAAAAGTTTACCAAGTTCAAAGACCTCTGTTGCCGATTTATTATACAATCCATTCGCTAAAATGCTATGTTGTTGGTGGTGGTCGTTATTTAAATCTTCAAAAATTCAGATTCAAAGGAAATGCCCAACACTCAATAGCCGCTTATCAAGGTCATTGGTAGCCCAAAAAAATATACGTTTTGGCCATGAAGTTTTAACCATAAGCTCTCATAAGCTGATGGAGGCATAGCTGCCGTAGCCTTGCATTTAGTTAAGAATAACCTACATTTTCTGAATCTTTAAATGTAACAGTTATGTTACCTTTAGTTTCAATCATTCACACAGCATGAAATAGAATCTTCTGTTGAGAACGAATTGTTTTTAAATCGCCATTTAAACATACCGGTATAATTGCCTATGTATATCGTAGCATAATTTCGGGTTAATTCTTCTGATATTGATATTTATTTTTTTTTGTTCATCATTTTATCTGTCTCTACACATATGTACTTTTAAACCCTGTTACACCTCACACTTATTTATCATTACTTGGTTACTGTTGCAGTTAGTTACTGATCTGTTTTACCATACTTTATCGTTACCGATTTTATTAATTATCTTTACTTGTGTATGGGAATCACTTCAGGATTCACCCTGCTCAAAAGGTGCGACACAAATAATTATAGTAACTGTTGTTATGATTGTGATAATTATTCAATATGATTATGAAATTGTGCATACAAATAAGTGGTTTCACATTGGAAAAGCTTGGCAACTTTTTTGAAAATAACATCACATCTATTAATAGTAAATAAAAACATCGATTTAAAATGATTTTATGCTCATGGAAAATATAAGGATTTTGGCATGGGGAATATGCTAGATATGTAGGCATATCTAGCTAACATGCATCTTCACTGACTAACTATATTAATGGTTAAGTTGCATAACGTAGCCTAGAGAGAACTCTCTCCGTCATTACATTGGTTTTGCGGTGGAGAGTTTAACTGGAACAGGTACTGCAGCCTGCAAGGAACACATCGCAGCAATCCAGTCCTTGCAAAGGAACGCAAAGTGAGGAAGAACCGCGAGGGTCATTCCAATTCGAAAAGCCACGACCCCTCCCCTCCATTGCTCCCCCTCGCTCGGGAAGGGCTCCCTCGCCTGCTACGTCAATGGAGGGCTCACTCGATTGGAGGGAAGAAGTGAAGGGAGGATTTTATTTCGGATTGGAACGCAGCCAGGGTGTTTAGAGTGCCTTGGGGTTTTTTTTTGTTTTTTTTTTTTTTTGTTCTTCTTGTGTGTGAATTTGAGAGGTGGACGGGAGTGGCTCTGTGCCTTAGGCCTCAGTGGGGGTTTAGCTAAGTACGCTAGCCATTATTTCTTCCCCTTAGTTTTTGTTTTTTTTTCCTTGTCTGTAAATATTTAAATATTCCTGCACCGTCACTGATATCACCATTCACCTGTAAATAAATGTCACCATCTGCACCTATTCCTGCAATCCTCGTCCTTTAAGTCCTCCGCCCTCGGTACACCCTGTCACAGCCCCGATAAGGAGAAGCTCTGCAGTGACGTTCAGAAACAGAAATCACACTAAAAGGTGAGATAAGTGTCATTTTATGGTATCATTTTTCTATATATTTTTTCTGTTTTCGACACAGAGCTAGTTTTACTTTATGCCCGTGCAAGTTGAATGGTTTAGCGCTGCCCACGGCGTGATGAAAAACAGAAGGGGAAGACGGTGTACTGACAACGGCACACTGAAATGGACTTAAGTCATAATTACGTACACGCTGTTTTCATGTTTATTCTTTTTATTTTAAAATTATCTGGCCACTGCTATATATTTTATTTATTTATATAAGTGGGATATTTTTATTTGATTAATTTTCCACAAGGAGAGGACTCAAATAGCCCTGCAAAATTGTGTTTTATTTTAACGTAGGCCTGCACGTACCAGTGTTGTTTTTTTTCTTCTCTTCAAACTGTTCGTAAACAAAGTTCTTCTATATAGCTTTGTTCTGTAACAATCTTATTTTGCCAATATCATTGTAGTAAAACTATATAAAACTCCACATGCCACGCTATCTTTATTTTAAGAGCCAGGCTCCGCTGATAGTTCATCATCCGTGCCGCTCACGTTCCGGGTCATTACAATGAAATTGCTGACTGTCTTTCTCGCTTCCAATTCCAGAAATTATACGCATTGGCTCCAGAAGCAGACATCAACCCGGTTCCAGTTCCTCCCTATTCACATCTAACGTTCCTGTGAATCACCCACTTCATCACCTGCACCTGTGCTCCCTTGACACAATCCTTCAAGCCTCATCACCACACACACTTCAGTCATACTACACCGCCTGGAACTGCTTTAAGTCATTCCACGCTCTTCACAACCTCCAATTCCCGTCATTCAGTTTAGTCACATACTCCTCTTTCATATCTTTTGCCCACTCACATCTCCAAATCAAAACCTCCACCATCAGAGTATACCTAAGCGGTATACAGTTTTTCCACAAACTCCTTTTTGGTTCTAATTGCCCTCACATACACAACCCTCAAATCCAACTCCTCTTGAAATGGTACCAAAGGCTAGACCCTGGCGTCCAAACATCCAGAAATCCCATAACGCTTCCCATACTCACTCACTGCATAGATTTCCTCCGATCTGGCTACTCCGACCCTCATACAGACATCACCCTAGCAGCCATATTCACGCTCGCATTCTTCCGATTCTTACGCTGCTCCAAATTCACCTCTACATCCACCTACTTCAACCCCAGTATACATCCCTGTTTATCCGATCTCACTGTAATCAACCAGGAGATCATCCAATTTTTTCTCAAGTTCAGTAAAACCGATCAATCCGGCAAGGGATGTTTTATCCATTATTTCAAACTCGACTCACATAATTTTTGATAGTTAAAACATAATTTTTGTCTGCTGGCTTTGTTAAGCAGGTCCTATAAAGTGACCTGGACTTTTGTATCGTATTTTTTTTTGTATCTTTGTTGGGGAAGGGTAAAAAAACGTTTCCAACTTTTCATATTACTCCGTTATGTCAGAAAGTCGCCCATGTGCATAAATGACGTTAACGTTATTGTTTTTGTCCTTGAAACGGTCTATACAGTATAATAAATTCAATGTATAGAATATTTGCTAGAGATAATCTACTCTATCGCTATAACATGCTTGCTGGAAGTCTCCTTCTAGCAACTGTTGCTACTGTAGCTTCATCAAGCTTTCTAACAAAACTGTCCTCGGCCGTCTGCCTCAGTGAGTTACCGTTATGCTTGCATTACCAATCATTAAGTGCACTAACATCAGATATTTTACAATCAATATACAAAAAAATTTGTCTGGACTATTTAGTATATGGTTTTATGGAAATCTTTGAAAAACTGTTTCCTTAGACATGATCTGCAAGCTCTTAGCTATGATTGCTTTATGCATCCAGTGGGCTTGGCTTACCATGGCTACCTTGGCTTAACAAATTGCTAAATATAAAAAGTGATGCACAAAGAATAAACTGAACAAAATCCCAAATATAAATTTTTTACTGTTAGAGAAAGATAGCGAGCCAGTGTGTATGCTGGAAACGTAGACTATCAAAAAATAAGGCTACTTTTAAGTTAAGCTAACTTTTCATGCAATTACAACTATTTCTTCAAAGCATTTTAGCACTTATAATGCTTATCAGCGGTTTTTTATGTACATTATATGTAATCCCCTGTCGCGGAATTTTTGCTCTATCACGGATTTTTGCGGTATTTAAAAATTTTAAATTTCCAATATTTTCATTATTTTTGTGAAAAATAAGCATTTTCTAGCCTAAAAAGGAAAAAAAAAAACAGTAAAAAAATAAAATTAAAAGACATTTTGTACCGCATCCAATATTTTAATTATTTTCGTGATAAAATAATTTTCTAACCTTAAAAAAATGAACAGTAAAAAATAAACTAAAATGTTTTCTCATTAATTTAAAATGATTTACCTTTACATGTGTATTTCCATTTACAGTAGTTTAGTGCATGTACTTTGAATTTTAATTTCCTTTTAAAATGTTTTACAATGTATTTAATGTACAGGTATTTAATGTATTTGAAATGTACGTGTTTTATTTCCATTTATATTTTACATAAAAGTGTTTACATATAAGAGTGTGGGAAAAGGTAATACAGTCTAGGAAGGGTTGCTAACAGTGTGGGGGAGGTTCGTAAAGGGTTAATATATACATAAATAATATAACTATTTCGCCTCTACTTCGCGATTTTTCCCATCTCGCGGGCAGTCTTGGAACGTAACTACCGCGATAGGAGAGGGATCACTGTACATTATATTTTACTATGTCAATGTAAATTCATTTATGATGTAATAGTAATATTAAAATAATACATAAGTCAGGGCTAGATTCAATCAAATCCACTGTTTATGGTAATATGCAATTAAATCAAAATGGTCTTTAATCTCTTTAAGAGTTCAGCGAGCCTCATTCCCTTCACAATATTTGCTCCGCTGTCTTGAAGAACTAGTGCTAAATGGTCTTTGCTTATCTTCCAGTCCTCAACCATACTGAGGAATGTCTCTTTCAGGTATTCCCCAGTGTGGGACCCATGCATCACTCTTGTATTCAAGACGACCTGCTTTCTTGTCCATTCGGCATCAATGAAATGGCATGTCAGGCTCAGGAGAGACTCTGTCACACCAGACCAGCAGTCAGTGGTGAAGGAGAGAGAGTAGCCAGCATTCTCTGGTTGAATCAGGGCTTTGATCTTGTCCAGAACCTTGTGGTGAACTTCTTGCAGCTTTTCAGTTCGGTAATACTTGTCACTTTTCAGTGCATATCGTGGCTGTGCTGCAGCCATGAGGCGCTTAAAGCCATCAGATACCACCGTGAACGGTTGGTTGTCAATGACTATCATCTCTATGACTAGTTTGTCCATTAGTTTCGACCTATCATCTGAGTTTGTCCACTTTCTTTGTTTCTGAAACATGTCTTCTATTGTTGGCTGAGATGAAGTTGCCTCATCCTGATGAGATTCAGATTCCCGTTTCTTCTGTGCTGTTTCAAACAACCCAGGGTGATGAATCCTAAGATGGGACCACATGTTTGAAGTATTTTTGTTTTTTCCTGATGTTGCTCCCATGCTGACACCTTCATGGCATGTATCACAGACTGCCTTCCCTGGTGTTGGTTGAGTGTAATACTTCCATATTGCACTTTTAAACTAAAGTCTATCCATCTGCAATAAGGGTTTGAAAAAAGAGAGAGAGTTAAAAGTGGGGCCACATGCTGACATATACTCAACTCATCATGCTTAATTTATTACAGCATTTGGGGAAGCCTGTAGTTGATTTTATTAAGTAAATGTTATATTTTAACAACATGTGATAGCAGGGACCCTGTCATTCAAAACTAGGCTGCTACATTACTAATGATTAATGTTACTATAGCTGAAAAAATAGTACTTTAGCAATAGGAGAGACTGTTCATCCCTGAACACCAGTAGGCTTGATGATGCAGTTACATTATGCCTTAAGTCTTGAACAGCAATATCCTGCTCCTCTCTACATGACCTATCAAAGACAGCTTCAGGACACACTTCATCTAACAATATGTCATTTTCTGCTGCTTGGGATCTCTCAATAAACACAGAAAAAGGTGAAGTAAAATAACTTGGTAGTTAAACAGCCATTATTGCCCTACAGTTTTCTCTCAGACAGACGGTGCTTTGCTGTCAGTTTCTGCAGCTTCTCATGTGGCCTACACACACACACACACACACTATTCTCTAGCCATTCCCTCAACGTGCTTCCTTGCAATAAAACTAATTGCATTTTACTCTCTCTCTCTCTCTCTCACACACACACACACACACACACACACGCTTCTTACAATTATCACTGGCTATTCCCCTATCAATATTATCAGCAACCTTGTTTCAAGTGATTAAACCATTAAAAACACTAAATAGCCTACAGCATGTTCACTTCAATAATCAGTATTTATCATAGGAACAGACAGCTGCCGCTAACGTATTGGGCCTCACAGTAACGTTAGTAGTTGTGAGTTGTAGAGTTTCACTTGTGGCTTCCACACAAACACACACTATTCTCTACCATAACAGACATTCTCCCCATTGCTACAGTCTGCTGAGCATCTAGAGCCAAAGGAGGAGAAAGCGGGTCGGTGGACTAACGTTACGCTAAAAGCTAATCAGCCTTCACCTCAACGTGCGTCCCTGCAATAAAACTGGACTGAATTGAGTTCATTAGGTTTTTACTCTCTCTCTCACTCACACACACACATACTTCTACTATCACGGACTATTTCCATATTGGTATTAGCAGCAACCTTGTTGCAAGTGATTAACAGACACGTCTGGAGGGACTGCGAGCGAGCAGAGCTGCCGCATATGTTAATACTTTATTGGGCTCACAGTAACGTCACTAGTAGTTGTGAGTTGTAGAGGACCGGGATTGTTATTACAATTTCAGGAGAGTGCTCCCTTAACTTACCTTCGGACCGTATATCTGCTCTCCGGAGCTTCTTCACTCTGCAAAACTTTTTCTCCTCTCCGCCGTGTGTGTGAGCACTGTTCATGCACAGCTTTCACTGCTGATTGGCTGTTACCTGTGCCGTGGCTCTGCATGTAACCAATCAGATGGTGCTGTGTCTGGGACAATGCTGGAGACAGAATAGTGACTGCAGACAGAGAGGCGCGGCTGCATCAGAGCCAAAATAACCCAGTTTTAATTTGATCTCTTATGCGTCAAAATGCCAAATATCGGCGCCGATAATCGGCCCAGCCGATAATCGGTCTATCCCTACTCTTTTTTGCAGAGATGCCTGTATGTCAGCTGAAGTTGCTTTAGGGTTTTTCTTTGCATCCTGAACAATTTTCCTGCCAGTTGTGGCTGTAATTTTTGTTGGTCTACCTGGCCATGGCTTGGTATCCACAGAACCCCTAATTTTCCACTTCTTTATCAGAGTTTGAACACTACTGATTGGCATTCTCAAATCTTTGGATATCTTTTTATATCCTTTTCCGAATTTATAAAGTTCAATTACCTTTTCTCGCAGGTCCTTTGACAGTTATTTTGCTTTCCCCATGTCTCAGTATCCAGCAGTAAGTCAGTGCAGCCCTGGATGAAATGTGCAGGGGTCTCTAAGACACTCATTGTCTGTTTCTACACAGACACTAATTACAAGCAAACAGGTCACAGGTGTGGACACTTACCCTTAATAGCCATTTCAGTAGAAACGTTTTTGGACAATAGATAGTATGGACATTTATTGAGGGTGGTTATGTACTGGTTTGGGCTGGAGTCCTAAGGAGAGCGGTGTTAGCTGTTCTCGAGGAGAAGAGCACCCCCCGAAGAGGTAGGAGATGTAGAGGAAGGTGGAGATGGGGGAGGGGGTGGGTGCCAGAGATACAGAGCACGATGGGAAATGAGGTACGTGGCGCTTTTATACTTGAGGGGAGACTGGGAATGGTTGAAAGGGGTTGTCCGAAAACGATTCCCCCGAACTTTGTTTTTACCGAAACTCCATTTCAGTAGAAACGTTTTCGGACAATAGCTAGTATGGACATTTATTGAGGGTGGTTATGTACTGGTTTGGGCTGGAGTCCTAAGGGGAGCGGTGTGAGCTGTTCTCGAGGAGAAGAGCACCCCCAAAAGACTGCCAGCCCAGGACTGCAAAATCAGAACTTAAATAACCAGTGCAAGGTGGGCAGAGCGGATGTCTGATGTGTGCAACCTGATGTATAACTGGAAGGCATCAGAGGAGCTTCGACCCAGGCATTTAATTAAGTGGTCTGAAATTCCGTTTTGTGCAGCGGTGGTGGCTGCTCCGATTCTAAAAAAGGGAAGAAAAAAGGTTAGGGAGAAAACCACAGATGGACAATATATATATGTATATGTTTCTGAGACCTGTGACGTGTGATAATTCTGCCGGATTCGTCTATGAAAAGTGGTGAATTAGGGGGATAAGAGAATCGAACGGTATGGTATGTAAGATGAGAGGATTTCGTATGGCTGACTGGGGATGAATGAGTGGGCATTCGGACCAAATATGAGCCAATCTGAAGAATTTCTGCAATTGGAAACGAGAGAGACTGTCAGCGATTTCATTATGGTGACCAGGAACATGAGCAGCACGGACAAGGAACTGATTACAAACAGAACCCAGGTGAGACGGCGGAGGAGTGGCATGATCGTATTGGAACGGGAACGCCCTTTGTTAATGCGTGAATTGCGGCCAGATTATCAGAATGGATCAAAACGGTTTTCTACTTCCCTTCTGCCCCCCAGATTACTGCAGCTGAGACCACCGGGTATAGTTCGAACAGGGCGGAGGAAGCGTCGGACGGAGGCAGGGAGGACAGTTCTACCGGCCAAGACGCTGAAAACCAGCGGCCCTGGTAGTAGGTGCCGAAGCCCACCGGAGGGGCAGCGTCAGATACGACTTCTTTGGCTCACAAAGAATCCACTACGGTGGGTTCAGCGTCGGCAGACTGAAGGTTATTACAGATAACAAAATGGGTAGGTAGCGAGACCAAGCCGGGGGAGAAACCTTTCGAAAGACCGGTCAGGAGGTATGAAACGAAAGAGGGACCACGGTGAGCACTGAGTTCAAGTTGGAGTCTGGGGATGTTTAAACGGTGTGGACAAATGTTGTAATAGTCATGCTTAATTGTAGGGAGGGGGACGACGGGAACCAGGGCACGCGATGAGTGGAATGGCGCCCGCACAGGAACTGCAAGCATGGAGAAGCCTACAGTCACTTCGTGTACAGAAGGATTCATTAAAATTATTACACAATTCCCTTCCCCCGATTACAGCCACGGGACGGCCCCGCACGTCGGACTTCCCGGGTACGGGAAATACTTCCGGCGCAGGCGCCATAGAGGCGAGGTGCTTGCTGGGAAACGTAGTTGAGGAAGTGGGCATGGAGGGGGAAACCAAGGAACACAGACGGGTTGAATGTTCGGTGGAGTTGCAGACATGGCACGCTGCTGCTTTTACACCGAGAAAAACCCTACAGTACAGATCAGTGTCCAAAACTCCCCAGTACTGACAAACATTAAATTGGGCAATTTTTAGCGGCGCACTTAGCTGAAAACATGCGGTGATAAGTATAAAAGTGCGAACCGCCGAAGCGGACGGCTAAATCTGCAACAATAGCCAGATAATCATTGAATTCCCTGCGGCGGTTGGGAAAAACCGAACAAATTATGTCTGTGTAGCGGCCGAAGGCCAAACAAAATTCGGGAAATGTGAGGATCTTTAAGGAGGAGGAACTACCAGCCTTAAGGGAAACAGTAAAACCGTCACACTCCAATACCCTGTGTTCGGAAGGTGTAGGTGGAGAGAGCAGAGAAGCTAGGCAGACGTCCGCACCTTGGAGAATCTGGGACCGTATAGTAGCCAAGACAGGAGTAGGCTCATACAACGGGGCGGTCTGGGGGGGCGGCATGGAGGCTGCAGTGGAGAGACTATATGCTGGGACACGAGGGGCTGCGGGTTGAAGGGGTATAGAAGAGGAAGCAGCAGTGTGCGAGGATTGTAGGTGAGGGTACAGCGGGACAGCAGAGGGGAGAGAGGGTGCCGAGTCCGTAGCAGCAGGCGCAAATGCGGGAGCAGGTTGAAACCCGCTAGTTCCCGCACAGACAGCGGCAGTGGAGTAGTAGGAGTGCTCTGGCCGTTCGTCGAGAGGGTGCAATAGCGGGACAGCCGGCACGTAGGGTGCCGGGTGGAGCCTGCCGACTCCAGCCGGAACGGCGGCAGAGGGCAATGAGGTAGGGGGACATACCGAGCCCACGGAAGCGTGCCAGGGCGGAACAACAGCCGGTGGCGCGGGCACCGGGGGAAGTCCGCCTGCTCCAGCTAGGGCAGCAGCAGGGGTTGGGGAGGGGGCGCGGTCCCGGTCCGTGGGAGCGTGCCGGGGTAGGACATCCGGCTGTACGGAAACTGGATGTAGCCCACCGGCTCCAGCTTGGACGGCGGCAGCTGGGAAGGGGGGGAAGGGGGGGGCTGGACCGAAGCCCCGGGAGCGTGCAATGGCGGAACGACAGCTGACGAAACGGGTGCCAGGTGAAGTCCGCCGACTCCCGGAAGAACATCGGCAGCGGGGAGAGAGGAGTGTGGGGCCGGGTCCCTAGGAGCGTGCAGTAGCGAGACAGTTGGTGCGTCGGGCGCCAGCTGGAGCTCGCCGACTCCGGAGGGGACGGCGACACCGGGGAGGTGGGAGGGAAACACTACCGGGTCGCTGGAAGCGTACAGGGGAGGGGCGACAGACGCCGAGGGCATCTGTCGGAGCCCTCTGGCTCCTGCTCGGACATCGGCAGTGGGGTGAGGGGGGGAAGGGGAGAGGGAGCGTTAGCATGAGCTAGCGCGGCGCTGGTATTAGCAACAGGCATTGCTAAGGACTGTCCTAGGCACCAGCGCAGGTCGTCCGGGGGAAGAGCGACGTCATCCAGTCCTCCCCGGACGTGAGCTGGAACAGCCGGGTCCCCTGACCTAAGGGAGTCATGGTACAGGCGAAACAACACGGCTTTCCTCGCGTTACCGGGGAAATATATGCCGCGCTCCTTCAGAGCTTGCCGAAGGCGAACCACAGTCCATTTAGGAGCGGGAGGGGGGACCGGGCTTGGTTCATCGGCGTCAGTGCGGCAGACAGCCGACCGGGAGCGGACAGGAGCAATAGCCCGGCCGCGGAGGCGCCGTCTCGGACGACTGGAGGCAGTTGAGGAGGAGGGAGGTGACTGCCGAGAAACAGCTCGGGATCTCAGCGAGCGTAGGCTATGCCGGCGAGTCTGAGAGCGACCTCGGACCGGAGATGAAGCTGGGGCGATCGGACTCTCCGGGGAAGCCGCCGGACCCGGGGATGCCGATGATCCAGAATCTGGAACGTAGGACAGGTCATCGTCGGACGCGTGGAGCTGTAGTTCCATTGTGCGAAATAGAGGTGACTATCTGGGAGTGCAGCGGTTCAGACAACAGCAACGAACTGGAATGCCAGAGATACAGAGCACGATGGGAAATGAGGTACGTGGCGCTTTTATACTTGAGGGGAGACTGGGAATGGTTGAAAGGGGTTGTCCGAAAACGATTCCCCCGAACTTTGTTTTTACCAAAACTCCATTTAAATATGTGTGTGTTAGCTTGTGTGTACACTATCAGGCCAAACATTCAAGGGTATGTAAACTTTTGATCAGGGCCATTTGGGTGGTTTCAGTTATTATTATCATTTAGAAAGGGCAAACACAATTATGTGATTAAATGGCTTCACCTGGCCACTATCCCTAAATAAAAGAAAAGTTTTCTGCATGATCAGTCATGTTTTCCAAAAAATGTCCAATATTTCACAATTTCTACCAGGGTATGTAAACTTATGAGCACAACTGTATCCATAATGAAGAACCGCCTGTGAAGGGATGGTGCTCTTTCTCTATCATTATTGAGATGTAAATCCTAAATGTCATTGCTGTCCTGTTCCAGTTAAAAATCTATAATGAGCCCTTTGGGTGTTTCATGGAGTAAAGGCACATGTTTGTGGTGAAACTGTTTGTCCTGCAGCTGGGTGTTTGAGTCTCAGATTGAGAATTGTCGTAATCCGTACTCTTCCCTGGCAAGGATGAGTCGATTGCTGCCTTGCAAATGTGGACCATAGCTCATAGTGGTGTGGTTGGCACCCAAGCACCAGGTTGCAGCACCCAAAACTACACAATAAATAGATGCCTTTACTCCATAAGCCACTCGAAGGCCCACTATTTTAAAATACAGATCAAGATTTGTTTTTCTTTTTGTCAAAAAGTCTGAATCTTAAAGTGATAGTTCACTCAAAATTAATGTAAATATTGATGTATGTAGGTTCTTTATAAGGTGAATTCATTAAAACGTATTTGTCTTAATAGCAGCTTAGATTGAGAGGGTAAAAATTAATTTATATGTTTTTGGGTTAACTCAAACTTTATGAAATTAAAGATTAAGTTGGTTTCTTGAAAATAAAATATTAAATACAGATCTTACAACAATAGCGGTATGACTATTTGGTTTATTTAAACATTTATTGAACAATTACATTTCCACAGTTAAGGTCAGGAGCTCCTGTGTGTTAAACACACTTTTTGGAGGATAGTTACTATGCTGTTACAGGGAAGATCTTGTACTTGATAAGTACTCTACTTATCAAACTGTAATTATGATTCCATATTTTATTTTAAGAGGACAGTTCCTGTACAGTTAATATATACATACACTGTACTTACCAAACTGTAATTAGAGTTCCACACTTTATTTTACGAGGGCAGTTCCTGTGCTTTTATTGTGTACCTACATTGTCCTACCCAAATGGTACAGAAGGTGCCATACTGTATTTTTAAGACGGTAGTCCTTATGCAGTTAATATATACATACACTGTACTTACCAAACCACAATTAGGGTTCCACACTTTATTTTAAGAGGACAATTCCTGTGCAGGTAATTTATTCATATACTGCACCAACCAAACTGTAATTAGGGTTCTACACATTATTTTAAGAGGGCTGTTCCTGTGCACTTCAAATGTACATACACTGTATTTACTAAACCACAATTACAGTTCCACACTTTATTTTAAGAGGGCAGTTCCTGTGCAGTTAATATGTACATTATGCACTGCACTCACCTAAATGTAATTGTGGTTCCACACTTTAGTTTACGAGGGCAGTTCCTGTGCTTTTATTGTGTACCTACCCATACAATACATAAGGTACCGTACTGTATTTGTGTGGTGGTAGTTCTTATGCAGTTAAACTGAATGTTCACTGTTAAAATAAAAAAGGCATTTATGGCTCAGCAGGTTACTTTAAGAAAGCAGTAGATGTGTAGTTACACCGTCTTAGTCCTGAGAACAACTTATAGTTGTTATGTGTGCTATTACTGACTCCATTCTGAGTGTGTTGTTACACAATTCTCAGATGTGTAATCTCAAACGTATTGTTACAGTTTTGTAATTACATACAACAGAAATATTAAGTACAGGCCAGTAGATTCACAACTGCAAAACCCTTTCTTACACCAGTTAGTCCCTTGTACCTACGATGTGTTACACTGTACTTGCGCTGTACCTTCTACTTTTAACTACCACATATGTACATAGTAGTTAAGAACGCTTAATATAAAATGGGACCAAATACTATAACTAAACCGAGCAAAGTAATTTATATTATTATTTATATGTACAAATCTCTTGTTTCCACCTAATTTTATTTCTTTCCAAAACACTTTTTTTCTCAATTTCTCTTCTTCACTACTCGATATGTGTCTTAGAAGAAGGCTTGAGAAGGAAACATTTATTTTCAGTTAGATGATATCCTGAGTTTAGCATTAGCAAACTTAGCAAAGTTATCAAAATTTAAAACATCTAGTTTTTTTAAAACGTGACAATGGTGAAATCTTATTGGCTTTTTGTCTTGTATTTTTATTGCACAATTATAGAGTCTTTCTCATGGTTTGATATCTGAGGGGCATGCTTGAGACCAAGAGGCAACACAGTGACTAAAATGCAAAAAAAAATCACAGGGTGCATGTATAAATTTGCAGTGTCAAATGGCAAACAGTTTCTGATTAGTCTAAATGAGTTCAAATTGACATTCACAGTTGTACTCAATTTTTTAACATGCTTGTCAAATTTCAGTTGGGGATCCAATATGAGATCAAAATATTTCATTTCTGTCACCTGTTTAGCTGGTTTGTCTTTAATGTTAATGTGTAATTCATATTGTGGGCCGTCTCCTGGATGAAAAGAATATAGATACTGTTTTTTTTTTTTTTTTTTACATTAAGTGTCAAACAGGAATTGTCTAGCCATGCTGATATTGATTTTAGATGTTCTGTCACCTGTAAGGTAAGTGCATTAGTAGTCTTCCCAGACACATATATGACAGTATCATCAGTGTACATCTGGAGATCAACTCCATGACATGAGTCTGGAGTCTCAAGACTCAAACCAAGACAATGCTTTCCAGGAAAAAATTAATTTCGATAATTTAGAAATAAGAAATGTGTGATTTACGGTATTGAATGCTATTTTAAGGACCAGGAAAACTGCCCCCAACAGATCACCTCTGTCTATAAAGTATTTAAAATTTTCCAAAAGGAAGCAAGTTGCACTCTCAGTTGAATGTTTAGGGTGAAATCCAAATGGTTGTGGGAGCAGAATTTGGTTTGTTTCTAAATAATCAATCAATTGCATGGTGACAACCTTTTGTAATACTTTGGATAATACTGGGAGAATGCTGATTGGTCTAGAATCACTTGCATGGTCAGCTGCTCCAGACTTTAAAATAGGTATCACTCTTGCTTGTTTCCATCCTTCAGGGAACTTTCCACTCACTATGGATATTTTTATTAAATGAGTGAGTGGTTCCGCAACAATACAACAGTGTTCTTTTAAAAATGCAACATCCAAATCATAAAGATCATTTGAACAGGTAGTGCTAAATTTTTCAATTATTTTAAGAACTACCGCACGATCGACAATTGCATGTAACACAAATTATTTTGTATCGTCTCTATCAAGCCTTTGTGTATCATAATCTAGTTTTTTTTAAATTATTGAAATTACTGGCAAGCTCTTCAGCTGACCTTATAAAAAAATTATTATCCATGATCCACTATCCATGATCATTTGATCCCTAAACTTAAGCTCTTGTGTCATATTCCTGGTTACACCCTCTGGTTTAATCAGACTATTTATTTGTTTCCAAATTAAGTTATTATTTCCTTCTGCTTCTCTAATCACTGACATGTAATAGTTAGCTTTTGCGTTTCATAATTCTTTTATAACCCCGTTTGTTAGCCCCTTGTATAAGACCATATCGGTATTGGAACAACTCTTTAAAAAAGTTTTCAGTGCAAAATCTCTGTTTCATCAGTTTACGAATCAATTCATTAACCCAGGGCAGAGATCTTTTTCTATATGGAGTTTGTTAGAACAAAGTTCTGGAGAATCATTCTCAGACAAACGCCCTTCAATCAATTCCGGTCTCCACCCAAGTATATAAACACCACGTACCTAGCTCCCATCGTGCTTTGCATCTCTGGCATATCAGGTCGCTGCTATTGCTTGTTTTCTGCACTGGCTAAATCTACAAATTGCTGCCTAGTGCCATGGAATTGCAGCTTCATGCGTCCGATGACAACTTCTCCCTCGTTCCCGACTCCGGCTCCTCAGCTTCTCCTCCCCGGGCGCCTCTCCGAGACAACCGAGACCCAGCCGCGGCAGCCCCCGCCCGGGGTCGCCCCCCCGAGTCGTCGCGGGACCTGTGCCGGCTGAGATCCCGTGCTGTTTCCCGGGGGTCGGCATCTCCTTCTTCCACCGCCTCCAGAGTCCCAGAACGGCATCCTTGCCGCGGCGCTGCCCCTTCAGCTCGGGCTCACTCCAGTCTCCTGCTGCCCCCATCGACCTTGGCGAGCAAACTGCTTCTCCTCCCCAGCCGCCCCGGTGAACTGTGGCCCTCCTTCGGAAGGCTCTCACCGACTGCGGAGTGTATTTTCCTGCAAATGCGAGAAAGACGGACTTGTTTCGCCTCTACTCAGATTCCCTGCAATATGGGGTCCTGACAGTCCCTGCACAAGCTCAGTGCAGAGCAGATGACGTCACCCTACCTCCTGGCGACCTCCGCTGGACCCTCTGGCTGTCTTCGGCTGCGCCTGTTACCGGCTCCTTCCCTGCGGCACCTCAGGCCGACCCCGTATCCTCACCTGCCTCCCTGCTACTAGCAACGGAGCGGCCCCATCTCGGCGCCCTCTCAGCGCTCCGGTAGCTTTCCTGCCCTCCCTTCCCTCTGTCGGAGTCCCCGCCGGAGTCGGTTGGCCCCAGGCGGTGCCCGTCGCGCCCCCTGTCCTTCCACTGCACGCTCCTAGGGACTCGGCACCGTATTTCTCCCTCCCCGCTTGGGGCGTTCCCTTCGGAGTCGGCGGGCTTCCCCCGGCACCCGTGTCGTCGGCGGTAGTGCCGTCATTGCACGCTCCTAGGGATCCGGCACAGCACCCCCTTCCCCCCCCTGTCGGCGTTCCCTCTGGAGTCGGTGGACCCCATGCGGTGCCCGTCGTGCCACCTGTCCTACCACTGCACGCTCCTAGGGACTCGGCACCATATCTCTCCCTGCCCGCTCCCAGTGTCCCCTCCGGAGTTGCCGGGCTTCCCCTGGAACTTGTGTCGCCGGCAGTGGCACCGCTATTGCACGCTCCGAGGGACCTGGCACAGCGACCCCCCTCCCTCATCCCTCCCAGCTCAGCTTCCTTCGGCTCTTCCTCTGTAACCCCCTCACTGCTCAATACTATCCTCCGGACCTTCACGCTCACTCCTTCTCCCTACCATCCTGGCCCCCCCCCCCCCCCCCCCCCCCCCCCCCCCCCCCCCACCCCGTGCCCAGGCCTATAGCCTGGCTATGGTGACTCCCGCCCCCCCTCCTCTGTCCACCCCCGTGTTCGACCCGATTCCTATGTCTGCCGCCATCTGTTCCCGAGTCCTACAAGGTGTGGATGTTAATTTGGTTTCCCTGCTATCTCCTTCCTCCCCCTCAGAGCATAGGTTGTTGGAGTGTGATGGCGTTACTGTGTCCCTCAAAACGTCCAGCCCATCTTCCACTAAGGTCCTTACGTTTCCGGAGTTTAGCCTAGCCTTTAGCCGCTACACCGACATCATATGTTCGGCCTTCCCTCACCGCCGAAAGGAGCTAAATGATTATTTAGCTATTGTAGCTGACGTAGCTGTCCGTTTCGGCGGGTCCCACTTTTTTACGTACCACCAGCTGTTCTCGGCCAAATGCGCAGCTAGGCTATCCCAGTTTAATGTTTGTGCATACTGGGGGGTCCTAGATCCCGATGTTTATTCTCGGGTTTTTCTCGGATTGAGGCCGTCAGCCTGTAATGTTTGTAATTCAACTGAACACTCCACCAGGCTACGTTCTATGGTCACCTTGTCCTCTTGACCCACTCCCGTAGGCTCGCAGCTGCCCAGACCTATCGCTCCTGCGCCTGACTCGGGTCTCCTACCTTTGCCCAGGAGGTCTGACTTTCGCGGCCGTCCGGTCGTGCTGAGCAGGGGTAGCGAGGTTTGTAATAATTATAATTACGGCCAGTGTGCACGCAATGACTGCAAACTACTCCATATTTGCTGCTTCTGTGCAGGTGCCCATTCGTTTCTCATGTGCCCCGTTAATCGCCCCCCCGATCAGGCTTGACTACTACGCCATCTTTCCACTCCAGTTAACATTTCTCTCCGGACCAACCTCCGTGGTCACCCGGACGCCTCTTTCGTTTCATATTTGCTCCAGGGTCTCTCGCTCGGTTTTTCCCCCAGCCTGGTTTCGTTCTCCACCCAGTCGGTTATTTGTCCCAATCTTAAATCGGCGGAAGCCGAGCTGGCCATGGTGGATTCCCTTCTAGCTAAAGAAGTCCAGTCGGGTTTCATGATAGGCCCTTTCGACAGTCCCCCCTTCCCAGTATTCCGGGTCAATCCGTTGGGCATTGCTACTAGGAAGTACTCCAGCAAGAAAAGACTAATAATTGACCTATCCGCCCCACATGACTCTGTAATCCCGAGTGTCAATAGTTTGATTCTCTCTGAAGATTTTTCCCTGTATTATTCTACAGTAGACGATGCAATCAGGCTCATTAAACTCGCCGGCAGGGGTTCGTGGTTAGCCAAAGCGGACGTGACTTCTGCTTTTAAAATCGTGCCAGTCGACCCCCTTTACTGGCACCTTTTTGGCGTCAGGTGGCGCGACGGTTTTATTTTTCCGTGCGTCTAGCTTTCGGGTGTAAAAGCAGTCCTAAGATTTTCGATACCCTGTCCGAGGCTATTTGATTGATTCTTTTAAATTGCCGCAGGGTTTTGTTCGTCCTTCACCTGTGTGACGATTTTTTGACGATTATGCCACCCTCGTCCCCCCCGGTGTCCGGCCTTGGTTCCATGCTCCAGGTCTTCCACGACCTCGGTGTCCCGCTGGCAGCAGAGAAAACCTTCGGTCCTTCCACCTCTCTAGAGTTTTTGGGCATTTTTCTCGACACAAAAGAACTCCGGGCCTCTTTCCCTAAAGAAAAGATAGACCAGATTAGCGAAGCATTGCACGGCCACTTGTCTAACCCTGCTGCTCAAAAAGAGACCTTTTGTCGCTTCTAGGTCCTTTAAATTTCGTATCCTTCCCCACGGTAGGTCATTCATATCTTACTTGCTCTCCCTAGCCTCGTCCGTCCCGTCTTTACTAGACGTCGTAGAGCTAGACTCCTATTGCCAAAAAGAACTCCAGCTGTGGCACCTCTTTTTAAAAGACTGGAACAGGGTCTCTTTTTTCTACGACCACATTTCTTCTCCCACTGACCTGCAATTATACACCGACGCTGCCCCTTCTGTGGGCTTCGGTGCTTATTACCAGGGCCGATGGTTCGCAGCCCCATAGCCGGTCAAGCTCTCCTCTCTGCCCCCTTCCGAATCTTCTTCCGCTCTGTTCGAACTGTACCCGGTGGTCACCGCCGCGGTCATCTGGGGGGCCGAATGGAAACAAAAGACCGTCTTAATCCATTCAGATAACTTAGCCACCGTTCACAAAATCAATAAAGGTCGCTCACGCTCTAACGCCATCATGCCACTTCTCTGCTGCCTCACCTGGGCTTCAGTTTGTCATCAGTTCATCATCCGTGCTGCTCACGTTCCGGGTCATTATAATGAAATCACTGACTGTCTCTCTCGTTTCCAATTCCAGAAATTCTACACATTGGCTCCAGAAGCAGACAACAACCCGATTCCAGTTCCTCCCTATTCACGACTAACGTTCCTGTGAATCACCCGCTTCATCACCTGCACCTGCGCTCCCTCGACACAATCCTTCATGCCTCATCACTACGCATACTCCTGTCACACTACAACGCCTGGAACTGCTTTAAGTCATTCCAGTCATTTTCACAACCTCCAATTCCTGTCATTCAGTTTAGTCACATACTCCTCATTCATCTCTTTCGCCCACTCACATCTCTGAATCAAAACCTCCACCATCAGAGTATACTAAAGCGGTTTACCTTTGGTTCTAATTGCCTTCACATACACAACCCTCAAATCCAACTCCTCCTGAAAAGGTACCTCTGGCATTCTTCGGATTCTTACGCCGCTCCGAATTCACCTCTACATCCACCAACTTCAACCCTAGTATACACCTCTGTTTATCCGATCTCACTGTTATCAACCAGGAGATCATCCAATATTTTTTCAAATTCAGTAAAACCGATCAAACCGGCAAGGGATGTTTTATCCATTACTTTAAACTCGATTCACCTGTTAGCCCGTACAAAATACTATCTTCCTACCTCCAATCCCGCTTCAGCCTCCCTAGTTCTCCAGCCTCTCCATTATTCATTGACAAAACTGGCAAAATCGTAACAAGCCACTGGTTCCAACAACATTTAAAAGCAGTCCTGTGTGCATGTGGTTTTCCCTCTAACATTTTTTCCTCACACTCTTTCAGAATTCGGAGCAGCCACCACCGCAGCAAAAAACGAACTAACAGATCACCTAATTAAACGCCTGGGTCGCTGGTCCTCCGATGCCTTCCAATCTTACATCAGACTCAACATTCCAGACATACACTCCGCTCACGTCACTCTGGTCCAGTAACGTTTTCCTTTTCTTTGCAGTCCCATCATCTCCATTCTTAGATCTTCCTGGCTGGCAGTCTTTGGGGGTCCTCTTCTCCTACAAGAACATTTGCACTCCTCTCCCCCTTAGGACTCCAAGCCCAAAACCAGTGTACAGTTCCTACGCCTAACCATTTAATAAAGCATTTTCCATTTCATTCCTTCCATTGTCTGAGAATGTTTCTAGTGAAATGGAGTTTGTTAAAACAAAGTTCAGGAGAATCATTCTCAGACAAACGCCCCTCAATCAATTCCGGTCTCCACCCAAGTACATAAACACCACGTACCTAGCTCCCATCGTGCTTTGCATCTCTGGCATCCCACCTCCCCATCACCACCTTTCCTAATTATGTATTTTCCTATAAGGGGGTCGTCTTCTCCTACAAGAACATCTGCACTCCTCTCCCCCTTAGGACTCCAATCCCAAAACTAGTGTACAATTCCTACGCCTAACCATTTAATAAAGCATTTTCTATTTAATTCCTTCCATTGTCTGAGAATGTTTCTAGTGAATGGAATATTTGCGTGTTTTGAAAAACTACATTCTTTCCCAGTTGCACTGTGATCATGTGCTTTTACTCTGTGAGCCACTCAAAGACCCCATGTTCCAAACATCCACATGGCTCTAATGTATTTAATTAGTTAGGCTTCAGAAGCACACAGCTTCATCATTTTCGAAGTATGTAGTGTCACAGGTTTTCCAGACAGCTGTCCCAAATGCATGTACTTCTACAATAGTCCAGTCAATCTAACTCCAAAAAGAGCCCAAATCAGGAGAAATTGCAATCGTAATGTTTCATAGTTTTTATTCATCCTAATACCCTTCTGCATCATATATTACAAGTATACCTTCATGGATTTAGTGGAACATACTTTTATTTTTACAATGTCAAAAGCAAAGTTTAAAAGTTTTATAGTGATGTGGTCTGGGTAAAATGGTGTTAATATTGGAGGGTCTATTTACACCTATCCAACATAATTGGCATCTTTTCCTTTTGGGGTCAATCTTTCCAATAAAACACTCAGAGGATATTCCAATGTCTTATACCTGTGGTCGGGGTACTACTATGTTGACACTACATTTTCTTACCAAATTTCCCACTTAAAGTTTGTGCCACACTGCTCCTATGGTTGTATCCACAACAAAATTGGGTATAAAATGTTCCTTATGGACATACACCAATCAGCCATAACATTGTGACTACTGAGAGGTGAAGTGAATAATACTGATTATCTCGTTATCATAGCACCTGTCAGTTGGTGAGATATATTAGGCAGCAAGTGAACATTTTGCCCTCAAAGTTGATGTGTTAGAAGCTGGAAAATTGGGCAAGCATAAGGATTTGAGTGACTTTGACGAGGGCTAAATTGTGATGGCTAGACAACTGGGTCAGAGCATCTCCAAAACTGCATCTCTTGTGGGGTGTTCCCAGTCTGCAGTACAAGGAAGGAAAAGCAGTGAACCGGCGACAGGGCCAAGACTCATTGATGCACGTGGGGAGTGAAGGCTGGCCCATGTGGTCCAATCCAACAGACGAGCTACTGGAGCTCAAATTGCTGAAAAATGTACTGCTGGTTCTGACAGAAAGGTGTCAGAACACACAGTGCATCGCATTTTTTTTGCGTATGGGGTTGAGTAGCTGCAGACCAGTCAGCCCGTGCTGACCCCTGTCCACTGCTGAAAGTGCCAACAATTGGCACATGAGCATCAGACCGGACCACAGGCACATACACCATTTAGATTACTTGGTAGTCTCAGAGAACTGTGAATCATCATCTCCATTCCTGAAAAGATAAAGTCGTAGTCTGCATAGACATTAATATTTCTTGGGAGGAAATGCAGAGTAACCGACAACATGTACTCAGCTGTGGGATTTTTTGACTCGTTGCCATTTTGCATCCCGTTATCTGCAGTCCATTGACTTTTTGCTTTCACCGTGAATGTGCTTCAATCAGGTTCAACTCAGAGTTACTTGAACTAATTCTAACCAGCTGTTCTGGAACTGAAAACTCAGGGTGTGTTACTTCAGGTTTGTTCAACCCAGAGTTTAGGTTTAAGTTCAGGATTTGTGAAACCACCTTTCTGAAATACCCCCCTGATGTTTTAGAGAAGGAAGAACTGTTTTGTTGTGATGGGGTAAAGGTCCATGGCGAGTCTGCTGTGGTGATCGAGGAAAACCTTTTACAAGACAGTATTCTAGATCAATCAGTAGGACCATACAAGAGAAATTATGGTTAAACCATCAGTAATGGCTATAGCACAGGTGCACCACAAGAAAAACAGCCAACCAGACTCACTGATTAAAACTACACCTAAAAGTAATTTTAATACAGGACGGAGCAATTGTGAGTGTACAACTGATGGACGAAATGTCTGTTTATCCATCTACAGGTGACACTAACCCTGAAAGGGAGTCATTACACAATTTTGTCACAAAGGGGGACGAAATGATGAAGGGACAAGCTGAAAGGACAATTGTCCATGCTGAATACCTTTCTGAACCCTCCCCAAACACACATCAATCCACTTTTAATTAGACAGCAGGTAGACAGTCATTGCCAAATGTTGAGGAGACAACTTTATGTCACCCTAGTTATCATATAATAGAACGGACAGGAAAATCCTGGACTGAAATGTTACAGCTAAAAAAATCTGTTTTCCATAGGCGACTCCAATCTGAACTGAATTCCAGGGCAAAAATACAAAAATGTACAAACTGACAGTTACTCAGGAGCAACATTTTATAATTTTAATGGAATTATAAGGAAGACTGAAGTTAAATTTAAGGTGCAGAAACAAATTATTTCTTGTAGTATAAATAACAAAGATCAAGACTTGAAACGTACGGCAATTAAACAAAAACAACAGACATGTAGGACAGCAAAAGAAATATTTCCCAATGAAACCATTTACATTCCAATAATACATTTTTCTAGTAATTTGACTCTGCAGCAACAATTAAATTTGACCTTTTTACCGCAGCAGACAATATCCATTGGACAACAACTGCAGCAAATAAAATCTTTAGCAACTGATGTCAACAACTGGGTTTATAAAAGAGGGCGACCAGGATTTGGGCTCTCCCCTTTTGTCCTCATCCAACATTATGAATTTGTCAAAAACATTTAGGTTAGCAGTTTCACAAATACGATTACTTGAAAAGGGACTTTTGTACCACAAACTAGAAAAGTGAATAGAAGGGAACTCATTAGGGATGTTCAGAATTATCACAGATGTTTAAAGCTACTGGATTATTTTGAATATGAAAATGACTTTGAATACTTACCGTTTACACTGCCATCCACTTAGGAACCTAAGGAGGACCAGGTGGGGGAGGAAATCAGACAGTTGATTAAAACCGATCATAAATATTTATGAAATATGGTTGTTACGGTAAACGTTTAGTTCTGTTTTGTGGTTTCCATGTTCGTGTACTGTGTGTGTATGTCCATTTCTTTTTTTCCGCCAGATGGGTCTCCTCTCGTACCGCACTTCCCATTCGTCCATCAAGCCGTCCGTCATCACTTGTCTCCATTCTACCAGCTCTTGTCATTTGGTCCCTTCTCAACCAATGCGGTGCTGCCCCGTTTGAGGATTCCCCTTCATATTCCACGAAGTCCCCACCGTTCCCAGCTCAACTAAGCTCTTAGTTCATGTCGTGTTCACCTCTGTTTAAAAATCCTTCGCTCTCTGTATGTTTCTTGCTCGTTGTGGTCCGTCCGTGGTCTGTTTGTGTGGTGTGCAGGGGAAATAAGTTGGTCAAGGGTAGACGGGGGCCCTTATACATTTCCATGCACGTAGTTTTCTTTAGTTTTCTAGACCACCAGTTTAGCAGCAGCTGCCACCCACTGTACTTTGGTTTAATTCTTCTGTTAGTATAGTTAGTGATATTATTTGACAATGTTTAGTTAGTTTAGCTTCTTTTGTTTTCTCGTACAGTTTGGTTTTGTTCTTTTCTTTTATTTGGCAGTGCTTTTGGGACCCTGTTGTTTTCCCCGGGTCTTGTTTGTAAATACTTGTGTATACTTGTACATAGTTTTGTGTATATACATATACATTAGCCACCATTGTATCACTGACTTGTTCTTTTTTGTTGTAAATACACATTTTTGCACTGTATTTCGGTTTCCTCGCCTGTGATTTCCCACCGAGCGCTATATATCGTATAAAACAGTACGTCCTCCTCATCCCATCTTCCCCTGGGCGTAACAATGGTACTAGTGAATAAAGATCGATAATTTAAGTGATTCAGAAAGAAGTGCGATGTGAGAACTGAAGAATAATCAAGATACTGTAATTAAACCAGCAGACAAAGGTTCTAAAACTGTTATTCTGGACAAGTATCAAATACATGAAGCCGATTGACAACTGGACAATTCCAAATATTACAGACCCATCCCATTGTAGAAGTATAATTTGTAAGATCAGGCCTACCTTTGAACTAACATAACACAGGCAGACGTACTACTAGTAAAATGCAGTCATGACAAATAGTGAAGCCAACCCAACCTGAATGTAATGACCTAACAGACACACTAAGGGTCAGCCTGTCTTGAATGAAATTTACTGCCAAACACACTAGGTGGCCGAATGTTTTATAGCATTAGCAATAAATATTGGTGTCTACACTTAAGCTAATGTTAACAAAAATACAAGAAGGAGGACCTAAGCTGCCCCTCCTGGGGAAGGCTCTAGATAAGGAAAAGAATAAATGGAGGATGAGGGGCTGTGGGCTGTTGTGAACTTTTCTGCTTAGAATGAAGTAATGTTGAGATCTGGGGGTTGTAAGCTCAGCAGCTCTCGGTGAGAGGCTGCTTACGTGGATTAAGGCTTCTCCATTACCTGAAAAGACCTGTGTTTGTGTGTGAGTATCAAAATTGTTTGTTGCGGTGGTGTGTGAAAATTTTTTATTTTAAATCCTGTGGATACCGCTTTTCCTGTATCACAGAAGTGTAGCAGGGAAAGGTCTGCACGAGACAGGTCCCTCAGAAGTGAGTAAACTCTCAGAAGTGAGAGAAAGGCTGCTAGAGGTAGCAGCCCTAGCCAGTGGATAACGCTTTTCCTGTATTACAGAAGTGTAGCAGGGAAAGGTTTGCACGAGGCATGTACGTAGATTGTAGAATTTTTTTATTTTAAATCCTGTGGATACCGCTTTTCTTGTATCACAGAAGTGTAGCAGGGAAAGGTCTGCATGAGACAGGTCCCTCAGAAGTGAGTAAACTCTCAGAAGTGAGAAAAAGACTGCTAGAGGTAGCAGCACTGGCAAGCGTGTGTGTGTGTGCCGGCAGAAATAAGTGTGTGTGTAAGAGAGAAGCTACCACTGTGTTGATGTTATGAAGTAGACCTTAGTGATATGAAGTACGCTGGCATGCCATTAAAAATAAATAAATAATTAAATAAATCAATAAATAAAATAAACAAAAAAATAAATGCATAAATAGATTATAAATACAATAACAACAAAATGAGGAGTTATGTTAAAATATTGAAGTAAGGTATCTGGAAAAATGCCTAAAATCAGCTGAAAATAAGGCCGTTGTTTTTAATTAATTTGGCTGGGGATTTTCTGAAATTAAAGACTGCAGTCTGAAAATATAAAAGCACAGGACGCTGTGCCAATGCATGCTAGTTCACCTGATGACCAAAACTGCATATGAATTGTGAATAATACGGTATTATGTTAGTTTGAAGAGTGTCACAGACCTAACACCAGAACGGTGGGTGTTTGAGAGGTAAGATCAGCCTGGTGTGTTTGTGATACCGAAGGAGCAGCGGGGAGCCGTAAGAGCAAACAATGTAAGCCAAGTTGTATATGCTACTTTCTAAAATTGTATATGCTGCTTTCTAAAAAACGTATATGCTGTGTTTTGAAAAGAATGCTTGTTCATATAGTAAATGAAAAGGCTACGGGCATAATCATTGAAAGGAATTTCATTAGTCTTGGTTCTGCTAATGATTCTAGCCTCACTGGAGGCCCTGACATTGAGAGCTGGATTTATGAAACGGAGAGACCACGTTGTGCATGAGTACTAACTGAGGAAGAATGGGAGGATATGCGTAATGCAAGAGTAAATAGAATTGTGGTGATGTCTAGTATGTAATGAACGACATAAGTGTGTTCACTTTCTTTAGAATAATGCAATTGTATTAACTGTTTTTGTGGATATGATTATTCACTGGCTGATAAACGTGGTAGCAGAAGTGTATCTTGAAATGCATTTAACTTGTGTAAATGTGTTGGTTGGTCCAGAATTTCAGGAAGTTGAGTTTGACGACTTTGTATGATGGGTTATTGAGACAAACGACCCATATCATCTAATTGCTATTGACAAACTCTGATGGGAAGCAATATGTGTTGATAACAGAATTCGTAATCGAATGGCTATGCGGGAACCTTGGTTTCAATCTCTGTTCATGTCTTGGGATTACACCTCTCTGTTTAATTAATAATATGTACTGCGTTTATTGAGTGAGTGGGCGAAGGAGAAAACATTTGGGATAAGAGTGTCAGCATAAGTTTGGAGCCATAATACGAAAATAACAGTACAAGAAATAGAGAGGTTTAACATAGAAAATATAATAACAACCAGAACTAAGGTAGAGTTTAAATTGAATTTAGAAGTGACAGTGCGAGGGAGGCAAATGCACCCAGATAGAAACTGGTGTATGACAATAGCAAGAAGGAATAGGAAAAGAAGGACATGTGAGTTTAACCAGACTGTGAAAATAATCACAGTCAGTGTGGGGGAGTATAGGATGGCATATCTGGTGTGGCCCCAAGGAGGAGTTGAAAAGATACACATAGACTGATTTAAGAGTGACAGAGGATTGTTGGTAAATATATGCCCACCCAGAGGGGAGAGTGGACGTTGAAATAACAATAATAAGAAGACAAATAGAGGACTACAAATACTTTTGTTTCATGAGTTATTTCACTTATACTACTATGGATTAGCAGCGTTGACATGGATGAGTGATTATTGATGGGGGATGTAGAAACACAAGGAATCCGGACACACTTTTGGCTGGAATGTACTTATATAGACTTAGATGGAGTGGAACAGTATCAAGATACACAAGAAATTAATAAGAAACTTTGGGATCTTACAAAGTGGGTAAATTTAAAGCAAGTGCAGGAGGAATTCCCTGTCATACCGTGGATACAATTGTTGAAAAGTTTATGGACAGTAACAATATTAAACTGGCCTTTGGGATATCTGTGTGAGCATCCAGAGGGGGACGTGACTATTTCATTGTCAAATGTGATAAGAGTACCCAAAGGATTTGCTGTTAATGGAGTACACAGACAATTGTTGAACCCCAGATTATGTGTTTGGGTCAGCTCTAGAAGAGTCAGGTGGGAAACAGGCAAGTGGGCTGACATTAAAAGGACTCCCGCAGAGGATACCTCAGAGACTTTGACTATAGCGTGGGGACACGGTGCGAAATACAAAATAGGAGTTACAGTGGAAAAAATAATTGTGTTGATCAGAACAAAAGAAACGGACGAGGAGCCAGAAATCCCAAGGTCACACACAGACATTGTTAAACAAGGATATATGGGAGCACACGCAGGAAAACTGCACAGGAGTGAGAGCACCATGGAGTGGGGACCAAATACTCCCGTGGGAACAATGATCAAACACAACCCAGCTCACAGGAAATGGATTCAGAAATGTATGAAAAAATGGAACAGGATAACTACAGGAGATCAGCAGTGGCCGAAGGACGGCACATTTGATGAAACATGCTGTGCGAATATGGAAGTAATTATCAAGCATTACAAAGCCAAGGACGATACTGATAAGCGCGTGGAGAAAAGAAAGAGGGAGTTGGAGGTATTGGCGTGGTTCAAGAAAGAAGGGGCGCAGTATAGAAAAACAATGAGAACACTAAGAAACGCAACAAAAGATAAATCAGGAAAAGAAGGAACAGAGGGTGAGAAGGTGAAATCCCCAACAGATTTATCTCTGGGCCCCAAGTCAGAGCCACCTCCATATCCTGGGAACAATGATTTACTTAAGGGAGGTCAGTATGTGCTGACCAGGAGGCAAGCCCAAAAGGAGATGAAAGGGATAGTAACATTCCCACCAGCCCAAGGACAGATAGTCATGGTGGTAGAAGATGAGGATCTCTTGCAAACAACATCAAACGAAATTGAGCCATGGCAAAAGAAAAGGGGGGAGGACACAGAATACAGTCCACTAAGGAGAGAGTTGGAAGAAACACACACCCAGAACATTGAAACCATGGGAAACGAAAATAGAAATGGATCCTAAGCTGAAGTGCCATGCACAGGTGGATCTGAAAGGGAGTACACTGGAAGAGAGAGATCGAGCAGAGCTAAAAAAGATAATGAAAGGAAAAGAAAAAAGAGAGGATCTCAATAAAAGAAAAGAGAAGTGCACCTCCACCCCAAAAGGCTCAGAGGTTGATGGAAGTTCAGAGGATGACGAAAGCTGGGATGAGGAAAGGATAACACCAGACAGACAGGAAGGAGGCAGAGGACGCAGCACCCCGGTAGTAAGAAGAAATACATGGTCTGACAGGAGAGAGTGTGAAGAGTGGTGCAAAAAACAGCAACAAATGGAAAAAGAGTTGAGGGCAGTAGAGGAAGAACTAAGGAGAGTGCAGTCAGGAAGCAGAACAAAGGCCAGAAGAATCAGTTGGAAACCTGACATGGATACAACAAAACGTTCGATATATGGAGAAGTTTACATAGAAAACGAACAGGCGGCTAAACGAAGACATGAGAATGGTGAGAGGAGTCTACATGAATTACAACAAGCACGGAGAGACATAAGTCAAGCAGCGGGAGAGTGGAGATTACATCGGACGGAAGGGGCTGGAATGTCTAGTGAACCAGGGTGGCAGACAGAAAGGCCCTCAGAGGTCAGAAACGAGAACATTCAGGAGGATAGTCTGAGTGAAGATGGAGCATCAGTTGTTGGAGCAGAGGGTGGGATGACACCAATGTATCCCATAATAACTAAGAATCGACAGGACCACTATGTGCCTTTGGCCTTTTGTGACATGGTGGGATTAGTTGGACGATTGCCAGACCTGACAGAAGGAGCGAGCAAGTGGATAACCGTGGTAGAAGAAAACACAGCATCCCACAGGCTGGCGATAGGGGATGTCAAGGCTTTGCTGATGTATGTGATTGGAAAACAAGCAACTAATGACGTTAGACATGGCTGGCTTAGCTCGTGCATCAAAAGGGAATGATATAGACCATGTGGGATTTAACGGAGTCAGAAATGACGTGTGGAAAGGACTTCGTAAAAAATACCCAGACAAGATGGATTTCTCAAATTTGGAAGGAGAAGAGTTAAAGGAGGGGGAGAGTCCTCAGAAATTTCTGCATAATTTCCAGCGGAGATGGAGGGAGGAAATGTCATGTCCATGGGACTCAAACATAGCCACAGAAACCCTCTTCAAAGCAATGGTTAAGAAAAGCATGCCTCAACCAGTACAACAACGCCTGGATGAGGAAGTGGGCCTGATGAAAAAACCATGGTCAGAGTTCACGGAATACATAATACATCATGTGGAAAAGTATTGAAAGGAGAAAAAGGAGGAGGAAGACAATAATAAGAAGTTGACTACCAAACTGGCTCTGACTGAGTCTGTAACACCTAGTGCTCCGGTCGCCACTCAGCCAGGTTTAGTAACACCTCAGACACAAGTAAACCAAACACAAATGCCAATCCCTGCTGAAAAGATGGCAGTAGCCCCAGCTCATCCTGTGAATGTGTACATCACTCAGCCAGAAAGTGGCCCATACATTCTAAGAGGACGAGGTAGAATAGGAGCAGGAGGTGGAGTACCACTCAGGAGGAGAGGAAGGGGCTCTGATGGACGAATGTACCCGAATCTTAATCGGCGATCGCAATCAATGGGTGAACTTTGCTGGGGATGTAATCAGCCAGGACATCGTAAAGACAGCTGCCCAATCAACCCATGGACAGAGTCGCCCCCATCCAACCAAACAGGGGTGGGGCCCCCAGAAAATGACTAGGGATGCCCTGAGAAGCCAGAGGGGGAATTAATGTCACCTATAGTATCAGCCCAACCACAAGATGAGCCCACCGTATCAGAAGTAATCAATCAGCAAGAATATCAATTCATGGTGGACACAGGTTCAACATATTCATGCATTGGAAAAGCAGGCTTGGGCCTTCCCCTCTCTAGTTCATTTGTTAAGACCATAGGCTTCTCTGGGAAACCACAGATAATTCCACTCACACAGCCTGTACCAATGTGAATTGAAAACTGAACTATAGTTGGACCTTTGCTTTACTCAGAGTATACACCAGTCAATCTGTTAGGTAGAGATATATTGTGCCCACTAAAAGCAAAAATAATGTGTACACAAGATGGCCTCTATGTGGACATTCCAGAAGAAACATGTGACAGAATGATGTCTCAAGTTCCCCCACAGGACAATTTATTACAACCTTTGGCTTACTGGCTTTGCCTGACTCCTGAAACTTCTATGTTGCAACATCTATGGAACGAATGGAAGCCATTAGTGCAAGCACAACTGGGCAGGGTTACAATGCCTCGATTGCCACTACACTGCACTCTTATGTTTGATGGGCAACAAGCCCACAAAGACTATGAGACATGTTGGGAAGATGTGCTTAATCAGAAATATCATCATATTGTCAGTCAAGATATATATATTGGGCCTCAAGGGGCAGCATCTGCAGTAACCTTACCGCCACAATTACAGCAATGGTTTCAGATCAAGGAATCTGTGCCACATGTAACATTGCTAATAAGGGAAGGACATGAGTCACATGAGCTAGGACCCATGGTCAAAGCTGCACTGGAGGTACAAGAGTGGGTCCCAACAATTAACAAATACGTTCATGTATCACCTGACAAAGTCTTCGTCAGGATATCACTGAGAGCTTGTGATGAAGCAAAAGCTGAAATTTTATTTAAATGAGATTTTATTGGATGAGAGACTGCCAACACAAATGCTCATTACGGCAGAACATGAAACGATGCTGCAACAAGTACCTGAGGAACTTTGGTCCAGACACAAGACGGATGTGGGACAAGTTAAGTCTGCACAGCCTGTATGCATCACATTGAGACAGGGGGTTCAGCTGCCCTATCAGAGACAATATCCACTTAAGCCACAAGCAATACAAGGAATCAAGCCCATAATTGAAGGGCTACTGCATGCAGGAGTACTGGTCAGAACTCGAAGCCCATGTAATACACCTATATTCCCTATCAGGAAGCCACACTCACAGGATTATCGTTTGGTGCATGACTTGAGAGCCATAAACTCTGTTGTTGAGGCTGAAACGCCTATTGTGCCTGATCCACATACATTATTGTCTAACATTCCACCAAACACACAGTGGTATACAGTGATCGACCTGTGCTCAGCGTTTTTCAGCGTTCCAGTGCATCCCACCTCGCAATACCTTTTTGCTTTCATTTATCAAGGTCAACAATATACATACACTAGGCTACCTCAAGGATATTGTGAGAGCCCCTCAATATTTAACAGGGTGTTAGCACAAGACCTACAGCACTTGGATATCACTAGTACACTAATCCAATATGTTGCTGATTTGTTACTTTGCAGCCCTACAAAAGAGCAGTGTGAAAACGATTCACTTGCTGTTTTAATAGCATTAGCTGCAGGAGGTCATAAGGTCAGCAGAGGCAAATTGCAATTTTGTCAGCAGACTGTAGAGTATTTAGGAAGACAGTTAAGTGGCAGTAAGAGACAAATTGCACCCTCACAAGTGGAGGCTATTACTGCAGCCCCTAAGCCTCAAACAGTAGGACAAATGCTTTCCTTTCTAGGGATGGCAGGATACAGCAGGCCATGGATCTGTGACTATGCAATCATGACATCACCCTTACGAGCCTTAATTAAAGCGGCAGGCCAAGGCAACAGCACAGCTCAGTTACAGTGGACAGAAGAAGCAGAAGAAGCTTTTCAGGCCCTAAAACAACATATGCAAACAGCCCCAGCACACGGGAATCCTGATTATAGTGCACCATTTCATTTATATGTCGCTGAGCGTGCAGGTTTTGCTAGCGCAGTACTAATGCAAGACACTCCTGCTGGAAAACAGCCATTGGCCTATTACAGCACCAAATTAGACACTGTAGAACAGGGTTTACCACCATGCTATCAGGGGTTAGCTGCTGCTGTATTTGCCTACCAGAAGGCCTCAACTGTCACAATGGGACATCCAGTGATATTGTACACATCTCATCAGTTGCATGCATTATTGACAAGCCCATGATTTGTTTTAACACAGGCGAGAAAAACAGGCTATGAGGTAATTCTTTCAGCTCCTGAAATCAGCATTCAGCGGTGCAATACAGTTAATCCAGCTACTAGAATGGTGACACCATTGGATGGCACTCCTCATGAAAGTATTCAGCATACAGAAACCTTTTTGAAGGCTCGAGAAGACTTACATAACCAACCAATTGATACTGATCTTACATTATTTGTGGATGGATCGTGCTTTCGAGATGAAAAAGGCAATCATGCTGGTTATGGCATAGTACAGTTAAGTGCAGATGGGAACACCTTTTCACAAGTACAAATGACACCACTTGCACAGCCATGTTCTGCTCAGCTGGCAGAGATTAAAGCCTTAACAGCTGCCTGTCAGTTAGCTGCTGGGCAGCGTGCTAATGTGTACACTGATTCAGCCTATGCATATGGTGTTTGTCATGTTTTTGGGACGATATGGAAGCAACGTGGCTTTCATAGAGCTGATGGTACACCTATCACACATGGGGAAGCAATCTCAGAATTATTGCAAGCTATGAAACTTCCTACTGCATTGGCCATTATCAAATGCCCAGCCCATCAGAAAACTGACTCTTTGGTTGCCAAGGGCAACAATCTAGCTGATGAGCTAGCAGGCTAAGCAGCTGCTGAGCCACAAATTATGGCCCCAATGCCTGCAGAAGAAGACAGTGACCCTCGGGTCAACATACAGTCACTTATTCAAACACAAGCAAAAGCAAGTGTATATGAAATTAGTGTATGGACAAAGAGGGGAGCGCGACAGACAGAGGATGGCCCTGAAAAAGGCCTATGGCGAGCTCCAACGGGTCACTGTGTGGCCCCTATGTCATTACTGTACATTTTAATCAAGGATGCACATGGTCAAGACCATTGTGCAAGGGGGGAAGTCATAAAGCATGTTCGGATGGATTGGTGGTCTCCACACTTTGCAGCAATAGTGGACCGAGTGTTACATGACTGTGCAACATGTGTAAAATATAATGTCAGAAAAGCCTTCTCTGCGTCAATTGGACATATCCCTCCACCTGATGGACCGTTCAGGCATATCATGATAGACTATGTAGATATGCACCCCAAGGTAATACAAGGAAAAAGGTACATGCTAGTGATGGTGGATAGATTCAGCAGATGGGTAGAGGCCACACCCACAAAAGCACAGGATGCCAAATCAGCAGCAAAATTTTTGTGTAGAGAAGTGTTTCCTAGGTTTGGAATCCCAGATAAAATTAGTTCAGACAATGGACAGCACTTTGTGGCCAAACTGACGGCGGCTATCACTAAAATGTTGGGAATTAGAAGAAGATTTGGGTGTGTGTATCATCCGCTATCACAAGGGCAGGTGGAGAGATACAATGGCATCAGGTAAGCAATGGGAAGTCCATTTAGGGGGCCTGTTGATTTGATTATATAGCAGTGGGTCACTGGGGACTAACTGATAAAATATGATGCATATGTAGGAACTTAAGAACTTAGGTATGGAATTATTGTATGAGACTTAGTAGTCTCAAAGGGGGGAATGTAGAAGTATAATTTGTAAGATCAGGCCTACCTTTGAACTAACATAACACAGGCAGACGTACTACTAGTAAAATGCAGTCATGACAAATAGTGAAGCCAACCCAGCCTGAATGTAATGACCTAACAGACACACTAAGGGTCAGCCTGTCTTGAATGAAATTTACTGCCAGACACACTAGGTGGCCGAATGTTTTATAGCATTAGCAATAAATATTGGTGTCTACACTTAAGCCAATGTTAACAAAAATACAAGAAGGAGGACCTAAGCTGCCCCTCCTGGGAAAGGCTTTAGATAAGGAAAAGAATAAATGGAGGATGAGGGGCTGTGGAACCCTCAGAGTGAATGGTGGGTTGCCTAGGTGACCTTTTGCTGTTCTGCGCAGACCAGCCCCGCTTATTGTGGAATATCTTTGGATAATATACAATAAACCATTTTGCATCAGACTCAGTAGATTTTGTTTTTGTTGTAATAAGAAGTTGAAGTTGAAGATCAGAGGAACATTAAAGTGTGGCGAGGACCCCCAGCCATTTGGCCCAGGTTGGAGCGTTTTTTTTTTCTCTTCAACACCATTGTCAGTAATGCTATGTAACTTGTGTTTTGGTTTCTTGTTTCCTGTGTCGGTTCTGTTCGGTTGTTTTCGTGTTTTTTCGTTCCCTGACAATGTGTGTTTGTTTTTCCTGGTCTTTGTGTTTCCTCGCCCTTCTCGTTACCTGCTTTGATTATCTGTTTCACCTGCCCTGTTTTGCACCTGTGTCTTGTTTGCTTGTTTAGTCTTGTGTATTTATTCTCTGTTCGTTCAGTTGCTTGTTGCGAGTTCGTCTCAGTTGTTCGTTTCACTGTGCACGCTACGAGCCTTCTTTTCCTGCTAGTCTGCCCGTTACTACCTGTTTTTTCGGTTTACCGGTTTTTGATCCGTCTCCTGATTTTGTACCTTTGCAGTGTCTCTCCGTTGCCTAACCCTTGCCTGCCTTCTGACCACCCGATTGGACTGAGTCTTTGTACTGTTGCCGAGCCTTCCTGGTTTTGTTTTTGACTTTTGCCTGTTTGACTACGGTTTTTGGATTCTGCCCCAATAAATCCCTTCACTGCACTGATCAGATAAATAGTACAAAACTTGTACAGAAAAAGAAATGTATTAATCATAGAAAAGAAACTATTTATTCCCTTATCTCCACTAAATTCATATTGGGACAAATTACATTCTCTCATCAAGAGTTTTATTTGGAAGAAAAAAATCCCTAAAATGAAATGTACTACCTTGCAATGAACCAAAATGGCAGGTGGTTTGTCAGTACCAAATTTTAAGCTGTTATCATTGGGTCTTCCAGTTGTTCCCGATTAGGACATGGGTCAACTCTAACACCCAGGCCTCATGGTACTTAACTGAGGAAACATTGAGCAAACCATATAAATTACAAGATACTGTGTTCTCAGGCCTCTCCATGAAAAAAATGCATGACTACATTTGTCCCCATTATAACTAACAGTGGCAATTTGGAGGGCAGAATGTCACATGGGGGTAAAAGACAAATGGCATTATCACTCTCTGATTTGGTGCAACTTTACCTTTAACTGACAACCAACTATTTTAGACAGCACTTGGCTAAAAAGTGGGATCCATGTTTTTGGGGACTCATGTGGCCCAGTGGGCTTGCTTGCATTCCAGGAATTTAAGCAAGCTCGTAATTTACCTGGCTCCTCTTCCTTTCTATACCTGAGATTACGTTCTGCAATGTGTGCATATGGTGTGTCATGGGAGGCACCTTTACCCATACATCCATTGACAAAATGGCTCACTTCCACTCCAGTGTCTAGAAGTCTGATTTCAGCTACAGTGGGCCAAAAAAGTATTTAGTCAGCCACCAATTGTGCAAGTTCTCCCACTTGAAAAGATGAGAGGCCTGTAATTTTCATCATAGGTACACTTCAACTATGAGAGACAGAATGAAAAAAAAAATCCAGAAAATCATTGTCTGATTGAAACGTTTTCTGTAGGTCTTCACAAGGTTTTCACACACTGTTGCTGGTATTTTGGCCCATTCCTCCATGCAGATCTCCTCTAGAGCAGTGATGTTTTGTGGCTGTTGCTGGGCAACGAGGACTTTCAACTCCCTCCAAAGATTTTCTATGGGGTTGAGATCTGGAGACTGGCTAGGCCACTCCAGGACCTTGAAATGCTTCTTACGAAGCCACTCCTTCATTGCCCGGGCGGTGTGTTTGGGATCATTGTCATACTGAGAGACCCAGCCAAATTTCATCTTCAATGCCCTTGCTGATGGAAGGAGGTTTTCACTCAAAATCTCATGAAACATGTTGATTTTTTACCAAAAAGTTCTAATTTGGTTTCATCTGACCATATGACATTCTTCCAATCTTTTTCTGGATCATCCAAATACTCTCTCGCAAACTTCAGACAGGCCTGGACATGTACTGGCTTAAGCAGGGGGACACCTCTGGCACTGCAGGATTTGAGTCCCTGGCGGTGTAGGGTGTTACGGATGGTAGCCTTTTGTTACTTTGGTCCCAGCTCTCTGCAGGTCATTCACTAGGTCCCCCCGTGTGGTTCTGGGATTTTTGCTCACCGCTCTTGTGACCATTTTGACCCCACGGGGTGAGATTTTGCGTGGAGCCCCAGATCGAGGGAGATTATCAGTGGTCTTGCATTTTTTCCATTTTCTAATAATTGCTCCTACAGTTGATTTCTTCACACCAAGCTGCTTACCTATTGCAGATTCAGTCTTCCCAGCCTGGTGCAGGTCTACAATTTTGTTTCTGGTGTCCTTTGACAGCTCTTTGGTCTTGGCTGTAGTGGAGTTTGGAGTGTGACTGTTTGAGGTTGCGGACAGGTGTCTTTTATACTGATAACGAGTTCAAACAGGTGCCATTAATCCAGGTAACGAGTGGAGGACAGAGGAGCCTCTTAAAGAAGAAGTTACAGGTCTGTGAAAGCCAGAAATCTTGCTTGTTTGTAGGTGACACAATACTTATTTTACCGAGGAATTTACCAATTAATTCATTAAAAATCCTACAATGTGATTTCCTGGATTCTTTCCCCCATTCTGTCTCTCATAGTTGAAGTGTACCTATGATGAAAATTACAGGCCTCTCTCATCTTTTTAAGTGGGAGAACTTGCACAATTGGTGGCTGACTAAATACTTTTTTGCCCCACTGTATTTAAAATCCTTTATTGAATGAGCATACAAACCCTTAAGTTTAACAACAAGCCACACAATAGGAGATCTTTAGTTTGTATTTGAAATCAACCCTTGCGCCTTTCATATTTCCCCAGCAGTTGGCTGGTGGCTGGTGCTAATTTCCCACCCTGCTTGGTATCTGGGTAGTTGTAGTCTTCTAACTACTTTCGAACTTCCAATATAAATCTAAGCAGACTTAGTACAGCAGCATTTTACTAACACTTTGCAATGAATACCGTTTTATTTGATCACCAATGAACGAAAGCTTGTTTTTCCTAGGTCCATCTGCTGCGTTGTCGGCTTCACCTGCTGCCAGCGAAGCAAAACTGCCAGAGTTGGCGCAGTCTGGTCAATGTTGATTAAATCCTATTGTACCTGTAATGCAATTTATGTAAGTCCAGAGCCCTTTGGGACTTATGAGGATCCTGACCACTGGGCTGGAGTCTCTGTTTTGGCATTCTACCTGACTGACTGCCTCCTGGATGAGTACAAGCGGCAGGAACCAGTCATTATGAAGATGCTACAGGGCACTTTTGGCCAAGTTTTCTGGTTGGACCACACCAGGAAGGTGACTCTGTCCTCAGGGGTCATGTCCAGCTATGCTGCCGTGAACCAGAACTGGATGATTGTGTCCTGGGTCATGGTCCAGTCCAAGTCAGAGAGGTCCCTGGAGCCCATGTACCAGGGCCTGTCCCACAGGAACAATGAGGCAGCTGTGGAGAAGGCACAGTACCATTGGGTAGACAGGTGAGACCTCTCTATGTAACTTTAGACTTTCTGTAGGAAGGTTTTTGTCTAGAATCAATGATGCATATCTAATTATAAGATAAGAGATAAGGGGAAATTTGCAGTGTTACAGCATCAAAGGGGATACTGCAATAACAAGAGCATCAGTAAAAAGAGCAAATATAATAAATAAGGAATAAAAAATAAGTTACATTGTAATTAACAATTAATAAATTTACATCAGTCAGCTGAATGCACAGTATTTCACAAAGTAAATATTGATATTGCACATCGTAGTATCGTATTTATATTGCACATTTGCACATATTTATATTGTATGTGTTTTCTCTCTCTGACTTAGAGATTGTTCCTTTTAAAATTATGGGCTCTCTTCACAATGAGCACCTCAGCGGGGATGCCTGGAAAACCACGCCCTTCATCATCAGAAAGGCCACACCTGGGTCCCTCACCAACAGCTGTGCCTCCAGATGCCACTACAACCCCAACATTGTGGTGAAGTTGGATCTGTTCCACTGCATGAGGCGTTTCACACAGGAATGTGTGTCTGTACAGGTGTGGGGGAACCCTCTAGCTGAACCACGTTCTTGGGGAAGGTGCAAAGGTTCCCATTTGGATCTCTGTCCGCGGAACCTCACAGCAGGAGGGCTAGCACTTCCAGAAGGTCCTGTGGATCACTGGAACGCAGGTGTCCAATGAATTGTTCCAAGCCCAGGGCATGACAGGAGTTCAGGCTTGACTACAGAGATAAGCACAGGGTGCAAAAACATCCACCAGCATCCTCCTCCCAGCCAGCAGATGCATCCCATGCACTGCCCCTTCCTCCACTGTCATCACCACGCAGCGCTCGCAAAAGACCGGTCAAGACAGGCAGACGAGTCTTTGTGCTGGACTTCAACTGGTGTACATCACCCATGAAGCAGGCAATTGACAGTCTCCTAGAAAAGTATCATGGGGATAAGGATGTCCTCCATCTTGTTGATTGGGACTATGCAGCCATGGTCCATTGCTCCGCCTCTGACCCAAACAGCATGCTCCACCCCACAACCAGACAGCACATCTCACGCTATGTGAAATGTCAGGAGGTGAGCCTGACAAGCCGCCGTCTTAGGGTTCTCTTCATTGGTGATTGGGGACACGCATGCGGTATTTGGATCAGGGTAGTTTGTCTCCTTCACTTTGCCTGATTGGTGATCCGGCGCAGCTGTCTCTTGTTCTCTCCGCACAGGGAATCGGGATAAAAGAGAGAGGCAGTTCGCGTTCAGGCAGCTTGGAAGGAACCTGTTGGCAGGTTGGGTTTTTAAGCGGGGGTTTTGAGTGTTTGGGAGTTTGTTTTGTTTCATTTTTTTCCATTTATTTAAGCTTTTGATTGAAGTTTTGCCGGTGTTTCGTTTTTTTGGTTTTGTTCGTTTCTTGGTTTCGGTTTAATTATTTTTTGTTGTTTTTCGTTGGGAGGATTCCCACAGAGGGGAATTTCTTTTTAGGTGCATGTGTGGAGAGCGTGTGGGGCAGGGACTACACGTCTGGGACCGTGTCGGCGGCTGACTAAGGAAAGGGACGCAGGAATTGGCAGTTCCAGCATGAGTGAGGGAAGAAGGCGACGGGCGGCGGAGCTGCATACCCCGGGCTGGGCAGGAGGCGAGCGGGGGCATAGCCCCAGTGGAGAGAGGGACGTATCCCGCTATTAGTAACATGGGTGTGTGTGATCTTGCTCTGCCTAGCCCACAGAGGAGTGATTTGGCGTTGTGCCTTCTACCTCCCTTTAGCCTTCCCCGTCCCCAGCCAGTGCAGACAGCGAACTGTGAGGACCCTCAGCAAGTGGCCGTGGCGGACTCCAGGCACTGGAGGAGAGGCAGTCTCTGCCTGCGTTTTTTTGTGATTTGTTTTTTATTTTGGGGCGTGGAGGAGGCCCGGCTGCGCGAGCTGATGAACACTGCATCATCTCTGAATACATCATCAGAGAAACTCAAGGAGATGCAGCATCTTTGGCAAAGTCTGACCACTGGCAGTGTGACCTAACCTAAGCCCAAGAAGGCAAAAACATGTCTTGCTTGTGGGCAGCCTGCTACCTAACTGATGGCTCAACTAAGCATTTCTTTTTTCAGCAGGGGGCAGTAAGATACTTTTATTGCTCTGTGAAGGTGCACAAGGCCTACTCTGCCGAGGGCTTGACTGACCCAAAAATGCCCTTTGCAGAGTTCTCAAAAACAGACTTTTTCTGGCGGGAGATAGAGCTTACTCTGCAGAGAGTGGGAGAGAAGAGGAAAAAGAGGGGACCGCAGGAGCCTGAGCCTAAGGGGCGGCTGTGCCGCTTCTGTTACCTGGAGCTCAGGCAGGGTCCAAACAGCCCCCACAGACAGACAGGCTTTCCAGGGCTGGTAAGTACATTTACTGTCCAGCCAAAGTCCATGCCATGTATAAAGACAAGGGCACGGCTGAGGAAATGACATGGATAGAGTTCAAGGACTCACCATTTTATCAAATGGAAAGACAGCGATGGGAGTCTGAGAGGAGGAAGTGACACTGTCCATAATGTGTATTTATTGTATATGTGTAGTGTGTATTCATCGTATATTTGTTTAAAAATGTTAACAGTGTATTTTGTATAAATTATAAATGTACTGTGCTGTCATTACACATTGTCTTCTCTGTTTGTCTGTCTTGTCTATCTGTGCTCTGTAAATAATACTTCTCTGTAATAAATATTTTGTTTTTGCACCGTATATTGTGTCACAGTTGAATGTACTTATAGATACCCGCATAGACTGGTGTCAGTGAGCATCTGCTTACAGAAGGAAACAGACGACTACCCTTTCAGGTAGTCTTTGAAAGTTCTTCAGGTTTTGGAAGTTCGTCAGGTTGCCAAGGTAAGTTAAACTTTATACGTTGTCTGCCTTAACTTTTACAGGTGAATAAAATAGAGCCTAGCTTTTTTAAATGCGTGTATGTGTTTTCTCAATTAATAATTTCACATAAAGTTACCTGTAATATTTCTGAGGTCATTTACTTGGCGACAGGTGATCTTACATTAGCTAGATCTTACAAGTTCTGAAGATTAACTGAGTGAGAGAATAGATGTTTTTAGTGCTGTCCTTTTGATTAATTGTTGATATTTCATTCATCATTCAATGTTCAAAAGTACTTCTGTTCAGGATTTATAGGCGATCATGTTTCACATGTTTTAGCCTATATCTAGTTCAGGTATGCACCACATAATGTCCGTTTGGGCAAGGGCTGCCTGCATATATGTCTGTATATTTACAATGTATAAATATATTATGTATACAGTATTGTACAGTATTAACCTACTTTATGTGATTTTGCAAACAAATACACAAAGAGTGAGTTTTTATATTTGATCAAATTATCGACTGGGTTTGCTGGATCATTGTCATAAATATTACATATTTCCAATGGTATTACTGTTACTGAACAGTCCACAAAATGGTATCATTCAAAGTCATTAGTTTATGTTTAAGTGTAGTTTAACTTGTTCTAAAATGTGCTCTCTCCTGCAAATGCCCCATTTCACAGCAGTTGTCAGCATACCTTTTGAACTGGGGTGGGAAAACTGAGGAAAAAGTGAGCATCTTTGTCTCTTCTGAAAGAAACTAATCTGCCCTTTAAATATGCCTACTAGCAGACAACACTTATTGTGGTGTGAGAAAACTGAGGAAAAAGCGAGCATCTCTGTCTCTTCTGACAGAAACTGTAACAATCATTTTTTAGACATCATACAGACCTCCTGCCAGCATCCCAACACCTTCAGCATAGGTTCAGCCATGGAGTGTGAAAGCTTATTGTTTCTCTCTTGTCATTGTTCTCCTATCATGTTCAAAGACAATTGTGTTGCAAGTGGAGGCCTTTTATGTTATAAAGCATGGTGTACAACTCTTTCATGTCTTACAGATTTTCATCATATATGGAAAAGTTGTTTTTTATCCTGGAAGAATCCATGTTGTGTTCCGCAAGGGACCACTTGTTTTGAGTTTGAACCTGTTTTATAACATTCTTGTTTTGTTGTTCCTTTTGCGCCTCCCCTAGAAGGGAGAAATAAAAGGCCTTTGGCCACTTTTTGTTGAACTTTTTTTGGGTTTTTACTTCCACTCACCTGCCACTGCACCACACTTTATTTTGATTAAAGTTTTATTTTTGTTTCTTTTTGAAAGCCCCCAGCAGCTTAAGTGTGTGGGGGCCTTAATTTTCATTTTCATTCTTATTTTCATTTTTACATTATTTTGCAGTTATCATGACGGATTCAATGGAACAACAACCTGGACTGGCACGAGAACACGATTTGGCTTTAAACACATGCAACAGACAGGAACTTGAGTTGGTAAATGAATGTGGAAAAGAGAAGAGCGGTGAAAGGAAGAAAGATAATGGCACCAGAGGACATACTAGAATGGCAAAAGATAAACGCACGGATAAACGACAAAAGCGAGCTGGTGAGAGACTAAGTGTATTTGATCGTTCTACACAGACTTCTGCTTTTTTCCCTGAACAACCACTCATACACAAGATTCATAGAGACAGTGTCTGTTCCCAGAACGTCAGTTAAAAATTCCTTTAAGTGCTCTAGAGGCACTTGCTCAGAAAATCTGATAAAAATTAATCTGAATAAGCCAGTATTGAGTACCTTCAAACAAACTGTCCTTAAGATTGGGTTAATAAATAGAAGATCCCCAGCACCTAAAGTTGCACTAGTGAATGAGTTAATTACTGATCAGAAATTTGATATCCTAGGTTTAACTGAAACTTAGCTTAAGCTAAATGACTTTATCAACCCCTTCTAGCTTCAATAACACTCATGTCCCCAGATCTACTGGTAGAGGTTGTGGTGTTGCTGCTGTGCACAGTTCTAAGCTCTGTGCTACCTTTAAACTTGACTTTACCTTCAATTCATTTGAACTGCTAGTAATTAGCTTTGCACATCCTGACAAGGCAGCAATTAATCTGTTTACCCTTATAATAGTTTATAGACCACCAGGGCCTTATACCCTTTTCTTGTAAGAATTTGCAGGTTTTTTGTCCAGCCTCATTGTTAGTACTGATAAGGCAGTGATAGTTCGAGATTTTAATATTCATCTGGACAAGAACCGTGACCCTTTCATTGTATCCTTCTTGAATATTGTTGAATCATTTGGATTATGTCAACTTGTAGACCAGCCAACACATTGCTGCAACCACATCTTGGATCTTGTTCTGACATATGTCTTTGAAATCAGCCATGTTGAAATTATGCCTCACAAACCTATTCTGTCAGATCATTATCTTATGGCATTCAATCTGCCATTAGATTTTTATATTCATTCAGAACCAAAACTTTTCTATAGGAGAACAATACAATCTTCGCATAAAGACACAAAAGGCTCATAGCGCGCACACAAGAACAGAAGTAACTGAGATGAACTCTCAACAAAGACAGAAACACAAGGAGTATAAAAGCCAGATAAACGAGGGCTAACAAGGAACAGGTGAGCAGGGAGACAGGTGAAACAGATGAGCAATTAACTAAGCAGGTAACAAGGCGGGGCAAACACAGTGAGGCAGTGAAAACAAAAGCACATGGACAGGGAAACAAAAACCCAAAACAGATGAAAAACCAAAACCAGACTAACAGAAAAACACTAATCAGACCACATTACTGACACACCCAGGGACCTTGGCGTCATTATTGATCCTGAGTTATCCCTTGAAATGCATATAAAAGACCTAAAATTTCTTACCTCAATCTGAGGAACATAGCCAAAATCAGGACATTCTGTCAGCTCAGGATGCAGAAAAGCTAGTCCATGCTTTTCTTACATCCAGACTGGACTATTGCAATGCCCTCTTGTCAGGATGTGTAAATTCCACCCTAAAGCCACTCCAGCTGTTTCAAAATGCAGCTGCCCGAATCCTAACAAAAACACATCAGCACATCACCCCAGTTCTAGCTTCTCTTCACTGGCTACCTATCAAATTTCGCATTGACTTCAAAATACTACTTCTCACATTTAAGGCTTTGAATGGGCTCAGCCCTCCCTACCTTAAGGACCTTCTCCCCCCTTATATTCCCCAGCGATCACTTCGCTTCCAAAATGCAAGATTTCTCATTGTTCCAAGAGTGGGTAAAAGTACCTTTGTCGGCACATCCTTTTCATATCAAGCCCCTCTCCTAAAGAACAACTTACCCACTGAACATTGTGGAGCAGACTCTCTCTCTTCCTTTAAGACTAAGCTGAAAACATACCTATACGGTAAATGTTTTAGTTGAGGGACACGGCCTGGTGTTAGCATGGACCATAGAGTATCTGGTGAAACTGAGTGGTCATTGCTGTCACTACATCGTGGAATAGAGCAGTGGTTCTCAAGTGATGGAGGGAGATCTTGGAGAAGCGGCAAACAGCAGCAGCAGAAAAAAAAAAACGGAACCAGTCTAGCCTGTGGCCGGCCTAAGTCCTGTTACCTAGGCCAGTGGTTCTCAATGTCAGTCCTGGGGGCCCACTGTGTATGCTGGTTTTTATTCCAACCACAACTGCAACCCTAGAATCTTAACAAGCTGCAAATTGTTCATAATTGTTAAATTACAATTTGCCATTGTGGCTATGCATATCATTAAGAAAAGCTCCTCACATTGTGTAATATTGCAGGCGATTGCGTAAAGACAAGTAAAATGATTTAACTCATATTAAACACCAGGGTGACTCTGGACACATGACCACTAAAACTAACCATCTGGTGGATAATGAAGGATTCAAAGACAAAGCTAATTATAATGAGCCAAACTTGCATTGTGTTACTGAGCATAAGGAAAAAAATCTGGAGCTTTTTATGTGTGTTCAATGACTTAAGGAGCATATTGAATCTTCCCACTCTATAACTTCATCAGGTATAACAATTTACTCCTTTTGTGTATTTGTTCGCAAAATCACATAAACACAATGGGCCTCATTTATGAAACGTGAGCCGAACGAATTTGATCGTAAATCGTTCGTAAATGCATTTACGCAAAAAATGTGGGATTTATCAAAGTTTTCGTATATCAGTTTGTTCGTAGGATCCAAAGAAATTTCATGAGTGCTCTAAAATGTTCGTATTGTGTGCATAAATGGAAAAACATGGCTGTAAAGCTTGTTTTTCGTGTTGTTGCTTTTATTTTTCCATTCACTCATTTTTTATTTGATTAAAAATGAGTAGCAAATTATTTGGCAGTAATATCGTAACATTATAATGGTTCAAAGTGTTGTATAAAATCACTATTGAATTCAACATTAAAACAGGTCATTCAGCTTCATTTGTATAATCCTGATTAATAAAATGAATTAGTTTGCTTGCCAAAGGTGCAAACTACTGTTCTTCTATAGAATCTTTACTTCTTCTTCTTAATATTATTATTCCTGGTTCTTCCGGACGTATCTCCTCCAACAGTTTTTAAGGTAGACATACCGAACTTGGCGTGAATATACTGGTCAGGTTGCTTGTATTTTTCTGAGCTATAGATTCATACTTTTTGAACTACAAATCTTAAAAAAACGCCTCCATTGACTTCACATTGGTGGAATGTTGAGCGTGTTAATGTGGCTAACGTTACTAAGCAAAAATTATAACTGCCGCTGCAATTTTAAGGTAGTTGAAAAAATTATCCAAAGAATACAGCATGCTTGCCGGTTAGCTACCTTACCGGACTTGACATTTTGAAATAACTTTCTGGATATAATGACACTGCAATGCTGGTCAGGTATAATGATCTTCAATGACAATTTCAGGCTTTGAATAGAAAGTTCTGCTGTTCTTTGACTGCTTCTAGTACTCTTGCTGCTACTATGTCAGTTCTTAGTTCTTAGATTACGTAATAGTTCTAATTTGAACGTATTATTTAACTAGGGATTCGTTCCAAGTTGATTTAGGGAAAACATGACGGTCCCAACGATGTATTGCATGTGACATTACCATTTTGGCCAACCATGCCCCATCGCGGGCCCTGGTGCAGCTGCCCCCCAGGATTTATGGCAACGATAAGGCTGGTATACAAAAATTTACCTTCAGAATTGGAGAGTGATTGATCCAAGACCAGGGAAAATCGGATCCTGGTCACCTTCCACGGTACTTCCACCTAACGACGTCTCTCCAATAATTCGCCTCCAGTTTCATGTCGAACCATTTTCCTTTAACCTGTTGCAGCTTACGGCGGAACTTTTGACACCGAATTTACTGCAACAGTTTTTTCTTGGCAGGCTTTGGTCTTCCCCGGCCCCGACACTAAAGTACTTACACTTCTGAACAAAGTATTTTTTTCATTCTGTTTCCATTAACAAAACTTCTTTCGCCGCTTCAGAACAGTTTTTTTCTTCTTCTGCCTTTTCTCTGCCATCTTTTTACATTGCCAGCAATGGGATTTCAAGCTCCTTATGTGGTATTTCAGGGGCGTGGATTTATGCTAATCGAAAATTTTGTGAATGCGCTTGTCATTTACGATTGATTGGTATATTTACCAACATACGCACGAAATACGAACAAATGCTGTGTTTAAACATGTTTTATAAATCCGGCGGAATTTGTTAGTTCGTAGCCGTTGACACATAAATTTACACACAGTTTTACGAAAATATTGATGAATGAGGCCCAATGTGAATATAGGAGCATTTTCTTCATGGCATTCATAGCTATAATGGAAAATTATCTTTCTAATCATGAAAAGCATGACCAATTGAACAATTATGTTTGTAAAGATTCTGTTAAGATTCTGGGGTTGCAGTTGTGATTGGAATAAAAACCAGCATACACAGTGGGTTCCCAGGACCAACACTGAGAACCACTGGAATAGAGACCGTGTTAAGCTGCTCTGCCATGGTCTGGTGTTGCTGCCTTAGGATCACCTTCATGACTGTGCTGACCCCATGCCCTATGTCTCTTTGGTATGTTGTGTAACAATTGCTCAGCCACAATCGGAACAATCTGGAGACAACACAAGTACAAGTTTGGATAACCAGCAATTATTTATTACAATCATACAAAAGTAAACAAATCTCCAACACAATACATACTCTCAATGTGTGAGGTGTAATGCAAATGGAGTGTGGATGAAAGCATGTATGTGCACAATGAGGTCAGTAAACAAAAGCTATCAGCAAACAAATACAAAAGAAGGAACGGACAGCCACACGGACCAACAGCCGCACGGTTGCGTGGAGGTGAGAGAGCCAGCTTAGCGTGAATTAGCCATCGCCAGTACCACACCTGGAAACTACACAACAGAAACGCCACCAGCAGGAAATAAAGGGGCACAACACACTGGAACGTCACAGCTGCCACAGTGTTGGTCTGCCGGGGTTTTTTCCTTGCTGCACATGGGCACGTCTTTCCCCCCTCCTCTCCATTCCTATTTCTCAGATTTTCCCTCCGTGAATTTCATCATCCAATTAAATCAACGGTTTACTCTGTTTTTCTCTCCCTGCTCTGGGTGCCTGCCTGGAGCTGAAGCCCAAACACTGCAGCTCAGCCCTGGCTCAGCTATCTGCCCGTCCCGCCCTCCCTGTGCCAAGAACTGGACCCTATTTACCATATATGCTGTTGTACTGCAAATCTAGTTATTCTACCATAACTGTTATTATCACTGTACTTGTTGTTCCTGTTATCGTTTCAATTATTATTTGAATTAGTATGAGTTACATCGTTCATCTCCACTCTCCAGTCTACCTGTTGTACTCCCTTCGCCAGCTCCCCCTCTGAGCAAGGTTCTACTCAAGGTTTCTTCCTGTTTGACAGGGAGTTTTTTTTTGCCTTGGCTTGCTCTGGGGGGGGGGGTCAGGCCAGGGATCAATTGTAAAGCTGCTTTGTGAAAACTTGTTGTAAAAAGTGCTATACAAATAAATTTGAATTGAACACAGGTGGTTAGTATGACTGTTTGTGAAAATGTAAAAACTGTGGACATTCATAAAGCTGTTGTTGATAAACTGGGACATGGAAAAAGTTTGGCTGTTAGGCCAAGACAAAACAGGGAACTTGAGGTGATGCTTACTGATAAAATTCAGGCAGAGTCACTCTTCCATGGGATTCAGGTCATAGCTATGCTGAGTGAGGTGAGGGAGCTGGAGCTGAACGAGATTGTGGCCTCGGTCCTTCACCTCCCGGCTTACATCACCGACCAGGACATTTTAAACAAGCTGGTGAGATGGAGGGTTACTCCTTACCTGCCCATCAGAAGATGCTTCTCCCGGGAACTACTATCACTATCACTGACAGCACCAGGTATCTCAGAGTGAAATTCCGAAGAGAATTACCCTCACTGCCGTACAGCATGAAATTTGAGACAGCTGAAGGACAACAATTTTTACGGGTCCTGCATGACATGAAACTCTGTCGGCTTTGCATGGAGCCTGGACATGTAGTGAAAGATCATCCAGCATTTGTGTGCAGGCACTGCAACAAGCAGGGGCATTTTGCGAGGAAATCTAATACAGAGAGGTGCTTGGGACTGTGTGTCCCTAGCTGTCCCTAACTGTGTGTACTAGTGAGCCTAGTAATGTGGAGCACAATGCAGAAATGTTGGTATAGGATACAACTGAGACAAGAGAACTGAAAGAGTTGCAAGCTGGAGAATGAGGAAAGGGAGTCGCAACCGATTGGAAGGGAGGAGGGTGTGGAGATCGAGAAGGGAGAGAGAGGAGCAGTGGAAGAGCAACAAGGCCCACCGCCATCCGCAGATGAGCAGAGCCTCTCCCTCTCACAGCAAGGGACACTTCTGGAAATATGGGATGGTTGGTTTCCATAGCTGGTGGATACAGAGAACACTGAAGAGCCACAATATACAAAGACAACAAAGAAACATTTGGAACATTTTAGAGAGAGACTCAAACCAAAACATAATGTTGAACCTGTGTTATGACCCTGAGTCATAAAAGTATATAATTTTCGGTTCTGTGTTTTCACTCCCTGCCTGTTGGTGGTACTGTTCACCCCCTTTGTCTGAGGTTCTTGCATTGTTGGGGGTGGATGGGAATTGGCCTGAAGACAAATTGCACCACGTTTAAAAGGCTGCCGGTCGGATGCCAGCGCACTTCGTTTTTTCCCGGCTCCCTACTTGACCATGCCGTATGACCACAGAATTTTGCAGGATGACTGCCAATGTATTGTCTTGATTGTATATATGAAAACCCTTTGCAAAGAGCAGTCCTGGTAGCTGTAGGGGGTGAGCAGCCTTTTCTTTTGTTGCTGTTATTTCTTTTTCTCTTTGTGACGCTGAACGGGGAGGTTCAGCAAGGTGGGGCGGCACAATGAAGCACAAACACAAGAGCGAGTAAGGTTGCTAGGCGCGTAGCCTGTTTTAATAACGAAAAAAACACTGCGACTGTCAATACAGCCAGCAATAAACAGAAAAAAACAAACTACAAATAACAACACTGGCGAAGGACCGGCAGGCAGGAATTCGTCCTCTGCGAACCTGGAAATTCCTTCGTCTTCGTAAGTCGTCCTCGTCCATGGGACCGCGGCGACTTAAGTAGCCTCGCAATCACCCTGGAGCAGCGGCAGCTGTGTTGATTGCTGAAGGGCTGCAGGTGTTTCTTGTTGGGGTTGTCTGCAGCCCGACGCCGCTCTCCAGGGTGCTGCCGCTTTTGCTGCATGCCCGGCGCTGTCCTGCGTGCTGTTCCTGTCTTCCCAGTGGCGGTTTGAGACGACGGCCGGTGGGCACTGCGGCGCTGGAGGGGGGCACCTCCTCTTGCTCCGCCACACTTGTTTAACATTAGGGAGGTAGGTTAGCTGTCTGTATTTTATTTTGGTTTTTCTTTTGGTGAGAAGTTAGTTAATAAAATTTAGATTTGTTTGTTTATTGTTTTGGCTGTGCTCTCCCTGAAGCTTATGCTACCTCCATTTCAAGAAATAAATAGTTGTCATTTTTTTTTATGCTACGCTGAGGTCTACCCTAGGCCAGGCGTAACACCTGCCATAAGGAAACATAAGTAAAGAAAGGAAATACAAAAAAACTGGTGCGTCAGTAGGACTACTTCTGTAGATAGTTCCAGAACTATGTTTCCTATAATTCCACAGCTAAACTTCAAAGGCAACTAAGGTATCCATTTATGGTACAGCGTAACTACGTTAAAAGCAATAAAACATAGGTAATAAAAGGACAATCCACCCCAAGAAACTCTCTCTCTCACACTCTCTTCTCTTGACCCTGTCGTGCAAGAAGCACATAGGTTAGCTGTCTTCTCCTCTGGGCTTGGTGTGCACACCAAGGAACTCTCTTCCTCATATGCCATGTGTACAAGAAGTCTTTCATTTAACCAGGCCTGCTCAATGCAGTCTAAAAGCTAGGTTCAAACTCAGGTGGTTAGATACAGGGAAAAGAGACGCACAGTCACAAGGCTACGAGACGAATAGAACTCTGCCGATATATATTATATCTAAAATCGATAACTATTATGTCACTGTCCCAAATATTTCAGGATTACCCAAGTGACGCATATTAACCAGTTATCACTAGCTAGCAGATAGATAGCTCAGTTGACTAGCATCCAGCTAGTATGTAAGGTAGCCTTACCAATTACTAGCTATCATACTCTGTCTCCTTAAACTAACGGATACAATCATGGAGACTATCCTTCATGTCCACCCAGTAAATAAATTACATGTAACTTTGCTAGTTGGAGTAGCGATACCAATTGCCAGCAATATAATTTTATCAAAATATCATTTATCATCTTCAGCAGGCACATAAATTCAAACCTCAAATTTACATCCACCTGATTAACATTAGTTTAACACCATAAAATATCATTGAACATTAAAGCAGAAAACACATCTCAATCTCATCGCTTGCAGTTCAGCCAGCAGATACATGACATGTAACTTTGTTAGGTGGGCTATGGATATCTAGCAAATGGTGCTGTTTTCCATCTCCAGCGGGTACATGATTTTTATAACTGCATTATGGCAGTTTAAACTTTTAAACTGTTAAATCAGCTCTCTGTGTTCGATCACGAGTGTTTCTGATCAGGAACTCTAGAGTTGGCAAAGGACTCCACTCACAAAGCTAGCGATATATGAACCAATATGGAACCTGTTTACATCCAGCGTGATAAAATAAGCTGCCACCATAGCTGGTTTCATCCCTTTTTTAATTCCACCAATCATATTTATTTTCCACCACATTTTAAAAAAACTCTTTCATTTTTAAAAATTTTTACCCACTCAGTTTAATTTTCACCACTTTTAAATACATTTAATGCAAATTTCCCTTCAGGGCCGCCATATATTTGGATTTTACGATGTGGATGTTGAACTTGAAGAAAGGGAACAGATTTTACACCAACCATTGTTTTTAAAGCCATACATTTTATATAATGGTATTTGGTATCTTATAAAAATTGGTTTGAAACTGAGAGACATATTTTAAATCGTAAGAACTGGGTTCCTGCCTGTACAAGTGCTAATTGATACGGTGGAAGAGGTGGAGGTAGTGAGGAGTTATACCACAATTCAGAATCAATATAGGAGACTCAAGACAGCAATTCCTTCTGATTGGCTTGCAGAACTTAATGTAAGTAGTAGTGCAGAGGATAGGCCCCAAATGTTATTAAAATCAAATCAAATGGATTTTATTGATGGAAAACTGAAGTCTGTTTATTTTGTTTTTAGAGAAGAGGCTTGAAGTCTCATGATTACTGTGCACGGCTTTAACCAGAATTAACGGGTAGCCTCTTGGTTAAGCAAAAAAGCCCAGGGATGCTTTTTTGCTGGATCTGGAGTGAACAACTTCTGGTTACAAAATGGGTGGACACCAGGGTAGTCACAATGTGTTCCAGCATCCACCCGGCATATGGTGACACTGTGCAGAGAAGGATGAAGAATCCTGGTGACAATGACACCAACAGTGAAAGGACACTAACCTTGAAAATAGGTTTGGGATTCATTTCATAGGTGTATAATTTAGTTTCAATTTTCCCCCCTGTGGACTGTCACCTTGTCATGGTAAGGAGGCTTGTGTACCTCTATGATTGTTTCAGTTATTCCAGTTGGAAGCATCTCCCAGAAGATGTATGATGACAGGTCAAACTAAGAACAGCCCAACTCAGCAGAATAACTATTGGGTGTGGGGTAGTGTTATTATGCATTTGTGATTATTATTATTATTATTTGTATTATTATTGGGCACAAAGGAGGAGACCAGAGATTACACAAAATATTTGGCTGATATTGTGTACTGTGGTGCCTATAGGGGAGTCGGCATGGTGGGTGGCACAGAGAAGAGCAAATATGAGAGGTTAACGGTGGAAAATAGGCAAACAGCCTTATTTATTAACAAACTCAAAAGTACAAACCACAAACATTCCTGGGGGAAAAAGGCAAAAAATTAGAGTTCTCACACACAAACAAGCTGGAGAGGGTTTTCGGCTCTTGGGTTTAGGTGGCTACCCGAGGCGGGGTTCTGTTCACCGATGGGGCCACCCCTATGCCCACCACACTCCCCCCCTTCAGTAAACTGCATGGCTTGAACCAGGTCGATGGACCACCTTGAAGGAATAGGGTTGGAGGGAGAGGAACCAGCACTTCAGGTCGGACATTATACATTACATTACATTATAGTCATTTAGCTGAAGTCCAGGGGCGCAGCTATGAAGGAGAAGTGAGGGATGAAATGATGATAGTGACCAGCCAAACCAAGGAATGCATGTACCTCGGAGAGAAGGTATCTTAGAAGGCCAGGGCCAGTCTCTCACCACCTGGATCTTTTTACCTTGGGGTTTGATAGGGCTTCACCTGATGTTATATCCCAGGTACTGTGCTCCACTTTGCGCCACACAGCACTTGGCAGGGTTAGCTGTCAAACCTGCTGGATGTTTGGTCCAGGTGTGGGAGTAGATGACCACGTCGTCGAGGTAGGCCGCTGCATAACACTGGTGAGGCTGGAGTAGCACATCCATCAGGCGCTGGAACGTTGCTGGAGCCCTGTGCAGATTGAACGGGAGTACGCAGTACTGGTACTGTCCAACTGGCATGGAGAAGTCAGTCTTCTCACAGTCTGGTTGGGCAAGAGGAACTTGCCAATAACCTTTTGTTAAATCAAGTGTGGTTATAAAGCAAGACTCACCCAACCACTCAATCAGCTGGTTCGCTTGGGGCATGGGATAAGCGTCAAACTCGGAGACAGCGTTCAGTCGCCTGAAGTCATTGCAGAACCGTAGGGAGCTATCCAGGTTTCGGCATAAGTACAATGGGACTTGACCACGGACTGCATGCCTCCTCGATGACCCCCATCTGCTTCATCCTCTCAATCTCCTCTATCACAGCTGCCTTTTTCACCTCAGGTATCCAATACGACTGCACATTCAACACAGTGATCTCTGCGGTGTTCCACGAGAGAGGTGTGACCTGGGGTGGCCGATGAGCTCCCTTACCTCCTGCCTCTGGGCCTGCATGGCCTCCACGTGTTCTATCAGGCTCTGGTGCACCTTCTTGAGCATGCAAGTCCATCTGTGGATGGTAAACAGAGGTGCTTGGTTGATTAATGCGCGGCAGGCGACACACATCTTCCATTACCTTGGAAATGAAAGGTGCTCCCTGGTTTGTCAGGATTTCCCTTGGCAGTCCCACCCCACTGACGAGGTGCACCAGCTCACGAGTGACATGTTTGGAGGAGAAGCTCTGCCTGGTGTTGTAGGCATCCTGAGGTACCAAATGAAAAAAAAAGAAATGGGCCTTAGTTGTAATAAATACATTTTATTCACAACTGAATAAAGAAAATCCATAACTATTCTGTTTTTTGTGTTGTTTTTCATGATATACACTCCCTGTATGTTTACGCAGTTTGACCTCCCTAAGATGTGATGCAGCCATGATGGTACAGGGACTTTATTTCAAGTCTTAAACCATGTATCTACTGTTCATAGTTTTGGAGATAATGCGGTTTAATTAAGACTAGGGAAAAGAGGCGGGTATTCCCCAAAAAGGTCAGGGAACTTTTACAGGTTAAGGATATTTGGAAATCGATAAATTTTCATTTTAAAAATGTTGTTTTAGAAATGTTTGATTTTCAAATATTCTGTGTCACAATTGTATTTTCAATGAAATGAGACTGTGTATGATTGGAATCTGTATTGATGCGATTTGTTAGATATGTAATGAGGAGAGTTATGTTTTTAATTGTAAATATTTAACCTGTTTTACATGAAAAATGAAGGAAATGTTTGGGATGCTATGAATGGATGATAGTAGGTTGGAAAAGATTGAGAAACTCTGTTCTTAGTTGGTTTTAAAGGCTGTTCAGAAATGTTTTTGTTTTAAACATTTTTATCGGTGGCATGATACAACAGAATAATTGAGAAGATTGATTGTGTAGAAAAAAGGAAATCATATTGATATCTGCTAGTTGTCTGAATGATAAGTTATAAAATCTGTATGGATTTTATATGATTATTTTAACTTTCAGGATGAACCTTTACAGTTTAGGTGTTGTTGTGAAGAATGATTTTATTGTTTTGACTTTGGATGGGTTTGCTATATGTCTGCCTGATTGCTGAAACTGTGACACAATTACTTTTTTTGATGAAAGGTAAATCATGTGAGGGGTTCCGGTTATGGCGTCGAGGTGAGCGGACGTGCTGAGCAAGAGCTCCCAGTTTGGTCTGCTAAATCCCCAAGACTAGAGTTACTCAACCCTCTGAATTTTGAAAAATACGACCACAGGGGATGACGACAGTTATAACTAGAAGCAAATCGACCCAGAACCAAGAGAAAAGTGAAGAAAACCCGACGGGAAAAGACAGCGGTGAAGTGAACAACGAACACGAGGTATTAGCAATGGATAGCCTGCAAGCTAGCATCGGGGAAATCCACAAAGAAATACAGGCCATCCGTGCAGATGTAAAGGCGGAACTAGGTTCCTTCACCAACAACCTCGCCAGAGAAATGAAGAGAGATTTGGCCAGTTTCAGAGAGGACGTCAGTGAAAAACTGAACGAATTTGTGACCGAGCTGAAAGAAACCAGAGGCCAAGCTGAAGAGGCAACACAGTGAGTTTCTGACCTGGAATGGACAGCTGCGGCAAAAGAGGTGCTAACTCAAACTCTGAAAAGTCAAGAGCAAATGCAAGCCAAACTGACTGACTCAGAGGCACGCTCACGTAGAAATAATATTCGCATATATGGGATCCCCGAGGAAGCGGAAGGAGGCAGCCTGCAAGAGTTTATTGAAAGACTCATCAAACGGAGCTGCTGCCTCCAGACACTGACTTGGGCATACAGCGCTGTCACCGCGCACTGGGTCAGCAACCGCCGCAGACCACCAGCCCCCGCTCGGTGGTGATTTACTTCCAGGAGTACAGAACCAAGGAGCGTGTGCTTCGCTCCGCGTGGAAAAAAGGAGAGGTTCGCCTCGGGTTGTATTTTGACCAAGACTACCCGGCAGGGACCCAAAAGAAAAGGAAAGCCTACGCCCCTATCAGAAAGCTTCTGAAGGAAAAGGGTCTCCGTTTTCAAACGCCGCCACCGGCCAGACTTCGGGTGTTTTTTGACAGCGGCCCCGCCATCTACAAAAGCGCTACGGAAGCCATGGAGGACCTGAGAAAGAGGGGACTCGCACCGGACGACATCATCATAGAGGGACCCTCCGCAGCGACATCAGCGGAGACACTGGTGGACGTAATGAGGAAACTATCCTGGGAGATGGTGGAAGCCAAACGATGTCACCCGGACTCGCACGGAGAGAGGGCGCGGAAAAAGCTCAGCGGATTTCGCCGCGAGACGGCGGACACAGCCTCCGCGTCAAGGTGAACATCACTCTTAACAACCAGTGGTCATCCCCGCGGTAAGACATGCCTACACAGTGACTTATATCAGCACAGGAGCAAAAACTGATTTCATTCAAAAATAAGACACTGTGTCCATTTCTAATTTATTTTATTTTATATTCCTGTGTTCTGTAACCTAAATACCTATCTGGGTGGATTGCTTTAGTTTACTGTTAATTTATTAAAATACCAGACCGTCAGACTGGGAGCCTGTCTAAGTTACTCCGGGCGTGCACTGAGTTGATACTCACTCCTGAGTTATCCCAGATTGCACTGGAGAGGCCCTCCATATATTGGAGGTTTTCCCTCTACAATTTGGACTCCTTCCTGAGAGGAAGACTGTTATGGAAGCCACTTCTTTTTTTTCTTTCATTTCCTTTATTTGCGTGTTCTCAAGTTACAAGTACTTTGTTATTGTTGGTACTTATGTTCAATGGTTAAGGTCATTATGGGTACTGATAATGGAGGGGACAATTGCATCTAATGGTAAATGTCTCAGCAAGAATATAGAATCATAACACTTAACGTTAACGGGTTACAGAATCCAAAAGAGGAAAGCTCATAGCCAAGATGAAAAGGGAACAACAACATATAATATTGTGGCAGGAAACTCATATGGTAAAAACTGAACATGAGAAATTTAAAAAAATGGGTTTTAAAAATACATTCTTTTCTTCATATGCAAATGGACATGTGAGAGGAGTTGCGATACTTATTGCAAACAAAGTAGACTTTCAGCTCTCCAAAGAGATTGTGGACAAGGATGGACGTTTTGTCTTGGTGAGGGGAATATTGGACTCAAAAGAAGTAACATTACTCAATGTTTACAGACCACCAGGACAGGACAAGACGCTAATTAATAGAATATTTGATTTGATAGCTACAGAAGTCTCCGGCGTCTTGATCTGTGGTGGGGACTGGAATGTACAGTTGCATCCCACCCTAGATTCTACAAACCCAACAAAAAGAATGAACTCTGAGTCTCAATATATTAAGAAAATGATTAAAGGGATCGGTATAATTGATGTTTGGAGGGTTCTCATCCCCATGCATTCTATTCTAGAATTGACTATTTTTTTATGTTTAGAACAGACAGACACAGGGTGCTAGAGTGCAACATCGGTGTTAGAGATATATCACTTGGGAGTGTACATGAAAATTCATTTGGACGTCCCAAACAAAAATACCATTTGGAGACTTAACACCTCTATATTAAATGATAATCAGTTTGAGGACTTTATTAAAAAAGAAACAAGGGACTACATGGAATTTAACAGTAACACCGATGTTTCACCAAGCATCTTAAGGGATGCTGGGAAAGCAGTATTGCGTGGGAAAATTATAATGTGGACATCACAAAAGAAAAAAGAAAAACTTAAGCAACTCAATGACCTGACAAATAAATTGGACTTACTGGAACAGAAGCATGTAGAGTGTAATGACCCTGCCTTACTGGAACAAATATCTGCTGTAAAATCAGAACTAAATAAGACACTTAACGATCAGATGGAACTCAAACTTAAGTATGTCAAACAAACCTATTATGAAAACGGACCTCGAGCAAATAAAATACTGGCTTGGAGACTGAGGAAACAGCAGTCTGAGAGATCCATTTATAAATTAAAGGACCCTGTCACCAACCAGATGTCTTTTAAACCAGAAGAAATACATAGGTCATTTGAAACATACTACAGGAATTATACACTCAACCCAAATTAGCAGAACCCACTTTAGTAAAGCAGTTTTTAGAATCTTTAGACTTGCGATCTATCGGTATAGAACAAAACAAGCGGTTAACTGCTGATATTACACTAACAGATATAGATAGATAAGGCCATCTCTAAACTGAAAACAAACAAAGCAGCAGGGGGCGATGGACTACCCGCAGAGTGGTATAAGTCTTTTAGGGACTCCTTGACCCCACTGCTATTAAAATGCTTTAACTATGTGTTAAAGGGGGGCGAAACCCCACCATCTTGGAAACAAGCCATAATATCCATAATACCGAAACCAGGAAAAGACCGAACAGAGTGCAGCTCATATAGACCTATTTCTGTTTTGAATACCGATTATAAAATATTTACCTCAATTATTGTTAGTAGGCTAGAAAATATTATCCCTGATTTGATTGATACGGACCAGACGGGGTTTGTTAAAAACAGGCGTACACAAGACAACGTTGTTGAGTGTTGGCGAGCAATACACCTGATGGAAACTATGAGCAGAAGTAACACAAGGTACCTAGCAATTAGCTTTGATGCAGAAAAAGCTTTCGACTCTGTGCGGTGGGAATTTTTATATTTGGCCCTACAACGCTTTGGCTTTAACGATATGGTTATAAGTTGTTTTAAATCTATATATAATTCACCAGTTGCCCAAATCAGAATAAACGACAGTCTTTCAGGTACAATCCCTTCGGAGCGGGGATGCCGACAGGGCTGTCCACTGAGCCCCATCCTGTTCGCTCTATTTATAGAGCCACTTGCTCAAAAAATCAGGGAAGACCCAGAAATTAAGGGAATCACATTCAAGGGAAGGGAATATAAAACATGTCTGTATGCAGATGATATTCTGGCGACATTGTCCGACCCGGACACCAGTCTCCCTAATCTGATGTCCAGCCTCGACCAATGTGGTTTCTATTCAGGATACAAATTGAACATAGAGAAAACTCAGACTCTTTCTTTTAACTACTTCCCTCAGGAAAGCATACGTAAAACCTTTAAATTTATATGGAAAACCAGAACTCTGAAATATTTAGGAGTTAATATTCCCAAGACTTACGAAGGTATATATAATGCAAATTACGGTATCATCACAAACAAAATTAAAAATGACTTGGACAGATGGACTCCTCTGACACTCGATCTATATAACCGAATAGAAACTATAAAAATGGTTATATTACCTCAATTGTTATTCCTTTTTCAATCACTGCCAGCTGAAGTACCAACTAAGCAGTTTAACGAATGGAACCGGATAATCTCCAGATTCATATGGCAGAACAAAAAACCAAGGGTACGCTACAAAACATTACACTTGCCAAAAGAGAAGGGCGGGATGTCACTCCCATGTCTAGAGGACTACTATAAAGCCGTGCAGCTGCAGTATGTTGTCTATTGGTGTAAAGATGATTATGATGCAAAATGGAAGGAACTGGAGCTAAACCAACTTGATATTCCTCTTCAATCTTTACTGGGGGACAAAACCCTCAAGACTACGTATTTAAATAAATTAAGCAACCTCACAAAAATTCCCCTTAATATCTGGTTCAAAGAGATCAGCAATTCAAATTTAGAGAGGAAAACTCGGCTATTAAGGTGGGTCGAACATGACAGAGATTTCTTACCAGCCCAGTTGGATAGGAGATTTAAGGAACTGACCCAAAAAGGCATTACTTCATACTGTGTAATCTCACCTGATACAGGCCTGTACAGTTTCCATCAGCTACAGAAAAACCATGATTTAGACAAACAAGATTTTTACAGATACCTGCAGCTTAGGCATCATTTTGATAGCGATATAAAAATTTTAAAAGAAGGTGACATGGACCTCATTAACATTGTCTCTGATGCATACAAAGGTAAAGTTCATAAGAAAGTGGTCTCCAGAATATACCTATGCCTACAACTTAACAAAAAAATGTCAACATTATATGTAAAATGTAATTGGGAGAAGGAAGCAAACATAACCTTGACAGAAGACGAGTGGCTAAACATATGTGAAATAAACTCCGCCACCACCAGTTCAGGGAAGTGGAGGGAATTTGCATGGAAAAATGTTATCACATTTTTTTATTACCCCAAGAAGAAAATATTCACAGACAGGCAGAACAGAATTTGGACATTGCTGGAGACACTGTAATAATGTAATGGCTGACCACAGTCACATCTTTTGGTGCTGTCCAATAATTCAACACTACTGGTTAGACGTTGTTAAAGAAATAAACTCAATTCTTGGTTTTGATATTGAGTACAGTTTTCAAACTGTATATCTGTGCAATCTACCAACTGACCTTACATCCCAGGATAAGTATCTTCTAAAGATATTACTGACAGCTGGCAAGAAACCAATAACTAGGAAATGGCTTAACAGAGAGCCGCCAACGTAGGGAGAGTGGTCAGCCACGGTAAAAGATATACACGAAATGGAAATGTTAACTTTCTCTTTAAGAATGAATCGTAATAAAGCCCAAAAGTATTGGTTAAAATGGCTTTTGTATGCAAATGAGAGAGCAGAATAGAACAGCTCCCTTCTTTCCTTTTCATACTGTACCGTCTGCCCTTAGTGCTGTGACAGATATGTCGATGGACTTACCCTGGAGGGTCTCCCTCCCCTGACTATTTGGACTATGCTGGCTCCCTATCCTTTTCATCTTTCACCTCTGGTTTTTTTTTTGTGACCCTCCTCTGTAATGTGTTTCTTTCTTTTCTGAGACAAAATGATTGATTTCCCTCAATGACCTATATGTTCTTATTGGTTTGGTTCTTATGTTTTGTCTGTCTTTGTGAGACACTGAAATTTTGCACTTAAAAAAATAAAGTATAAAAAAAAAAAGAAAGATAAATCATGTAATATATCTTACAGACAGGAAACATTTTGGGATGACTTTGGGATGATTGGGGAGTGTGTGAAAAAGACTTTGTGGGATGGAAATATATATTTTAATAATGGGGATGTTAAACAAGGATGTGGGGCTGCAATTTTAATTAAGAGAGGAACGTGTGACAAAGAAACAGAGATCTTTAATGATGGAGTGGGAAAATGCATAGCTATAGAAATATAAAAAGGTGGAATGGAGTTATTCAATGTGTATGCACCAAATGAAGAGGAAAAAAATCATTGACTGGAAGGGAGAATGTTATTTGAATGGGTGATTTTATTACTATTTTTACTAAGTTATATCTAGGAAATGACCTGGGTTTTTAAAATCCGACAGGAAGGGAGGAACTATTGAAGCTGAGGAGACAGTATGCACTGGTTGGTATATGGAGAGAAAGAAATTAGGCAAGGAGAGAATACTCAAGGAGGCAAACAGTTGTAAAAAAGATTAAGCAGAGCAGAACTGATTTTATTTTATGCAGTAAGGAATTAGAAGAGAAAATTAAAGACATATATTATACAAGTTTTAGTCTTATTTAATTCTTGTAGGTTTTAAAATTCAGAAAAATTAAAAGATAAATTTTATTGTGATACATAATTGAATGGAGTACAAACTGTAGCTTATTTGAAGAAGATAAAAGAGTGTGGTAATGTACTAATGTGAAATACGAAAAAGAAATCCTCAAAAGAACATAGTAAATGAATGGAATTATCAGCTCTGGCTTGCCACAAAAGAAAAAGCTTCAGCAGAGGAGAGAAAAATTTTTCTTTGTGCCGTTAAATGACACCTGTAACCTTGCGGGGGAAAAGCATGGAGTATTCCGCCCCAATATCTCTTAGACGTTGCTTAGCTTCCATGAACTCCTTACGTTTCCAAAGCACTGCAGCCGACAGGTTATTATCGAAGGAGATCTTCTTACCTTCCAGGATAATGTTACTGTTTGTCGCTTTGCATCTTATAGCAGCCATCACCCTCTGCTTGTCAGAAAATGCGTGGAATCTAATGATGACCGGGTGCAGTGGAGATAAAATGTATCTTAAGTGAGAATGTTAAATATATATTAGGTGTTCTCAGAGCTCCCGTAAAGTCGACCATTCCTCATCTGCCATCACGTGACCCCCCCTCCCCAGTTTCCTTCTTTGAAAAATGGATTCCATGCACCCTCGGCTTGGATTTCAAAGTCGGTCGTGTGAAACTGGATCATGCCCATCGCCTCGGTGGTCATACAGGCGATGGCAGAAGCAAGACCGGTTTTGGTAAAACTTCACAATTATTGCTGTTGCGTCCAGAGGATGATGGGATGGATGTTGAAGAAATAGCGCTCGGGGAAGAAATAGACAGGGATCACCAAATTGCTTGCAAGCGGGAATATATATTTACACAGTGATTTTCACAACACGATATGTACAGTATTTACAAAAAAATCTATGTACAATATGCAGTCTCTAATATAGTGTGCCAAACAAAAATAATAACCGTAGGTGCGTGTGCAATGTATGAGGGCCCCCTTTTAATCTCAACCAATTTGTGACACCATGAATAATCAAAACTAAATAGGCAAGTAAATAAAGTACTGGGGAACATGAAAAAAACAGATGAAAGAACAGTTTCTCTAACAAATACATGGATTCAAGTATGAGCGCAAGCTCCAGATAGAGGTGCAAGCACGGTGTATATAGACCAGGACGAGACGGGGCAAGGATCGATTGGCCGAGGTGGAATGAGGTGATGTCACAAGGAGGCGGGAGGCGAAGATACGGGAGGATGGACTAATGGATGAGTGATGATGACGTGCGGAATGTGTGGAGGCGTCACCTGAAGAAGAAAACGAAACACAGCACATACAAACACAAAATGCAGCCGACGACTGCACTTTTGTCACTCCAGTACTGTCACTCTGACCAATGCAGACAAAGCCAACGAATTTGTGAAGACTAAGTTAGGTAATGTCACTTTGCAACTAACTTGGTAGCTTGACAGCGATGCTGGCTGCATTATTATCATGCTACCACTATTCTTATTTTTCTGCTCAAACGATTGTTTCTTCATCTGCAACTCTACTTGGAAGGTCTTTCTTTGAAGTGCTGTGTTACTCCTGGATTTATGAAGCACCTAGAAAGTTAACTGTTTTGTTTATGAACGGATGATGCGCAATTATATGGACTTGGGCTACTTCTGCTGACATTTGTTTTTCTTTCCAATTAATGTATGCAGATTTGTAATGTTAATGTTAGAGAATGTATAGGACCTAGCAGATTAATGGGTTGCTGATTGTGTATATTATACCAACGGGGAGAATGAAGCAGTGGGTGTTTGTTTCTCCCCACTTGGGCTTGCCTCTCAGACTGCAGAGTGCAACAAATCTTCTCTATTAGTTTAGCTTGTTTCTCCTGTTTGTTGTTTTTTTTTTTCTGTTACATGACTTTGGACATAGTTCAATTTACTTTCCAGTATGGTTTATTTATAGTTATACTTACCTTTATAATTATTAGGTTGGTGGTTATTGGTATGCCTTGGAAGCTGTGCAGAGGGTTCATCACCAATTTCAGATCTCCTTATACATTGTTGTGTACTGGATGTCACCTCAGCATTGATGGTTACAGTTTGCAGGGGTGTTGGCACACTACAGCACTACTTAAGGATATTTCATTTTAGAACACAATGGGCTTCATTCCTCAATATTTTCGTAAACCTGTGTGTAAATTTACGCGTCAAATGTTACGAACTAACAGATCCCGCCGGATTTATCAAACAAGCGTAAACATAGCATTTGTTCATATCCTCGTGCGTATGTTGATAAATACCAATCAATCCCAAATGAGAAGCGCGTTCACAGAATTTTTGATTAGCATAAATCAACGCCCCTGAAATACCATATAAGGAGCCCAGAAGGCTTTCGTTGGCAATGATAAGAGATGGCAGGAAAAAGGCTGAAGAATAAAAACTTTTCTGAAGCGGAGATTGACATGTTGTTAATGGAGATAGAATCAAAAAAAAGAATTTTGTTCAGTAGTGTAAGTAGTGGAGTGTTGGGGCCGGGGAAGACCAAAGCCTGGCAAGAAGTAACTGGTGCAGTAAACACGGTGTCAAAAGTTCCACGTACACTGCCACAAGTGAAGAGAAAATGGTTTGACATGAAATTGGAGGTGAAGAAAAAACTCCAAGCCCACAAAAGAATAATAATAATAATAATAATAATAAATTTTATTTCTAAAGCACTTTTTATCGGCAGGATCTCAAAGTGCTGACAAGGTAAAAAGGAAATTTAAAAAACATACTCAAAGAAAGCAATAAAACAGTCAGTTCATAGTTCTCAGTTGTAGGCCTTTCTGTATAAAAAGGTTTTCAGGCCTATTTTAAAAGAGTCTAGGCTCTGAGTGGCCCCTCAGCTGGGTAGGGAGGCTGTTCCAGAGGCGTGGTGCGGCCGAGCAGAAGGCTCTGTCTCCCATGGTGGAGAGCCTGGTACTGTGGGCTTGGAGGAGTAGGGTGTTTGTGGATCTGAGAGTACGGGTGGAGGACTGCAGGGTGATGAGTTCTTGGAGGTATGTAGGTGCATGACCATGGATGCATCTATGAGTGAGTAGCAGGATTTTTTAATTGATCCGGGATGAGACAGGGAGCCAGTGTAGTGATTGAAGGATGGGGGTGATGTGCTCGTATTTACGGGCTCTCATCAAGACCCTGGCAGCGCTGTTCTGAATGTATTGCAGCTTCTGGATGGTTTTGCCAGGTATCCCGATGAAGAGCCCGTTACAGTAGTCCAGCCGTGAGGAAATGAAGGCGTGGACCAGTTTTTCTGCTGCTGGGAGGGATAGAGTGGGACGGAGTCTTGAGATATTGCGGAGATGGTAGAATGAAGTTTTGCATAGATGCTTTATGTGGTCGTTGAAGGTCAGATGTGGGTCAAACCGAACTCCCAGGTTTGTTGCTGAAGCGGAGAGAGGAACGGTCTGTCCATCGAAGGTAAGTAGGGCTATGGGTGAGGAGTGAACCTGATGAGGGGTACCAATGAGGAGTGCTTCCGTTTTATTGCTGTTCAGTTGGAGGGAGTTACTGTTCATCCATGCCTTGATTTCCTCAAGGCAGGAGGTAAGGGATGACAGGGCTGTGGAGGGGTTTGGGGCGGTTTTGATATATAGTTGTGTATCATCAGCATAACAATGGAATGAAAGTCCGTGTTTGCTGATGACTTGACCGAGGGGAAGCATGTAGATGGTGAAGAGAATGGGGGCAAGGACTGACCCCTGGGGAACGCCACAGGTAACACGGAGCGGCCTGGACTCAGATCCTCCGAGCGAGACATGTTCAGTCCTATCTGAAAGATAGGACTTAAACCACTGCAGTGTGTGGTCTGTCAGTTGTATGGTGTTGTGGAGACGCTTGAGGAGTATGGTGTGGTCAACGGTGTCGAAGGCTGCTGTTAGGTCCAGGAGGATGAGGAGTGATGGTGACCCTGAGTCGGCAGTCATCAGAAGGTCGTTTGTCACCCTGAGCAGAGCTGTCTCGGTGCTGTGGGCTGAACGAAAGCCTGACTGAAATTTTTCAGACAGATTGTTATGTGTGAGGTAGTCCTGGAGCTGTATGGCAACTGTTTTCTCAAGTACCTTGGATAGAAAGGGGAGGTTTGAAATAGGCCTGTAGTTTGCGAGGTTGTCCGGGTCCAGGGAGGGTTTCTTCAGAAGGGGGCGAATGACAGCAGATTTGAGGGCAGGTGGAACATGGGCGGTTTGAAGTGAAAGGTTAACAATCTGAGTGATGATTGGGCTGAGAGTGGAGATGTATGATTTAAGCAGAGTAGTTGGGAACGGGTCTAAGCAGCAGGTGGTCGGCTTCATTCCTTTGATGATTTTCTCAATTTCACTCTGCTGGACCTCAGAGAAGCAAGTAAGGGATGGGAGACTCCCCACACGGAGGGGTGGAGCAGGAGGAGAGGGAGAGGAGGAGCCGGGCAACATAGAGCGGATGTTGTTGACTTTGGATCTGAAAAAGTCAATGAAGCTATTGCATCGCTAAACTGTAGTTTCAGTCAGTGAGGGTGTTTGTGGCTTCAGGAGGTGATTTATTGTGGAGAAAAGCTTCTTGGAGTTTCCAGTGTTCCTATTGATGAGGTTGGAATAGTATGTCGACCGAGCATCTTTTAGGGCCAGGCAGTAGGCTTTTTGATGTTCGCGGAAGGCAAGTTTGTGTACGGTGAGTCCAGTGTGTCTGAATTGACGTTCCAGTGCACGACCAGCTGTTTTAATTTTCCGTAGTTCCAGTGTGTACCAGGGAGCAGAGCGTTCAAATGAGACTTCACGTGTTTTAACAGGAGCGTGAGAGTCGAGAAGGTTGCTCAAAGAGGTGTTGTAATGCTCCACTAGCTCATCCACAGTTTCAGAGGCTGGGCAGGTGATATGCTGGAGGTCTGCAGCTAGGTCTCCTGAGACAATCCGTGTCAAATTTCTAAAAGTTATCTGGCGCTTGGGTCTGGAGGTAGGCAGCAAAGATGTCAGAGTCATTGAGACTACCTTGTGGTCAGACACCCCGAGGTCGTAGACTTCAAGATTCTTTACAGAAGCTGAGTTGGTGATGGCCAGATCCAAGGTGTGACCTTTGTTGTGGGTGGGAGCCTCGACATGTTGCTGCAGACCAAGACAATCCAGCAGGCTCAGAAACTCTACTGCCAGTGGACAGGAGGGGTTGTCAACATGAATGTTGATGTCACCAATAATTATAATATTATTTGTCATGGCGCAGAGTGATGTGAGGAGATCATGTATTTCAGGGAGAAATGAGGAATTTGGTTTTGGGGGACGGTAGATTAAAAGCACTGTCATGGAGTATGGAGGTTTGCATTTAAAAGCTAGACACTCCATGGAGGTGAGGTCAGGCAGCGGAAGAGGTGAGAGTTCCAGCTCAGTCCGGTGGATAATAAGTAAGCCACCACCCCTGCCTGAGGTTCGTGCTCTCTCCATGTAGTTGTAGCCAGGGGGGCAGACTTCATTCAGCAGAAGGTGGTCCCCAGGTTTGTGCCATGTTTCAACTAAACACATAAAATCAAGACCTTTTTCTAAAATATGGTCATGTATGAGCAGAGATTTCTTGTTGAGGGCTTGTGTGTTTAATAGTTCCATAGTGACAGGAGACAGGGCTGGTGGTGAGTGTCTCTGTAGACTCCGCAGCACAGTGTGATCCACTGCAGATTTTCCACATCGCCTGGTGCTGCTTTCACTACTTGTCCCTACTACGCCAGCGTTCTGATGACGTCGCCAGAATGCGACGCGATCAGCTGCGGACCAGATGGAAGCAATCGTAGCAGGACAGTGCTGGGAGTAAGCAAACTTTTTACGGGCACTCCGATGGATATAACGGGGTCGGCGTAAAAGTCTGTTCTGTCTGATGGCTGCAATGCATGTTGGAGTGGTGGAGTTGTTGAGACTTAGCAGCTCCAGAGGGGAGTATTTCTGCATCGAGCCGGGTGCCGGTAAGGTTAGCGTGGTGCTAGTTGTTAGTCATGCACAGAGTTGGAGAAGTGGCCAGGTGAATGGAAGCATTGAGGCTAGCCAGGGAAGGTAGTAGTCCTAGGCATAGGCTGAACAACACCGAGGCAAAACAGCAGGCTGTACCGTTGGAGGGCCTCCCAGCAATACAGCAGCGATGGTCAGTCCGGGTGTGAGCCCCCGTCAGCGGCAAGACAGGAGCAGGCAGCCGGTGTTCAGAGCAATGTCAGCAGGTGAGCACAAAACCCAAACAAAACCCAAGTAAAATCCAGGGATAAAAGGTTTTTTAGTATAAAGTAGGATCAGGTTGGACACATCGTCTTTGCATAAAAAGATTACTGGAGAGGTTGTTAGAAAAAACGCATTAGTTTAGTTTAATTTAATTTAGAGACGGAGAAGCGGCGAACAGCATACGCCAGAAGTTAGGACATGCAAGTGAGGCTATGCTTCACAACAGCATACGCCAGCGTCCTCTCAGCGTCTCTCCTCCCGAGTTATAGTAGAGAAGTATGTCAGAAGCATGTCAGCCACAGGAGGGGGTCAGAGTTTGGCAAAGTTGTCCACAAATGATGAACGCATTGGCCAAATTATAGGAGAGATCATTGGCTGGAATCATTGAGGAGAGCAACAGGGATCTGTTGTCCCTTGTCTTGGATCAATCACCCTCCAACTCTGAAGGTAAGGGTTTTTTTTGTTTTTTGCTTTAATAGCAGTCTCATCGTTGCTATAAATCCTTGGGGGGCAGCAGCATCCGGGCCCGTGAGGAGGGGCATGGCCGGCCAAAGTGGTAATGACGCATACAATACATCGTTGGGACTGTCACGTTTTCCCAAAATCAACTTGGAACGAATCCCAATTAAAATCATTTGTTCAAATTCAGAACTATTACGTATTTAGGATCCTCTTTAATAGTGTTCCCACGTCTGCCTCTTCCACTCTGTAGCCCCGTTCCTGTTCAAACTCTAACGTAATTTTACCTTTGTCATGATTGCAGGTGCTATCTTGGGTTTTATTATTTGTTTCGTGCTTTCTCGCCTGTACTATCGTCGGGAAGCTAACGATGTCCTTTTGGTTATCGGCTGATTGCTAGGTGTGGCCGATTAGTAATTGGTTTCAGGTGTGTGAGCTCTTTATATTACCCAGGGCTTCAGCATCTCTTTACGTTAGTGTCGTCTATACACTTCGCCGGCTTTGGAAGAGATTTTGTCCTCTGTTTTTTTTGGTTTAGTATGCCTGGAGTGTAAGTATAATGTAGGAATCTTTACGAAGTTCTTTATTTTCTTTTGTTTGTGGGATTGATCCGTGTTCACCCGCCGAAGAATTTGGTGCTTAAGTATCTGCGTGGTACTTCGCAGTTAGCTCTTTATATATTGAGAGCTGTTAGGTTTCCACTCCTGAAGTCTTAGTTTCTTTTTATTTATCTTCGAGTTGGGGTTCTCCCGCAGGAGTGTATTTTTGTTTTGTTTTAGGGATTTGTTCCCTCTGATCTGTCTCCTTCGAGACCTTAGTGGTTGGGGAATTCGTTCCTTAGCTTTTCGTCTGAGTATTGTGCACACTAAGGGGTCCCATCATCATCATCAGTCCTTACAACCTTGTATAAAAAGACAACAATTGTAGTAAAAAAATTTTATTAAGACAAGAGAAAATTAGATTTCAAATTCATACAGTAAATGAACCAATCAGTTTGCTATATTAGTCTAATAACATAACGTATGTGTAATAAGAACGTAAATTTCTATACATAACAGTCCTATTTCAGCGCAGTTTTGGAGACGTTGTTTGTTGTTTTGCAAGAAGAACCAGGCACTTCAGCAGCCTCTGCTGAGACTCCCAGGGCTCTGCCACACGCAAGTCCCAGATGCCCACTCCCCTCTGGCCCAAGTGTCCTCACGGATGCAGTCCTGGTGAAGCAGGAAGCCATCCCGCGAGCAGTGGAGGAGATGTCTTCTACTCTGAAAGACATTCGTACAAGTTTGAACAAAATCAGCACCTCACTGAAAACCTTGGCAGGAATAAAATGATTTAAAAAAACAAAGTCCTCATTATTGGGTAAACTATTTAAACAATATCTAACATGACATGTTTGATAAATTACACCTACCTTTAGAGGCGTTCTATAAGCAGCCGACACACACGAAATGCCTCCGCATTTGGAGGATCGTTGAGCAGATAGATAGGCATTCGGTCATGTAGGCCTATAGGTTCTATTATGGGAACCCCATGTGTCAGGGCCATATTGTGCAGGACACAGCAGGACATTATGATTTCGTGGGCTTTCTCTGGGGTATATAGAAGGGTGCCGCCTGCTGTGTCCAAGCACAGCCATCGGCCCTTCAGCATGCCATTTGTGTGCTCAACCATGGACCGTGCGCGTGCATGCACCCAATTATAGCACATTTCCTGAGGGGTCAGTGGATGGGCTAATGGCGTCATCAGCCAGGTCTTCAGAGGGTAGCCCCTATCTCCTATGGGATACAACATTTACACACAGGTTAAGAAGAAAAGAACTCCAGCCATAATTTGCTTACCAATGAGGTAGCTGTCTTCAACACATTGATTCCCCACAGAGCTGTTCCACAGAATTACTGAATCATGTGTCCTCCCAGCCCAACGAGGGAAGACATTCAGCAGCTGGCAGTCTGCATCGGAGATAAGCTGCACATTGATGGAATGGTAGCCCTTTCTGTTCATGTACACAAATGAATCTGTAGACGGAGCTTTAATGTGCACATGAGTGCAGTCTACAGCACCAATTGTGTTGGGTAGGCCGGCGAGATTGAAGAACCCCTGTTTGACTGCCACTTGCTTTTGTGAGCTGTATGGGAACTGAATATACTCCCGCGTCATATTCATAATACCATTTACCACATCGGGTAGTAGGCGGCTCATGGAGGGCTGGGATATTCCTGACCCGTCGCCAATCTCCCGTTGGAAGGTGCCAGTCGCCAAGACACTGAGGCCGGAAAGCACTTGAACATGTGCCGGTATTGACCATGACCGGTTTGTGGCTCTTCTGAGCGTTGGCTCTGATCTGTTGCAGAGACTCAGAAGGAGAGGTCTGGGAAGTCTAAATCTATTCATGAGCCAATCATCACTCTCTGCAAACAGATTGGCCTGGTCTTTGAAGACGCGCTCTCTCCGAAGCGCACCATGCGCCAAACCTTCTAGTAGAGCAAGGTCAGCCATAGCAATGAAGACCTGGTTTCTGTTTTAAGCAATGGTTTCTGCTCCGTATTTATAGCAAGCGTCGTTAACGTGTTTTCTGGAATTCACGTCAAATTCCAGTTAAGAATTAATTTAATTACTCAATCAGGATTACACAAATGAAGCATCACCTGTTTTAATGTTGAATCCAATAGTGATTTTATATAACAATTTGAACTGGTATAAAATTACTATGTTACTACCAAATGATTTGCAATTTATTTTTAATCCAATAAAAGCAAAAACACAAAAAACACGCTTTACAGCCATGTTTTTCCGTTTATGCACACAGTATGAACAGTTTAGAGCACTCGTGAAATTTCTTTGCATCCTACGAACAAACTGCTATACAAAAACTTTGATAAATCCCACATTTTTTGTGTAAATGCATTTATGAATGATTTACGAGTAAATTCGTTCGGCTCACGTTTGATAAATGAAGCCCAATGAATGTAAAAATCTGTACTTTAAACGTAAAGGGGGTGAACAATTGTATCAAAAGAAAGAAAATTTTAAATGCTCTAAAAAGAGAAAAAATTCAGATAGCCCTTTTGGAAGAGACACATCTCAATGATTTGGAGCATAAAAATTTCTTAAACAGTATTCTGATACAAATGGCTGAATTATTTTGGTGTAGGGACTGCTGCATGGTGAGGATGTAGTCATAGGATGTGTTTATGCTCCAAATGAGCAGGATGAAGCTTTTTTCGCTGAGCTACTCACTAATATGGACTGCCCCAAAATTATTATAGGGGGGAACTGCTCTCTTTGTCCAAAATTAGATAAACTCCCCCAGTCTAATGCACCCCCGTCTAAGAAAGCTTGATTACTTATTAATATGAATAGAGACCTGGACCTTGTTGATGTATGGAGAGTGTGACGCTGAACGTGGAGGTTCAGCAAGGTCGGGCGGCACAATGAAGCACAAACACAAGAGCGAGTAAGTTTGCCAGGCGCGTAGCCTGTTTTAATAACGGAAAAACACCAAAAAGAGTACAGCCCGCAGCTAAGAGACCGCTGCGACCATAAACACAACCAGCCGTACAAAAAAAACTAACAAATAACAAACACTGGCGTAGGACCGGCAGGCAGGCAATGTCCTTTGGCGAACCTCGTAATTCCCTCGTCTTAGCCAGAGTCTGTAAAGGCAAGAAAACATACAGCCAGTTAGAGCCCCAAGAGTGGAGACGGTATATCTCCCCGTACATGGGACCGCGGTGACTTAAGTAGTCCCGCAATCACCCTGGAGTAGCGGCAGCTGTGTTGATTGCCGAAGGGCTGCAGGTGTTCCTTGTTGGGGTTGTCTGCAGCCCAACGCCGCTCTCCAGGGTGCTGCCGCTTTTGCTGCACGCCCGGCGCTGTCCTGCATGCTGATCTTGTCTTCCCAGTGGCGGTTTGAGATGACGGTCGATGGGCACTGCAGCGCTGGAGGGGGGCACCTCCTCTTGCCCCGCCACAGGAGGTTTAATAATCCTGCTACCAGAGGTTTTACTTTTTACTCCCACCCACATGCCTCAGCCTCTCGTATTGATTATTTTTTGATTTCGCCCATCTATATCACCTCATAGAACAAACTGATATTGGCCCCATTGCCCTCTCTGATCATGCCCCAGTAACCATGACAGTGTCTCTTATCAGGCCATCTGAATGTTCATTCTCATGGAAGCTTAATGTACAGAGTCAAAGAAAAGTTTAGAGCTTACTTATTGGAACAGACTGCTTTGTACCTCGAAATTAATGATATGGGTGACATGTACCCTTGGGATGTCTATTAGGCTTACCTTAAGGGTATGACTATATCATATAATCGTAAGAAAAAAAGGGAACTGATTGCAAAGCAGTTTGAGCATGAGCAAAAGATAAAGCAGATGGAGGAAGAATTTTACTCCTCCAAATCTGAGGAGATATTGGCTGAACTTAAAGATACATGAATATTGTTAAATAGTCTGTTAACAAAGAAAGTGGAAAGGGTCATTTTGTTTGCTAAACAAAGATTTTTTGAGATGGGATGTAAACCTAATTGCTTACTTGCAAAGCTAGCTAGCAATCTCCCAAGCAGGTGCTTCATTTCTGCTATTAAAAGTGAAAATGGAAACAGACTCTTGGGTAACAGGGAAATCAATGATTGTTTTAGGAAGTTTTATGAGAAGCTCTACACATCTGAGGTAGATGGAAAATATTGAGAAAAAAGTTCATTTTTCCAAAACATGCCCATACCTAGTATTACTGCGAATCAGTTTAAAATATTATAAGCCCCCACCTCTCTTTGTGAGGTTAAAAGCGATATGCTCCTTGCAATCTCGGAAGTCACCCTGGCCTGATGGCTACCCGGTGGAGTTCTTTAAATTAATGAAGAAGCAAATCAGTGTTCTTCTATTGAGGGCTTTAAACACATCTGTTGAACATTCTAAGCTTCCACACTCCATGTACATGGCCAATATTTCAGTTATTCTTAAAAAAGGCAAGGAGACCGAGTTGGCCTCATCATACAGGCCCATCAGTCTTCTGGATGTAGACCGTAAGATCCTTGCAAAGATACTGGCATCTAGACTTGAGGAAGTTGTGACAACCATTATAGAAAGCGATCAAACAGGGTTTATTAAAGGACCTAATTCTTTTTACAATACTAGATGCCTGTTTTACACTATGTATACACTACCTCCATCACCACAGACTTCCTGACCTTCTGATATCAATGGATGCAGAGAAGGCCTTTGACAGGTTGGAATGGGGGTATATGTTTAGAGTGATGGAGAGGTATGGCTTTGGTAGCAGTTTTATTGCCTGGGTCAAGCTGTTATATGCAGCACCCAGAGCCTCAATACAAACTAATGGTCTACTGTCAGAGCCGTTTAGACTCCACAGAGGTTCTAGACAGGGTTGCCCTTCATCACCTCTTCTGTTTGCATTGGCTATAGAGCCCCTGGCAATATCAGTTTGACAGAACAATCTTGTTAGAGGGGTTACAGTAGGAGGAAAGCATCATAAGATTATGCTTTATGCAGATGACATTTTAATTACTGTAACAGACCCACTCTAATCAATACCAGCTCTAACTAGCTGTATCAAGCAGTTCGGACTTATCTCAGGTTACAAGGTTAATTTTGATAAATCGGAAATAATGCCTGTGGGAACTACCGGCATTGTGGAACCTAGTTACATAAAGCCTTTTAAATGGGCCCCGAATGGATGTACTTACTTAGGGATACATGTCACACCCCAAAATGAATCAGTTGTATGCTTGCAATTTTAAGCCCTTAATACAATGACTCAAGGAGGATTTTACAGGCTGGGAAAATCTTCCACTTTCATTTCTGGGAAGGATAAATCTTGTTAAAATTATTGTTCTATCACATATTCTTTACCCATTAACCATGTTGTTCACTCCCCTGAGTAGTCAGGACATTAAGGTAATTGATTATAGTACATCCAATTTTATATGGGTTAGAAGGAAACCAAGGCTAAAACTAAATACACTCCAACTCCCCAAGGATGAAGGTGACTGGGGTCTCCCTAATGTTAAATGCTATGAGTGGGCAATTCAGGCACAAATCATTCTGGAATGGGTGTATGGAAATGTGGATTCATTGTGGTTTGGGATTGAATCTGACCTTTGTACGCCAATTGGCTCAGTAAATCTTTTAGACAGATGTCCAAAAGACTTCCCTCCCACTGTAAAAGATTACCCACTGATACTGTGTGTAGCCAAAACTTGGGTTAAGATAAGGAAGGCCCGTAAGTGTTCCCATCTGCCTGTTTTAGCCACCTTAGTTGATAATCCAAGTCTTGTACCAAGCAAGACTGGATCTCACTTTAGAAACTGGAGGCTGGCTGGTGTAATTAGACTTTATGATTTGAGAGAGGAGTTTTTATGTCATTTAATAGGGTTTGTGACAAATATGGTCTTCTACCCCGTGATTTATTACTCACAGGTCAGACACTATGTATGTCAAAAATAGCTGCCTTGGGTTTGCTAGTGATTCTCATCCCCAAGAGAGGTGTTATTTACAGAATGTAGACCCTAGCAAATATGTATCTAAGTTTTATTCCATGCTGTATAAATACAGAAGCAAAACCTTAACAACACTACAAAACACATGGGGTACAACTATAACTTGTACAATTGATGATGAAACATGGGATAATATTGTCTCACTACCATCAAAAATTTCAGTCAGAAATGCAGTATAATATATTGGATAATGTATACATATCTCCATATATTTATAGTAAATTTAAGAGTGGAACTTCGCCCAACTGTACTAAGTGCAAAAACTGTGTTGGAACCAGATTCCATTGTTTATGGGAGTGTGTACACATACAGGAATTTTGGGGAGAGGTTTGTGACCGGCTCTCGGGAATGCTTGGGGAACCAGTGAATGCCACACCATTCTTGTGTTTACCTGTTACTCCGGAAAGGCATGAGGAAGTTATCCCACCCCATCTAATGTTTGCAAGGAGAGAAATAATGGTAAAGTGGGTGGGTGACCAACTCCTCTCTATTCATCTGTGGGAATCATTACTTGGCAATCTCATATCTTTGGAGAAACTGCGATGTCTTATTAAAAGGGGAATTAGATTCATTTGTAATATTGTGGAGTGAACCCTTGAGACTATTGGGTTTGAATCCTGGCCTGGCTATTTTCCCTTGACCAATATGCAAAATAATTTGAGTATATTCTGCGGATTGAGTTGTGGTTATGCTGTACATATACCCTTTAAATGGGTGTGTGCTGTCAATGACCTGTCTGCTATGATGATGTGTTGCTGTTGTTTCCCTCTGCTTACTCTGTATTATAAGGAATAAAAACCAATGAAAACAAAATTTTAAAAAAGGAGCACTGTCATCCTCTGCTACCTCAGACAAAAGACTCATGATACTTTCCTCATTGTAAACTATGGACTGAGTGACATCATGATGGCCTGGTCCAGCAAATCTCTTTTTTTAGTAGCCTTTTGAGTGTGGAAGTATTGTACCTATGTGCAACATAATGTCTGTGACAGAATGTATTCTATGAATTGGACCAAGAGGTTCTGATTGCATTGTATGTACCACTACTAAGTGGAGTTGGTGGTTGTAGCCGTACACATACAGAATGTCTTTGCCTACTTTTTGTTGCAGCAAAGTCTGCACGCCACCCCTCACCCCAGACATCACTGAAGTGTCATCATAACACTGAGACACTAAATTGTCAGATGAGAAAGAATTTGATTGCAATTTGGTTCAGCATCAAGTGACTCAAGTCAATCAAGCTAATTAAATGTTCTTCTGGGATGGAGTTGTGGACAGATCGTATTATTATTGATAAGTTCTCAGTGTTACAGCAATCCCTGGTGCCCTCACTTTTAATGCAAAGTCCAGGAGAGTCATCTTCTTCCTGATACCTTTAAATACCATTTTAGCAAAGGTGTCAATTATTTCGTTTTGAATGACTTTTAATGTGTATTTAGTGTTTTCAGGGATGCATTTTGCAATTTCTGTGAGTTTGGGATCTTTTTAAGTAGTGAAATTAAACACCCTAATTAAAAGATCTGCTTCATCCCTATCCCCCTGACGGTGCCCACAGAGAGCATTTACAGTGAGAAACTGAATGACTTCGCCTATGCTTTTAACATAGTACCTGTTCTTTTCTATGTGGGTTTGACCCAGTAGCTGTGCGATACTTTCACCTGTCTCTGAGTGATGCTGGTATTCCTGCCATGCAGACATTACGCATCGTGAGGAATACTAGAGGACTGCGGAGTGTAGGCAGCATGCACTGCGGTTGAGGGTGCCTGTTTTTTAATGAGCCACGTATCCATGCTGAAAGATTTACCTAGCTAGCTAAATAAAGCTAATTGTGCTACCCTTCTGTAAAATTATTTTATATCCAACAAGCTAACTCCAGTGACTAGCAACATATCAGCTATAGCTAGCCTGTAGCTGGCTAGCTAGCTGGCTAATCACTAAACCAATGGCCACCAAGTGAGCAGGTAACTTAAAAGACACACACAGCTTGCAAAATGTGCAAACTCAACTGTGAAATTATGCAAGACTACCAATATAAGAACAAGAGAAAAGAATGAACAAGAATCAAAGGTATTAACAGTTTAACTGGATTGCTGACTAGCTACAGGTTTTGCAGTTCACTTCAGCATGTACCGTATGTGTGAAGAAGTGTCATGGTTTGGTGATAATGTAAAGGAGGAGCACTGACTAAGCACACTCACACCTTCAAAATGGCCCACAGGAGACCAGTCCATTTACTGATGACCAATGACAAAATTACAGGAAAATATGAACGTACAAAAATAGCTGTAACAGTGATTTTTTCAGAGTTTTCATTGGATGTGTGGACAAGGCTTATCTCTGTTTATCTCCAGCCCACCCATAGACACGCTCCTGCTTGGGTGGCCAAGGAGGGTCCTCGCTGGCACCTGCTGCCCTTGCATGGTCTGCTTCCCCGTATTTCTGTCTCCATCGGCAATATGAACATCCCCACATTGGATATAGCGCTGTCACATGTTTGTGCACTTTGACACTTGCGTACGTATGTGCTTATTCACGTGGTACTTTCTTCCCATTACAAGACTCCAAGCTAAGGAAGTTTTCATATCTCAGACAGCTATGTGCTTAGTTTAGCTTAGCTAAAGCTAGTTTACTACGGCCCGTATTGTGACACTATACTTAAAAAGTAAATTAGCATTGTAGCTAACGGTTAAGTGTTTTACGGTAATTTGTACAATACACAATAAAATATTTACAATATATATATTTATATACATTTTATATTAATAACATTTAAATTCCATACACATGAAATGTAGATGAAAATACCTGGAGTATGACTAACGTTGGATCAGAATCGCATTATTGTCGACAGTTGAGGTTATCAATAGCCTTTTTTGGCCGGGATGCTAAAAAAATGGAAAATTAGGCCAGGTAACTTATTGCTAATAGCTTGACAACTAGCTTGCTATTGTGAGGTATTAAAAAGCTATTCAGCCTATCAGTTATATTTGGGTGGGGTGCCTAGTTACTGATTGTGACTATGAAAGACGTCCATAATTGTGCTGAGCAATGATAACATTTTAATAGTTGGGTTACTCACCAATGTAGCTTACTAATAGTAATTATGCTAAGGGGAGCGCTGCTCAACAATTACCTGTTCAAAACAACTTGCTGTCAAGATTAAATCCAACATGCAGCCTTCATCTTCCTGCTAACTAGTTATCTGATGTTTTATTACAGGTCTTCACTTGTGACACCTTACATTTGTGCAATAAGTCAGAAATGCTGGGGACATATAGTAAGTAAAGTATATTTCTGAGTCTCGGCTGTTACTGCGACCTATTTTGTTGGGCACACTGACCCTTTGTGTCTGTTTATGGTAATTAGCCTGTCACTGTGAACAATGCTTGCTTAAAGTGCTGTCTGAGTGTAAGGACAATGAGGACTCTGTCAGTTGTGCTTGCTAACCGACACGCATGACTCACTAAAACGAGTCATTCAAAAAGAACAATTCGTTCACCACAAGTATAAGGCAGTCCTTGTTATTGATTTAAAAATTGCCTTCAAAACAACAATCAAAACAAATTGCTCTGACAAATAATCAGATTCGTGTGGAGGAGAAGCCCTAAAAGCACTTCAGTGGCGCATAACAGAGGTTTGGAGTCGGTCCTTAGGATTCATGAAAATATTGAGACGAGGAAGAGCACATGGCTTAAATGTTCAACGAGAAACAACCCTGCAATGATGGCATACAATTGTTCTGAATACCCGGACTAGTCATTGTTATGCCAGGTAAATCATAGTGTTTTACATAAATTTCTGACTCAGTTATACTACGTCCATAAGAAATGTAATGATAATACTAAATATCACCTTAAGCATATGATTTTGTGTCTAACTTTACTGATGTAGCATACGTTAGTTATCACGACAGTAACCGCAAGCCTAATACATTAAGTAATTACCTTAAGAGTAATATGAGTTTTTCAAATGTATTTAAAATTAAATATGATAAAATAAATACGATGAATAACAAAATAAATAATTCCTAAATGTATAAAATGTATGTAAGAAAATTGCAAGTGCTCTTAATGGCTAAAGCAGGATAGCATTTAGGAATGCAAGCTGCTGCACTTTGGTTGCGCTGATCCTACTTCTCCTCTTGGAAATAACCTGTCCAGTTTGAGAGGAAATTGTCCCTGATGGCACAGATGTATGTAATGAGGTGAACATTACTTTTGTAACTTCACTTTTTGTTTGGGTGCAGTGTTTCTTTGGATGAGTGGCCACCATTTTGGCTTTGTCAGTCTTGTTTCCTCTGCTATTTATTTATCTTTACAGGTGTGTCTAATTACCACTATATAAGCACACACCATGTAGGATTGTGTTTCAACAAAGGGGGGTATGGTCAGTGTTGTGTCTTTTTGTTGTTTTTGTTTGTGTTTGTTTCTTCCTGTGCTGGACCCAGGTGGTGCAGGTCCTCTGCCTCATATTGCGGCTAGTTGTATGCTTTTTTCTAAAATGAAATGCATTGTTATTTTAAACTGTGTCAGAATTTGAGGATGTGTTTCAATTCTAGTGGCAAGTACATAAAATCATAGAGCGCTACGCTGTTAACCCACGAGGGCACATAATCATGTTTTCTTGCACATAGGAGTAGCCAGGAGGGCACTTTCACAACATTTTTTGACCAAACATCCCCCATCCCCACCAGTGTAAAGAATGTTTGATTTAGAGCACAGAAATGTGTGTAATTTCAAGGCAATATTTCAAATATAAATCTCAGACATAAATGTCAGATAATTGTTTTTAAATAAATAAAACAAGGTTGCCACTTTACCAGAGCATCAATAACAGCAACTGGAAGAGTGACAGATAAAAAATATATGTGCAGCTACAGAGATTGTATCTTTAGGTATCAAAATGCCTTTGGACTTGATCGATTTCAGCCCCCTTTGTTGTGTTGGCCTCAATGTTGAGATTCATAATCACAGGGTGAACTGGTTATAAAGCTGGAAATTGTTCACATGAACACTATAAAAATGATGTCACTTTTGCAGTGATATATTGTATTCTGAACAATTTTGTACTGTACACTATGTTAATGCTGTATTATTGGATGACACACTGTAATTATGCAGTGTAATGCTCAGTAGATGCTCTGTGAACAGTACAACACTGAAACTTATTTATATTGTAGTACTGCCTTATTTGAACTAAGCTGAAATGGTACAGTACCGACTTTTTATTGCAAAATGGGCTGTCAAAACGGGCATACATACATCTCTCTGTCGCAAAAACGGAATTCCATCTTTTATCATCATAATTGATCTTGATGAAAATCATTGGGGATTTGACCTAGGATGCAGACATGGTAAAATGAGCAAATTACATAATGTGAAGGACATGGTGAAGTCAACTGCAACAACTTGTAATATGTTTAAGCAAAACAGAAGTCATTTCTAATTTTTCAAAGATCAAGGAACCTGTGAGAGAAATATTATTTTATGAGCACTGTATTTGGAAAGATGGTAATAGACAGCACACAAGTGCTGGAAAAACTTCATGCACTAGAAAACAACTTCCATATTATAGTAGTTTTCCAGTCCATAGTATTTTCCACAATAATAATATTAATAATTAAGATTAAGATTATCAAATTTGTGCAGGTAATTATACCACACTGCTTCAATTCTGAAGCTGAGTGACAACGAAATTCAACCTATTCTGTCACAGATCAGTGAGTCCCTCTGAATTGTTTATTTTGGAACAGCAAAAGGGCTTCAAACTGAAATGAAAGAAAGAGTAGAATAAAACAACCACAGTATGGTAAGTTGGTCAAAGCCGTAACAACACAAATTGGTGTATGAGAAAGTTTTACTAACTCAACCCAATTGATTGACAGTGTCTGTCAGGCTGCTCTGACTGGTTTAAATTAAAACCTTGGGCACCGCAATACAGTTGGCCTGATATTCAATAGGTCTATTCACCTGATAGTCAGCACCAAAAGACCAATATCTCAGTGACAAGAACACTTAGATATACTGAATTGGTTTAAGTTTGTTGAATTTTACGTAAATTATTGTACAGATTTCTTCACAGATTTTGGTTTCCCTGTTAATCATCCAGTAGGCTTATAATTCATTGATTATTATGTAGAAATGAGTGGGTGTATACAGAGGTTTTTTTCTCCTCTGAAAATGAACAATGAAAAAACTGGCTCTCAAGCAGGGGAGCCACGGGCATGCTGGACTCAGTTAGTTGAGCTTAGCTATCATCATCTCGCAATGACTTTGTACTGGCTGAGTACCTGAGAACTTTCACTGATCAAGCCAGTCTCTGTATCTGCATCTGATGAAGAGGAAGCACGGTTTGGACATGCAGGGAGTGAGAAAAAGTTGGATATTTTTAGTTTGGCCATTTTGTTTTCTTGTCAATTGTCAATGTTCCAAGGCTAACATTAGCAAACGTTGGCTAGCTAACTAAGTAGTTTGCTACACTGTGCACATTACCTAGCATGGCACTGCTGCAAATTAAAAAAAAAACTGCTGAGTATAAATGGAAAATCTGCTTTTCTGCATCCCTGTATTCTTCAATCTCTGTGGTTAGAGCAGAACAGTATAGCAGTGCACGTGATTGTGTAGCAGGGCAGGCAGACGCAGGAGATGAGTTCAGCACAGATTTAAAGCTTGCTGCCGCGCCTGCCTTTTCAAAAATTTTTTTTTTGTGTGCTTTCTAATAATGGGGCCCGCACTTGGATGCTAAACAATGACACGAGCTGGAACAAAGTGACACAGGTCCTCTCTTGGATGGAGTGGAGTGGCGTTCACACTCCAGAATATATAATAATAAGTTAATATATATTAACTTATGTAATATATAAGTTGACGGACACACACCTAACTTTCAGACTAACTCATCTACACACACGTAGATTCACTTCATCACTTTGTATATATCATATTTTTATCATTTCAAAGCCTTTTGAATATGTCTGGTTGTCTGTGTTGTTGTCACTTAAACATTGTTCTTTGAATTGAATGGCTACAGCCAAAGCCTTCAGAAACTGGTTACATCCCTAATAGTTCTTACCAATAATTGTATTGTTAAAAGGGTATGCTAATTATTTGCTATAGACATTTTAAATTTAGTATCTTTTTGAAATTCAAGTTCATGGCTTATGCAATTTTATGAGATTGATTACTTTTAATGGGTTCCTTGTGCTGGGACTGTTAAGTTGAACATATCGTGTTATCGGTTTGTCCTTGCACTCCATACACTTCACCTGCATTTAACTGGAACCTTTGTGAGGAATAGTATTATCCGGATATTTTCTGGTTCCCATGTGATGACAAGTACATTTCCTCGACATTTTATGGTTCCCTCATGTATGAGGATAGATTTTGGAATATTCAATACTTTTGTGATGGAACCATCTAGCTTGATTCAATGTTTTTGCAAGGAAGAGAAATGTTACTCAACTTAAATCATTGCACTTCCCAAATTTGCCAGTAGATGGTGCACATGTTCTCAAAATCACTGTTTTCTGCAGTTTGATCAAGTAAGAGCAAGCAAAGCTCACACTGTGGTGTAAATTTCCCTTGAGAGCCCATTGACAATTCCACACAAACTTGAAGCTATCAAGTCTTTTGGAGAAAAGACATGCTATTCATTCATGGTATTACTAATCACCCTTAATAATTCAAATCACTTTGAGAACATTTTAAGTGATAATTTCCAATCATTATTATTAACTCTGAATCATGATAATAATTGTCCATTTGGTGATTTTATTGGCATACGAACATCTTCAGTACTTCAGGAATTGAACCATATTATTAAATATCCCTTACACTAATTTGAACTGAATAATACATACTCATGCTCTGTCTTGGCTCTCTCAAGGCAAGTCATGTAATAGCTGCTCTGAGCTCTGCAAATGAGTACTAGTGAGATTGTGAACCTGAAAGCTCAAAACACCAACATCCTTCGAGAACTACAACCTGTTAGCAAAAAAGCTATGCAGTATCTAGATTATTTGCTTTCCTCTCTGCTCCTACAGATTTTTTAATTTTCTTTTCTTTCAGTGGTTAACATCTCATCCCCACTCACCTCAGTTCACACATATCTGCTGATATTTCACTCTTCACACAGAGAAAAGGGGAGGGGTTGGGGGGTCTGCTTGTGACTCGTGCTGCTCTGAGCATCATTCTTCTACTTCCTCTAACCAAAACCTTTCAGTCTATTCAGGTCTTTAATCCTCTGACCATGCTGATGTAAGTTTACAGACCTGCACCAGGAAGAGGTGGGTTCTGTAAGAAACTCTGGCCATAAAGGAGAAACCTATGGGCTGAACAGCACTTTAGTTTACAGCATCAAATGAGAGATCGCTTCCTAGACCGTTGTCATCTAAGCCACTTTGCCTCTGAAAGAAATCGTATGATTTATCTCCCTCCACACAGAGAACACAAACTGTGTTTCAGTACAATTTCCTCTCACTTGGGATGGCTATCATTAAGATCTTATTGATAGTAATCCCTTATTGACACTGCTGAACAATTTGAGATGATATTGATGCATTTGATACCATTAACGACACTTTTTATAATTTGGAGGGGAAAAGGACACAACTCTTAAGAACAGAACTGCATTAATTTTATTTTCAATTTTTTTGCCAATACTAACAGGATATGTAAAAAACAGTCAGTGCCAACTTACATTAATAGGGTTTCAGTCTTGCCTTCTCCACCACATGGGCAGACATCTGAAACCATAGATGGCTTACACCTGAAACAACTAGAGTGTATAGCTAAAAACACTGAACATTTTGTGCCTGAACACTGTGCCTGAATACAGCATTGAGAGTTATCTATGGCAGGTAAATGATGCTCTCTCTAACCTACGCAGGACAACCCAAAGAGAGAAGATCAAACTGGATCTGGAAGACCTTCTCCAGGGAGGTTTGTATGTTCATTGAAGCATAACCTGCTTCCACCTGTAATAGCTGCTCTGAGCTCTGAGAAGCACTCGTAGCAGAATACTTACCTAGGCTTAATGAGACAGCCGGCATGACTCAAGCCGTAGGCATAAAGCATAGTTTGCATTGTTACATTTTTTAATAATACCTTCACATTGTGAGTAGCTGCTCACTGACCCAGTGTCATGTAATTAGTAATTAGCTGGACTTCAGGAAGTACCAGTAATGTAAGACTGTTAACATATATCTCCTAGTTAGGATATCACACAAACTAAGATGAACTATAGAAATGAGATCATTATGTCTGTATTTCCATTTCTTGATACATTCACCAGGATAATCAGTTTCTTTCAGAACAGCACAAGGGTACCTGAGGGTAATAGCCACAGTTTATCCTGGTCACATTGGTAGCAATGGAACATTGTTTTTTTCTTTTATCTGGACAGAAATTCACACAAAGGTGTGAATAGATACTATAAATAGATACTGTCTACGTCATTATCTATAAACACATTTTCCATTTGCCAAATTCAATTAAAACTTAAACATTTATTCCAATGTACGCGTACAGTTCCTGTTTAGTAATGTAACAGTTCATGTTTCAAATACTGGTGACTCACCATCAAAACCGAGGAACTCTGCTTCACTGCTGGCCATATCAAAGATAGACGCCATCACATTATCATCTACGTTCTCAGCGTAGTAGACGTCTTGGTCATCTTCAATGTTGGTGTCCACAGAGTCATCTTGAATTTGTTCCTCAAAAAGGATGTCGTCTTTGCTGCCATCCAGTGCATTTGTGATGCAGAAATTATTTGAAAGACTTTGCCATGATGGTTTCAGGGATGCTCTGCCAGGCTTCCGGTATGCATGTACACACAAGGGAGAGCTCTGGCCAGCCAATGTGGCCTGACGAAGTTATGGACTTGTGCTCCTCTGCCAGCCACTGGTTTGACTTGGGTTGAATATGCAACTTGAACGGCTTGTTAATGCTGATGTCCGCTGGTTGTGGAAGACTGGTCATCCCACCAGGAATGATGGAAAGATCAGTCTTCATGGATTTCAGTTCCAGTTTCACATCAAACTGTCGATGGCATCTAAACGCGTCGAGCACCAGTAAGGATGGCCATTTCAGCAGGCCGCCTGGATGTCTTCCCCACACCATTTTGATCCAGTCGCTTGTTATTTCTGCATCAAACCACCCCTTCTCATGAACACAAACCTTTATCCCTTTTTTTCCCCCATCTTCTTTGCGATTTGCAGCGCCTTGAGACATATATCAGTTGTGCTGACTCCAGTGCTGACCATTCTGTGTTTCTTCACCCACTTGATCAACTCTTCTTCCAACTTTGGAAATGCTGCAGATTTCCTCATCTGCCTTCTTCGACTTTGGCATGGATTGAAGTTTGGACTTGTTATTGTGCCACAGTTGGATATTGGACAAAATGGTGACCAGCTGACCAGTTCCCGTTTTCCTCTGCATATGACCAGTTCCCAATTTCCTCTGCCTTCAATTTGTTGTTTGTCCTTCAAATTTATTGTAACTCAAACACATTGGGATAAAAATTTACAGAGCCAACTCCTTCATTATGTAATGAACTCATGTTCATACATGAAAGCTCCTCTACTTACTTTCATTACTGAATGATAGATTGTCACAGAAGAACAAAGTATTTAATATTTAATATATTTTATATTTAAGTGACATAATCAGATTGTTTGAATATACAGGTATGCGTCGCTTAATGTCCATTATACATTGTGTTAAATTGGAAGTTATGTGATTTGGATGTTGCGCAAACACCACATTAAATACATAGGCTACTTAGCAATGCTATATGGGCTACTATAGTGTACCTGTATTGACTAAATAGCCAAGATACTGCACTCAAACAGTACTGCATTTCAGCTAACGTATTTGGCAAGATAATGTATGGGTTAAATAAGTTATGTCCGCTACGTCCCATTCTCCGATCTGGATTTCTGAATCTATTTTAACCTTATTGTTTGAACTTGAAAGTGTTTTAATATGTGGACATGGTATGGGCACCTGGGGACTAAAGACAAAAACAGACTGTTCAAAATTGCAAACATGGCCAGTAAAATTATTGGGAAAGAGCAGAAACAACTGAGATGTCTATATAAAACACAGTGAAATAAAAAGCCCAATAAATTGTGTCTGATCCTGTTCACCCCCTTTTTAAAGAATTCATAAACCTGCCCTCAGGAAGATGCTATAGAGCCACTACAGCAACCAAGAACATTTACAAAAAGTCTTTCATGCCAAATGCAATAACTTTGCTAAATTCATAAACACCATTTACACTTAGTCCGTTATTGTTCTCTGTATTGTGCATGGTGTGTTGTTTATTATTGTATTTATTGTTATTTACAGTAATGCATTTAACCAACCGAAGGCAAATTTCCACATTTGTGTGGACAATAAACACTATTATTATCATTATCATTATGAGACCACGGACGTATATGCAGTCGGACATTGCTGGAATGGACATTATGCGGTGCATTCCTGTATCTTCAAATTAAGTAGTTAACCAACTGACTGCTTTTTAGAGAAAATAATATAGTTTTCATTACGCAACATTGAATATATCACTACACTGATCGTGTGATTTCCACAATTTTGACTTTACATCAAGCGCACTTTTATGGCCTACACCAGTAAAGTTAAGGTAGCTTTTTGTTTATTTTATGATGCATAAACTTTTTCAATATAACAGGTTTAGTTGGTAATGATGCAAATATGATTTATTTCAGTATTTTATTCAGCAATTATAATAAATCTGACAAAACATTTTTTTCCCTGCATCGTGACATGGCATGCTGCTGCAATCTCCACCTCTGACAGCCTGAAATGATACAAAGGAAAAGTCAGTACGCATTATCTGCAAGAGATATTTTTCCCAGGATTTCATTGCCCATAATTAGGAGTGCGCATTATATACGAGTGCGTATTATATACAAATAAATACGGTATCTGTTTACTGTTTCTGTGTATGTTGGCACACTGTATGTTTCTTCGGTTCTCGTCTGTTTGTTGCTTTAGTAATGCTTCTGGGTACTACGCAGGGTGGAAGGGACCAAACTGTAGAGATGGGCGAAATGAAACGGCGCTCCAAAGCTGTGTAAAATCATTCAAAGTAGCTGTGTTTCGGCACAGTGCTCCGGAGCCCCAACCGAAGCACGCTCTTAACGGCATCATGTTTCCTACTTGATGTAACGGACAAGATCAAATGTGGAGCGTTGTCGATGTGAAGTTCTGTGTTTTAAGCAATGACTCATTACTGACAATGTTTATTTCTTGTCTATCATGTTTGTTGCGGTTTCTTTTGTTTTGTAAATTCCCCAGTGAATACAGAAAAGGTGAATAAAATCACAAAAACCATGTGTGGAGTTGGTGTTTATATGTTACAGGCTATTAAACAGTCTGTCACACGCTGTCGAGTTCAGAACCTAAATAATATCCAAAGGCTTCTCACAACATTTGAAACACACTATCTGAATAAGTGCAATTGTTTGCATTCCTGAAGATTGAATTCTTGTTAGAATTTTTTTTTTTTTTTTTTAACATGAATGGACCCCTCAAAGACTTGAAAAATATCCCTTTGAAGGGTATACCCCAGCTAACTGTTGTTGGTTGTCAGAACCTTAAATAAAATATTCCTAGGGATGTTGACCTATTTTCTTAATGTTCTCTTTATTTACCTGGATTGTTTCCTTGTGGTCATAACATAACTTGTTCCGAACCATGTGGAATTTTAGAATGTTAACGGATTGTTTACATTATAACATTATGTCAAACCCCACTGAAATATGACCTAGATTTTCCCCTATTTATTTGGTCCATTTTCGATTAGCTGGGACCAGGGTATTCTTGGAATAAGAAACTACATAAATAATTAAATAACTACAAATAACTTGCATAACATTGAGATCTTCGTGAGAACTTACACTTTTCAAAAAAAAAAATCGAACTCACATAAATTGGAAGACAGGACCATACCTTTGTGGGGAAAAAATATTTCTAAATGTGTAAACGAGAAGGGAAAACAACGTAATTGATACAAAAGATTGGTTAAGAGAGTAAGGCAACAAGGACACATGACCTATAGCAGAGCAGAACACTTGTGAATTGCAGTCAAAATATCCCATCGGACCGGAAGCATACGTCCTGCATGACATTCAAAACACTGATCATGTTAAGGATTTTGCTAATATGAGAATATGTTAAACACTTTAATTTAGTCAGTTGAGCAGATTAATTCATTTTGTAATTATGCCTCAATAATTCAATTGCTCCTCACCAACAACAATTTGTCAGAAGGGGTATAAAAGAAGACATGTGAGCACCTTTGCTCGAGAGAGAGAAGGCAAAGACGAAGTTTATTTGTCCCTTTCAAAGGCATTCAAAAAGCAAATAAGAAATAAAACTAAAGACAACACATGGCTGAGGGCAGACGAACAGGGCGGTCCCTTGTCTAGGATCATTTGGATCTGGTTACCCCGACTCGCATGCTATGTAGGCACTGCACAAAGGCCATTGCATATGCCGGCAACACCACATCAATGCTGAGGCATCTCCGTGCCAAGCATCCGGAGGTTCACGGTGTTCCTTTATACACCGCTGACAACACTGGTGCTCATGAGCCTACCGGACAAGGTGTGTATGATAAAAGATACATACTTACAGACTTGTATCCCAAACAATAAAGATGATAATGACACAATATCTAAAAAAAACAATTCTACTTTGACATGTTAAAACTATGCAATACATGCTAAAATGTTAAAAACACTATACATCAATACATATTAATACAGGTCTGGTCTCCAAATGGTCAAAAACATGACAAAAGTTACAAATCTAATGTTAAAATGTATACACTGTAAAATTTTAATGGCCTATCACAAAATGTAAAATGTTAAAAAACCAATTTACACTATAAACATTGCAGAGAAAAGGCAACTGTAAAAATGGTGAATTTAATCAAATTAAAAATGCTTAAATGCTAAAATGCTTTCCTTTTTTAAAAAACAAAAAAAAAAGCAGGATGTCCCAACAGAGAGAGCTTCATGAGGCTCTGGTGGACATGGTCGTGAAGGACTCCCAGCCCTTCTCGGCTGTTGAAGACGAGGGCTTCAGGGCTTTTGTTAACAAGCTCGATCCTACCTATGTCCTCCCCAGCCGGCAGTCTCTGAAGACCATGGTGACTGCCAAATTCCATGCTAAAAAGGAGTGTGTCATGTCTGAGGTCTCCAAGGCTAATAACATCAGCCTAACTTCAGACATGTAGACCTCCGTGAACATGGATGCATACTTGGCAGTTACCGGTCATTACATAACTCAAGAATTCCACCTTTCCACTGCGTTACTGGGAATGACAAAGTTTCCCCAAACCCACACGGCTGACAACATCAGTGACTTTCAGAGTTCACTAATAGCCAACTGGGGTATTCATAGGAAAATAACAGCCTTTGTGACCAATAACGCAGCCAACATGGCGGCCTCCGTGCTGCAGCTGAAGATCGACCATCTTCCTTGTTTTGCCCACACCGTAAACTTGACTGTTCGCAGAGCCATCGATGCAACACCAGGGCTGGAGGACATCCTATCAGTAATGTGGTGTGACCAGGTTTATTGTTTCTGTTTCTGTCAGTTTTGTTTGATTGTTTTTGTGTTTTGTTTTCAGTTCCCTGTCCATGTGCTTTTGTTTTCATTCTGTTTTCCCCGCCCACCTTGTTCCCTACTCTGTTGATTATCATGTGTTTCACCTGCCCTGCTGTTACACCTGTGTCTCATTGCTTGTTAGTCTGTGTATTTATACCCTGCCTTGTCTTTTGTCCATAGCGAGTTCATCTCAGTGTTGTTACTACCTGTTATGCTACAAGCCAATTGTTCCTGCCTGCCAGCCTGTTATTACCCGTGTCTGTTTCCTGTTTTTTGGATTCCTGTTTGCCGATTTTGTACCGTTGCTGAGCCTGCCTGTTTACTCTCTTGCCTGTTTTTCACTACTGCCCTGAATTGTGTTTTTATACTTCTGCCGAATCTCTTTGGTTTGGACCTCTGCCTGTTTATCGACTCTGATTTTGGATTTGTGGACTGTGCTTTTGGCTGCCTAATAAACTCCTGTTTATTACATATCTTAGCGGCCAGTATCGGGAAGTTTTGGACCAGCAAGAGGTTGCACTCGTCAGGCACCAGTCCCGGCTGAAGTTTAGCTGAGTTTAGCTGTCAGCATAAACTACCTGCTCGCCCAGCTTCAACAGCTCCAACGTACCCGAACAACTCCTGCTGGCACTGATCCACCGTCCCTGCGGGTCACTTCCCCACCCGAGAGAGAACCCCACCTGAGAGAGAGCCCGGTTGCCACTTCCTGAGACCTACATGGGTGAGCCGGGGACCTGCCGCTCCTTCCTCTCTCTCAGTGCTCCCTGGTTTTTAAGCTACAGCCCTCCAGTTTCCCCTCGGACAGATCGAGGATTGCCTACATCATCACGCTCCTCTCCGGTCGTGCCAGAGAATGGGGGACGGCGGTCTGGGATGCTCACTCACCGGTCTGCGCCACTTATCCCACCTTCTGTGTAGAAATGAAGAAAGTATTTGACCGTTCTCTGCATGGTCATGAGGCGGCGCGGGAACTGCTCCGGATTCGTCAGGGAGGGGGTACAATCTCAGACTTCACCATCAACTTTAGCACGCTTGCCGCTTCAAGTGGATGGAACGAGAATGCCCAGATTGATGCCTTCCTTCAAGGGCTGTCAGAGGAGGTAAAGGATGAGCTCATTACCCGAGACCTACTGATGGCTTTTGATGCCCTGGAGGACTTGGCCATCCGCACTGATGGGCGACTGACTGCCCGTCGTCCGGAGTGAACCCGGAGGAACATCCAGCATCAGCGTTTGAGCAGTGAATCTTCTGCTGCAACTGGTTCCGAGTCACCTGATCCTGTTCTTGCTGTCCAAGCTCCAGAGTCCAGGCTGAACAACAGCACCTGTCTGACTCCTACCAAGAGGCAGAGAAGAATCACCTGCTCCTGTCTGTACTGCGGCAACCTGGGACACTTCATATCCACCTGTCTGCTAAAGGGACAACACTCACCTGCAGCTGGGGAGGTAAAACTTAACCTCACTCCTCTTCTTGATTCCCAGACCATCAGACCTCTGCTGTCACCCACTCTGTCTGTTAACGGTGTCTCCCGGGTGGTGTCCATCCTGATCAATTTGGGAGCTGATGGCAACTTCATTGACGCCTCCCTGGTCAACCAGCTTCACCTTCCACACGTCCCTTGCTGGACTTGCTTAACTTTGAGAAAAGAAAATTGTGGGCCATCTTGTAGAAAAAATAAAGCAGAAGGACAAAGAACTGATCCTTTTCAGTGTTATGGACTGAGAAGACTGTGATGACAGTTTAGTTTAAAACTCACAGCTAGTTTTAAAATGACATTTTGTTCATTTAGGTACTTAAATAATCGGCTATTTTAATAGTGCGGATTGCAACTCAGGTCTGGATTTGAGCCTGAGCGCACTACACAATGTTTTGTTGCTCAGTGCAAACTTGTTTCAACCAGTCAAAAATGTTTTTCTCTCCACAGCAGATTCAGTCATTCGTCCAAATCATTGTGTCACCAATACTGTTTGGTAGCTCCTCTCATTTTTGTTTCAATGAAATCTCACCCCTCATCACCAGTATAAACAGTCCAATTACCTTAATCAGCCCACGCTAGGAATTCTGTGTGCAGTTCTGGGCATCTGACTACAGGAAAGATATTGAGGTTCTTGAAAAAGAACAAAGCAGGTCAACTACATTGTTTCCTGGTATAAAACTGAAAATCTACAAGGAAAGACTCAAGTTACTTAACCAATTCAGGCCTAGTGAAAGGAGACTTGGGGGTGATTTCATAGAGGTTTATACATTTATAAAAGGGCTCAACAAGTTGATATACATTTTTTAGGTTGATTTCAGTCTGTTGAACAAGGGGGCACAAATGAAAACTAGTTAAGAATAAATTCCAATTTTAGGAAGTATTTTTTCCTACAAGAATTGTCAATGCTTGGAATAGGTTGCCAGGTCATGTAGTTGAGGCAGAGACCCTTGTGCTTAATTCCAGGCTTGATGCAGTACTAGATACTCTGTAGATTAAATGGTGAGCCTATTTGGGTGCGAATGACCTGTCCTTATGTTCTAATTTAGACTACAAATAAACAAATAGTTTGTAGTTGGAGATATATATATATATAATATAGAATAATGCATTTAACTGATGTTGCTTCTGACATACTGTACCCTGCTCTCCCTTAAATACCAGACAAGGTCTGAAATGTACAGCATAACCCCATGTATTTTTCTATTTTATGAAAACTTCAATCTAAAAAACCATGTATATTAGATTATAAAGTGCAATGTGCATGGAATAATGGAATTATACATGACTTTGTTATTATTAAATTGTATTTTATCAGATGCAAATATCGGCAATCGGCCGCCTGCTTTCTAAATATCAGCATTGGCATCGGCCATTGAAAAACCTATGTCGGTCGACCACTAATCCAATCCAGTTTCAAGTCACTGGGTGACAATCCAATCCAATATTGACTCCACTGAATGAATACTTTTTTCAGAGAATTACTTAACACTATATTCCTAAATTTTAATATAACAATGTGTTTTGCTGAAGATTACAGTTGACAAATTGACAAGAATACAAACTATCCAGGGTAAGAGCCAAGGTTATTATCATTAACGCAAAAACTATTAGGAGAAAAAATATATTGTTACGGGTACAAATGTTCCTATGCTGTGTTTCCAAGGAAACTGTTATTGGGTACTCGCAGACTTCGGTGTAACAGTTTGTTAGTTTGCACCGCAGCTAGAGTATTCCCTGTAAAAGTGATATACTGCATACCATCTGTAATATCCATCACAAGAAATGCAAGTAAACACCCCCTAAACTTATATACCTTGTTGTGTACTCATTGTGTACCTCCAATGTTAATGGTGACCGCGACACTATCATGTTTCAGAAGCCAGTGTCTTTACTCTTATTTTCTCAAACAGTGCTGCTGGAAAATATTTTTCTTTTTACTAGTAATTATTACTATTAGTGACACAGGAAGACACATTTTCACTTACTCAGTGGGTGGCAGTGACCCAAGAGATCCCTGCAGGGCTCTTCTCAGCTCATTATCCTCTTCCTCTTCCCCTTCTTTTTGTTCATCAGTTAGATCAGTTAGTAACCTAAGACCCCGCAGGTTCATAACACAATATCATGTGTAACTTATACACTGCAAAAACTAAAATCTAACTAAGATTAAATATCTTAAATCAAGGCAAAATGTGCTTGTTCTTTGTCTGCCAAGATATTTCTTCTTACCAGGCAGTTTTTTGTGTAAGAGCATTTCACTTGCTTTAAGCATTTTTTTCCTTGTTATTGAGATTTTATTCCTGGTTATGAGTAAATTCTAGCTTAAAATGAGAATTACCATAATTCTATAGGTATTATATTAACACTGACAAGTGCAAAACTGCTTTGTCAAAGTCAGAATTTCTTATTTAAAGCATCTTATCCTTTTAATCTCTTAACATATCAAAAATAGATAACAATGGAATTCATTGCTTTTTTGTCAGTCTTACAACACAGCACATCAATTATATATGCCCCAATGAAATACAGTACAGACTAAAGACATTACTTTGTCAAACCGTTGCTTGAAGAACAAACTATCTTATCCTTTAGCATGTTAAAGCGAGTGGGCACTGTGCTCACATCTCATTTGTAAAAAAGGTTGCAATTATATTCATCATGCAAGACCATTTACTGTAGTTATAAACACAAGATTAAGAAGACCTTAATGGCTCTGAACATGTTTTCTAATAAACATTTTAAACTAACCTCAAAGAAAGAGCCTGTGTTGTACAAAGATTCAGATGATTAATTCTATTTATGTAAACAGTGCAAACACCAATCCAAAACACATATAAAAAGCTAACATTATCATCTGATATTGAAACATCCTGAGTCAGGTTTTTAATTTGACTCTGCTGAGTCAAATTCCAAGATGGCTTTGAAAGCTTTTAAGTCCTTTCATATCTGGGGAGCATGCTAGTCATTTGAACTACTGTACAATTCCATTACATCCTCAAGATGGTATTTTACTTGTACATAAGTTTGACCCTTGCAGCTGCTTGTGTAATAAGAGGTAAAATCTACCAGTTTTTAAGCATCCACTAAATCAGTGGCCTGTGCAAGGTGTGGAGGTTTAATTTGATAAGCCATAACATTTCTATCAAAGCATATAGTTTCAAATGGTTGCTATTCCAAACAATAAAGCCTAGAATCAACAAGCTATATGTTTTTGACCAGTCCAAATTTTGGCATATTACCATTCAGTGCTTTGGCAAGGATCATGGACTTCTCAGTTATGTATTTATTACCATTTATCACGTGCCATTTGACTGATACAGCAGAGTTTACTTCAATGAAACATAGGAAGTCTCTCAATTTTCCACATATATACTGTAGATCTTTAACCTCAGATACAGGCCCCATCTCCTTTTCACTTGGAAAAATTGGGTTCAGGGAAGGCTCGTAGCTTTCATATATGTGGTTCTCATTAATCAAAGACTTGCATACATTTTAAAATTAAACTTGAAAGCCCACTATTTAAAGAAACAATGTTTAGACACACATATGTCTGACCATTGGACCCAATAATTCTATCTGTGATGGCAAATGTATCATATAATGCTGTTGAGATGTAACACTGTGGTCAGTTAAAAGCTCCTTCCAAAGCTTCAACTGATTTTCAATTAGCAACCTCAACCTTGACACAGTTGCAATGGAAAGAACAGGTGCAAACACCATTTGCACAATCTCTATTAACTCAATAATCAGTTGCACATATGCATTGTCTTCCAAACTCTCCAAAACAAATGGCAATATCCTTAGCAGGACAAGCATTTGCCCAGATGACTGTTTTAGTTTACCCTAGTTTTTCAAAAATAGATGACTGTTTTAGTTTGATCCCCCACATTTCTTCCTGCATATGATTCACGCAATTTGAATTTCCTCTACGTCCAAACAGCGAAACTGCTTCCTAATAACACTGTTTTGTTGAAATGTTGTTGCAACATAAGCAAAGGGGTTTCATGAAATTGTCAAATACATCCATTGTATCTTTTTCAAGTTGACTTGTGCTTCCTTGACTTGTAATGGCGAGCTGAGTTCGGCTGAATGGCCTGTTCTCGTCATAATATGTTCTTATGTTCCTGAATGCTTCTTTAGCGCTCCCTCCATCTGCTTCCTGAGGTTGTCCAGTAGTGATGATTGATGCTGCTGTACCCCAGCAACAATGTCATTCAAGCCTTTCTGAGAATGAGAGATAGAAAGAGAGAGAGAGAGACAAAGAGAGGTGATGTTGTTATTCTTGGAGGTTGGTACACGTCATCACAATCACCAAAGCTACTTGCGATATACAGTTTTGCTTAAGACATTGGCACTAACATAAGAGATCCCCAACAGTAAAGTGGATGACATAGCACAAATATTGATCTCAACCACCACTGATCCACTAAAAACTGCTCTGCATAACTGTGCATGTAACCAAATGCTCTGTTTTGAAACAACACTAGGTCTAACCCAGTATATGGCTGCATCATATCTGGTGGTCACAGTGCTAAAATGGGGCAAATTCATTTCTGGTGAAGTCAGAAAAGCAGTTCATGATTTAAAGTTGTAGATATTAAATGCTCATGTGCATTTTTTTTATTGTGGTCCCAAAAATATTTTTTTAACATGCACTGAAGAAGCAGATCACATGACATAATGCTTTTGGTCCAAAACGGTTATATAGCAGCCATGTCAAAGTAAAAGTAAAAAGGGAAGGATTTGAAGGGGCAGACCAATGAGGAAAGACTGTTGACTGTCTGAACCAATCCTAGAACTTGGTCACTCACTCACTTAGTCACGAACAAACGTGATCGTAGGGAAGCACCTTACTTGTGACAGACGATGCTTGGCTCGGGCATTTATCATAAAGGCAGTGGCATGTGTTGTCAGATCCTAAAAAAAAAAAATAACTGTAGTGTCCTGACATGTGGAGGCGTAACATTACTAGCTCATGACAAGTATAATGGTTGTGGCAGTAGTGGCTGATGTTATGGCTCCCCGGCTCCGCTTGCTGGTTTCCTGTGTGTTTGCGCTTCTTTTTTAAAACAGGAGGCTGGTGGGCAGAGCTGGGACGAGCCGTCGTAGATTGAGGCACACCTGGATGGAGTGCGCTACATTATTTAACCTGCATTCTCCTATTCTAGCGTGCTTGTTGGCTTAGGTGCTTGCTTGGCATCTCCACGTACGTGGGTTTTTGGTTTGGTTTGGTTTGGGTTTTGCATTGAACAACATTTCTCATCATTACACTTTTCACTCATTCATGCACATGCACACACAACTGATAGCTTACAGACTTCCACACATCATGTTTTCTTCTTTTTCATGTGTTTCGTTCTAATTAATAATAAATTCTGATTTCTGCCCCGTAATTCCCTGTGTGGTCTCCCTCTTTTGTCATGGCCTTACGAGCCGGGTTGTGACAAAATTGGGGGCTCGTCCGGGATAGGCTTGGATTAGTTTGATGTAGTTTTGTACAGCCTGGACGGATTTGTAGGTATCTGAAGCATCTCAGCTCTCCGATGATCCGCTATTTTCTCCTGGTTTTCGTTCTAGTCGTTTCTATATTGTCGCTAATTTGAAGTTGTTACTTAAATTCAATGAAAAAGATCCTGATACATTTTTGTCATTGTTCGAGAATGTGGCAGACTCTCGCAATTGGCTTGATGTTGATCGTACTTTGTTATTACAATGCATTTTGACTGGCAAAGCTCAGGAGGCATATTCTGCTTTAAGTTCAGAGGATAGCAAAGATTATCTTTTGGTCAAGACTGCTGCTTTAAAAGCATATAAATTGGTTCCGGAAGCTTACCGACAACGATTTAGAGAGTGCAAAAAGGCGATAAGCAGACTCATGTTGAGTATGCTAGAGAGCTACTAATGTGTTTCAATCATTGGTGTATTGCTTCAAATGTCAATTCTTTAGACAATTTGCGTAATTTGATTGTGCTCGAACAGTTTAAAAATTCCATCCCTGACCGTATTGCTACATATGTTAATGAGTGCAAAGTGTCTACTGCATCTGAGGCTGCCGTTCTAGCATACGAATTTGTACTTATTCACAAAAGTAATTTTTCAGCTGTTGGGCCTACCACGAATTTGAAGTTTGATCGTGGTTCACGTGGAAAAAGTGACTTGCGTACTGTCTGTAATTATTGCCATGCAAAAGGACACTGGAAAAGTGATTGTCCTGTTCTTAAATCTAGAAGTCAGCCCCCTAAAGGTCAGTCTTCAGGTAGTAAGGCCTATGTAAAATCTGCTGCGTTAGTAGCGCCTGTCCCTGTCCCGTTTAGTCTTAGTGAAACGGTTGAAGCACTGTCGCATTTGAGCGCAAAATTCCATGAAAACGAGTCTGATTACTTACCTTTTGTTACAGAAGGTAATGTATCACTTTTTGGTCAAGATGACAAAGTTCCAGTGAAAGTGTTGCGCGATACAGGCGCTTCAGAGTCATTTGTGTTGCAGTCCGTGTTGCCTTTTCTTCGGCGACAGATACTGGGAGCAGTGTTCTGGTCCATGGAATAGGGTTAAGCACTTTGTCTGTCCCGTTACATAGGATGGTACTCCACTCAGACCTGGTGAATGGTGAGGTTGTGATTGGGGTACGCCCTTCGCTGCCCATTGCCAGTGTTTCTGTGATTCTGGGGAATAATCTTGCTGGTGGACGTGTCTGGCATGACGTTCCTCCACCTCTGGTAGTTACTCCATCGCCGTCTTTCTTGGGGGAGCCCGATGACAGTGCTCGGCGTTTCCCGGAGGTGTTTACTGCTTGCGCTGTGACGCGTGCCCAGAGCCGTGTTATGTGTGAAACTACGGCGGCTGGAACACCAGAGCCCTGTGAGGTTAAAGTAAGTAATATTGAACAGCCTTCCCCAGTCTCCTTTCTTTGGCCTGATATTCCTCTGTCGGTTTCACGTGGTGACTTGGTGTAGGAACAACAGACAGATCCTACTTTAAAAGAGTTATTTAGTCGAGTCCTTCCTGCTGATGTGGGTAACAATACTGCTCATGGTTACCTCCTTCAGGTTGGGTTGTTGGTGAGGAAATGGGTGCCTCACGGCGACTGTTTTGTGGGTGATGCCATCACTCAAATTGTGGTTCCACATTACGAAATATCGTAATGTGGTTTTACAGATGTCTCATGATGCGACGGGACATATGGGTGACACGTTTGAAAAAGGAAATCTCTGCTTATATTAAAACGTGTCATACATGTCAGTTGACTGGAAAGCCCAATCAGACGATGAAGCCTGCTCCATTATATCCTATACCTGTGATGAATCAGCCTTTTGAATATTTGATTATTGATTGTGTTGGTCCTCTGCCTAGATCGAAAGTTGGCAGTAAGTACCTATTAACTGTTATGTGCCAAGCAACCAGATATCCTGCTGCTTACCCGTTGCGTACAATTACAACCAAATGCGTCGTAAAAGCTCTGTCTCAGTTTATTTCTATTTTCGGGATACCCAAGGTTATACAGAGCGATCAGGGATCCAATTTTACTTCTCATATGTTCGCCCAGATTTTACAGCAGCTTCGCATCAAGCATAATCAAGCGAGAGCTTATCATGCACAAAGTCAGGGGGCGTTGGAGCGTTTCCATCAAACGCTAAAGTCATTGTTACGGGCGTACTGTACAGAAATGGACCGAGACTGGAAAGAAGGATTGCCTTGGCTAATGTTGGCAGCTAGAGAGGTGTCGCAGGAGAGTACTGGGTTTAGCCCTAATGATCTTGCGTTTGGGCACACTGTGCGTGGCCCTTTGGCAGTTTTGCAAAATGATTGGAGGACGGTAGAGCCTCCAAAGAATGTGTTGCTGTATGTTAACGATTTCAGACGTCGGCTTTATGCCGCTAGTGAGATGGTGAAAACGAGACTTTCCTCTGCCCAGGGTAAAATGAAACGACAGTTTGATCGTCGAGCTGAGCGTCAACATTTTAGCCTGGGTGATCAAGTCCTGGCGCTTTTACCCGTAACTGGGTCACCTTTTCAAGCGAAATTTACTGGTCCTTTTACGGTGGTACGTCAGGTTTTTGAACAGAATTACCTAATAGCTACTCCTAAACGGAGGAAGGCTACCCAGCTTTGTTGTGTTAATTTATTGAAGCCATATTATGCTCGCTCGCCTGATTCTGCTCCTGTTAACCCCGATCCACATGTTTCTACAGATACGAAGCCTGTGTTTTTGGCAGCCGCTGTCGCTCCTGCTGTTTCTCCTGTCCCGTCTCACGGTGGCAGTGTGTGGCGAAGAGGATATTAAGGTGCCTGATGATTGTGTCTTGCGTGGTCAGTTGAAAAATTCTGAATCTTTGAGTAATTTGAATGCTGTATTGGACCACTTGTCTGCTTCTCGGCTTGCTGATTTGATTAATTTAATTCAGGAGTATCATTGTTTGTTTGCAGATGTCCCTTCTTGCACCCATGTAGTGAAGCACGATATAGACATTGGGGATGCTGAACCCATCCGCCCGCGTTTTTATCGTGTTTCAATGGACAAACGTAAACAGTTGGACTCTGAGGTAAATACATGCTTGACAATGACATTGCCGAACCTTCGTTTTCTAGTTGGGCTTCCCCATGTATTTTAATGAATAAGCCAGATGGTATGTTTAGATTCTGTACGGACTACAGGAAGGTAAATGCTATTACAAAGCCTGATTCTTACCCGCTTCCTCGTGTTGATGATTGTGTTGATCAAGTCGGTTCTGCAAAATTCGTTAGTAAATTTGATTTGTTGAAGGGCTACTGGCAAGTTCCCTTATCGGCGAGAGCTTGTGAGATTTCTGCTTTTATCACTCCTTCTGGAATGTGTTCTTATACTGTAATGAGTTTTGGTTTGCGTAATGTGCCAGCGACTTTTCAGCGCCTAATGAATCGTGTTGTCTGTGGGTTGGAAGGGTGTGCTGTATATTTGGACGATGTGGTGGTTTACAGCGACACTTGGGACCAACATTTGTGTAGAGTGCGAGCCCTGTTTGACCGTCTGTCTGAGGCTTGTCTCACTGTCAATCTGGCAAAGTGTGAGTTTGCCAGGGTGACAGTGACTTACCTAGGTAAGGTGGTTGGACAGTGTCAAGTATGGCCCTTGCGTGCTAAAGTGTTGGCAATTGACCACTACCCCCCTCCAGCAACTAAAAAAGAGTTGATGCGATTTTTAGGTATGGTAGGCTATTATCGTGCTTTTTGTTGTAATTTTTCTTCTGTGGTGGCGCCGCTGACTGATTTGTTGAGGGCCAGAGCCGAATACATCTGGTCTCCACGTTGTCAGCAGGCCTTTGAGGATGTTAAGGCCCTCCTAAGCTCTGCCCCTGTACTGTTGGCACCTCGGCTGGATCAGCCTTTTAAGCTCCATGTAGATGCCAGTATTGTGGGAGCAGGAGCTGTGTTACTACAGTCAAGTGAGCAGGGCATTGACCAACCAGTTTCTTTCTTTTCAAGAAAATTCAATTCATATCAACTTAACTATTCAGTGGTGGAAAAGGAAGCGCTTGCGCTAATTTGGGCTTTGCAGCATTTTGATGTGTATGTGGGGTCAGGGGTAGTATCCTTGGTGGTCTACACCGATCACAACCCTCTGACCTTTCTGCATTCTCTACAGAACCCGAACCAGCGATGCGGTGGTGCCTTTTCTTACAAGGTTACCACCTTGATATCCGGCACATTAAGGGGCGTGATAATGTTTTGGCAGATGCCTTGTCGCGGGCACCCACCCCATAGGTTTATGTGGTCTTTCTCTCTGCCCTTAGTCCCTTTGCCTTTCCCCTCTTCTGCTCTTCCTCCTTGTCTTAATTTGCTTCCTTAGGTACCAGGTTGCTGACGTTGGAGCATAGGGTGTGATATGGGGGGTGAGAAAGAGGGGTTGGTGGTAAAATTGGGTAGTCCATTTTTTTTTTTTTAATTTGATTTGATGTTTGTTATATGTGTGATTGTTGGAGCTGGAGAACTTGTTTCAGGGCCCTGCGGGTCCCTGCTTTTATGGGGTTTTATGGTGTTACGGCTCCCCGGCTCCACTTGCCAGTTTCCTGTGTGTTTGCACTTCTTTTTTGAAACAGGAGGCTGGTGGGCGGAGCTGGGACGAGCCGTTGTAGATTGAGGCACACCTGGATGGAGTGCGCAACATTATTTAACCTGTCTTTTCCTATTGTAGCGTGCTTGTTGGCTTAGGTGCTTGCTTGCCGTCTCCAGGTACGTGGGTTTTTGGTTTGGTTTGTGTTGGGTTTTGCATTGAACAACATTTCTCATCATTACACTTTTCACTCATTTATGCACATGCACACACAACTGATAGCTTACAGACTTCCACACATCATGTTTTCTTCTTTTTCATGTGTTTCGTTCTAATTAATAATAAATTCTGATTTCTGCCCCGTAATTCCCTGTGTGGTCTCCCTCTTTTGTCATGGCCTTACGAGCCGAGTTGTGACACTGAGAAGACTAACTATGAATGCTATTAATATAACACTTAAAAAATATGGTCAATAGTGATGCTCAATATAATTTTTTTCAGACAAGAACATCACATATTGCATTTTTTTTTTGTTAAAAAATGTTCATATAACCCAGGGGTGTCAAACTCAAATACACAGTGGGCCAAAATTAAAAAATCAGTACAAGTCGAGGGCCGGACTGGTTCAATGTTCATTGCAAAACTTATTGAAATGAGCTTATTGCACATATTGACCCTGGAACGAACAAAGCTTTTAAATTATTGCCTATAAAAACAACATTAAACATTAAATAAATGAAAAATCAGTTGCATTAATTTCTTATGGCTCTATCTGCAGCATTTCCAGGGTAATTTCTAATGAAAACATTTTTCCACAGCCAAAAAAGAACTTCCTTTAAAGAAAAAACCAACATGCCTTGTGGTAGCAAGAAACAAGTGCAAAAAAGAAACATATTACAGCTCAGTTTGCTGCTCTCTGATGCTCAGGAGTCTAAGCCAGAAACTTGAACCTGGAACTAACAAAGCTAATAAGTTATTGCCTATAAACAACAACATTAAACATTAAATACAAGAAAAATCAGTTGCATTTATTTCTTATGGCCCTATAAGCAGCTTTTCCTGAGTAATTTCAAGTGTAAACATTTTTCCACAGGCCAACAACAGTCAAAGAAAAATCAAACATGCAAGAAAAAAGTACAAAAGGGAAACATACATTAAAACTCAGTTTGCTGCTCTGTGATGCACACTAGTCTAAGCCAGATACTTGGGATCTCATCTTGGATGCAAGTTCATCAATGTTTGGGGTCAGACTCTGAGCTGAGGAAACCCTCAGGATTGAGTGAAGGTGTCCATCATTAAGACGACTCCTGTGTGATGTTTTGTTTATCTTCATCACAGAGAACAGTTGTTCACACAGGTGCTGCCAAACATAGAGCATTTGTTGTTCAAATGTGCTGCCAAACATAGAGCATTTAAGCAGCTTCGATACGCAGCTGGGGCATTGTGTCGGGGATGAAACGTGGAAACTGTTTAGCGCCCACAGAGTCATACTTTGCTTTGAGTGTGTCACTACATTGGAGTTCAATCAGCTCCATTTGGAGGTTGGTTGGTGCACTTTCCACACCAGCAGCAAATGGATTACTGAGCAGTTCAAGCCTGCTTTTTTGGGCATCAAAGTCGGCAAATCGCCTCGTGAAGTCGGCACCAAGTATGCTGAGTTTTTCAGGAAACTGTGCACTTGAGAACACGGTGGTAGAGACTTGCTCTTTCATAGTTTGGCAGCACGGAAAATGGCTCAAGTTTCCTTGCAGCATCTGCGTCTCCCACAGGCGCAGCTTGGTGTTGAAAGCCCTCTCTGCACCGTACATGTTTGTGACCACACGGTCCCACCCCTGAAGCTGCAGGTTGAGCGCATTGAGATGGCTCATGATGTCACACAGAAACGCCACTTCACACAACATCATTTTATCCCGGAGCTCTCGTGTGTTTCCCTTTACTTTCCATGAACTGACAGATCTCCTCACGCAACTGGAAACATCTTTTCAGCACTTTTCCTTGCCTTTAGCCAGTGCACCTCTGTGTGATAAGGCAACTCACCATATTCTGAGCCCAACTCCTCCAGAAAAGACTTGAACTGGCGGTGATTTAAACCTTTAGCTCTTTAACTGCTCTTTAACTGCTCGTGTTATGCTGCTCCCCAAAAGTTACTCTGTTACACACAGACCTGAGTCCACTCCACGGATAAAAATTGACAGCTGGGCAGAATCTGAAGTATCGCTGCTCTCATCCACAGCAAGGGAGTATGCAATGAAATCTTTTCCCTTTCCTACCAGCTGTTGTAATAGATTGGTGGCAAGCTCACGTACACGATCAGCAACAGTGTTTTTGCTCAGGCTCACATTTGAAAATGCTTGTCTTTTATGTGGGCAAACGACCTCGCTAACTGTCATCATGCAGTTTTTGACAAATTCTCCCTTGGTAATGAACCGGGCTGATTTTGAGACCTCTGCTGCCACAATAAAACTGGCCTTTACAGCAGCATCACTTTGTGATTTGGCTTTTGTGAGCATGCTGTTTCACCAGACTTCTCTTCAATTCTTATACCTTCTGGAGCCTCTGTTTCATGTCCAGTTGCTTGTACCTGTCGCGGCGTTTTGTTTCATGGTGTCGTCTGACGTTGTATTCTTTCATTACAGCCAAACCGTCTCCACACACAAGACAAACAGCTTTGCTCTTTATACCCACGAACATATACTCTGCCTCCCACCTGCCTTGAAAACCCATTTTCCAAGTCCACCCAACCCGTTTTCCAAACGACAGTCCACCTTTCGTTTAGCCATTTTTTGGGGGGAGGGGTAGCTGACAGTTGACCACAGGTGACTAGCTCTGCAAGTCTGATGAGCGGGTGGGGCAAGGGCTTGCACTTGCGGGCCCCCAATTGATATGCCAATGCACTGGCAGTGCATTGTGGGACTTGTAGTATTCATGGTGCGTGCAATATACCAGCGGGCCAGGTCTAATAGTAATTAGAAATTATCCTGGGGGCCAAAGATAATTCCACCGCAAGCCGGACTTGGTATGTGATGTAACCTATAATTTATGCACATCTGATGGTAAAAAAAAGGGTCAGATGTGGTGAGCATAGATGGATAATTTAATATTTCATAACTCTGACCAAACCAAATCTAAGAGCATCCCTAATGGTCAATTTCAATTGATCACCAACCGAGTAACATACTTGTTGCACTGTGACAGCTCCATTTTGGTCAACACCCATTTGCTCTTCATCTGAGTCAAGTGTACAGACGTTCTGCTCCATAATGCTGGAGTTGGCTGGAAGCTGATCAGGTTGGATGTTGTTCTCTGTACCACATATAAAAAATGGATTATTTGAAAATGTATTTAGTTTCACAAATAGAGTTATTCATGAATTTCATTCATATTTACCATTGATCATTTTCACACTAACTAAGCTTTAGATAGAAGAGATATTTTAGCTACAATTACTCACTAACAGTATGACTTTCATCTGGGTAACATCTGTTTATTATCTTTTATTTAGTCCAGAAAACAAAAACATGGATTGAGGGTCAAAACTTTCTTTTGTAAGCATCAAAAGGTGGAAAATGACTAATCTAATTACAGAATCTTACAAAGTGAAAATGTACAATACCATCATTTCAATTACTGGCCTGCAGCCTGCCTGACAATCATACAGGCATTACTTGGTTGGAAATATAACAGTAAGTAAGGCCCAGCATTGTAATTATAAGCAGTAGAAGCTGCTGTAGAACTTAGGTTTCCCAAACACGTTCGTAACTAAAGTGTCTCTTAAGTTCGCTCTTAATTAACGATGAGCCTAATAAAATTATTAATGTGACATTAGAATGCTCACATTAATTCACTGTTAATCCAAGTCAGTGAATTAAACACAAATATTTACCCATGAAATAAGCACTGTATTTACTATATATCACTGTATATATATATATTTTTTTTTTTTTACTCAACTTCATATTTTGTGGGCTGTGGTTGTAAGCATGCATCTAAAGAGCATGCGTATTGTGTGCGCTGCAAGAGCGGACGGCTGCGAGCGGGATCTTAAAGTGGTTCTTTGCTGTGAACGAGTGGTCTGGATCTCTCGTTAGTTAAGAGCGAACTAAAGAGACACTTTAGTTACGAACGTGTTTGGGAAACCCACGTTATTTTAAGAACGATCGTAAGAGTCATTTAAAGAGGTTCTTAGCGTTAAGAGGCTTTTGGGAAACCCACCCCTGTAAGGTAAGGTGCACGGAGCTTTTAGCACATTGGTGGCTAACTGTTAGATCTTGTAAGAAGTCTGAGCCTCAGTAACGTCAGGCTTAACTACGCCATGGACGAAGATGGAAAGGATGGCACACATCCGGTCATGGATAATATAGCGACTGCAAGATTAAAAGGTATTGTATATTTGTTAATACCCGAATCTTAGCAAGCTAACATTGATTTGAATTGGGAAGTTAGCCAACAAGTTAGCATGCTAATTTAAACTAACTAGCATTAACTTATGAAAGTTAATGTGCACTGTAAGCTGTTAATAATTGCACACACGATCCTAGTGGACGTGGTTGATAGTGCTTTAATTCTAGAAACAGTGTTAAGATGCAAATTAACTTAAATGAGCCTTGGTTAACTGACATCTGTTTAGTTTAGCCTCTCTGGTGCCCTTTCTGTTGTCTGGTTTAATATGGACCGTTAGTGTAAGTAAATGAAACTACACCGTTTTTTTTTTTGTTAAATTTGCTAATGTTAGCAGGCTTGGGACATAATTTAAATACATTTTAAGCTTTCAAGGTTAAGTGACTGTTCTAATACTAAGTTAAGCAGTATTTGTAAAGGTAAAGATTCTTTTTTGTATTTTCTTAAGATGCTGTAAAATTACCACTTTTTGTAGCTCACATTTAAGAGATTCAGATTCAAGTGACGTTTTTTTTTGTATTGTTGATTTCTCCTATAAACATACATCCCTGACTAGTTTCCTTGGTCCCTTTTTTTGTTCTCAATTGTTCACATTTAAGATAGCCGTTTGGCTATTCTGCAGCACCCTACTTACCCATGGTTACAGCGGTTTCTGTAATATAGCCTAAATGTAAATTAGAGCAACGAATATTTTAATATTAGCTGAGGGAGAGCAGATGCAGTTATTTGATTTTAGTAACAAAAATAGTTTGTGACAATATTCATATGATGGTTTTTGTCAATAAACTATGTATGAATTGCTGATGAATTACCCAGATATTTACTGTGTGGCTAAATGTGTTTTTCAGCTGCTAATATACACACAGACATGCTGCCCAGCCTCTCAAAGGAGGATTTGCGTGATCTCTGTCCTGGGCTGGAGCATTTCTTCAGAAGGAGAACCATTTGGAGACTCACGTGTGATGAAAATGAGGTAATGATATATTCCAAAATTTGAGGGACTTTTACTCTGTTGTCAGGTAAGCATTTCTTAGCCATCTTAGTTCTGAAGATGTACACTTGTTTTTTGGAGTTTTTGTAGAGTTGTTTGGTGGTTGTTACAGTGTACAGTTCTTTGCCTTATAAGTACCATTAAATAAATGTATCTTTTATACGGGGTCATGAATCACAGTTGTGTAGACCAGGCACCTCCTCTGTGACCTGTGATTTCGGCACCATTCCCACCTCCCTACCTCCATTTCCCTCCTCTTCTTCCTCCATTCCTCTTCCCTCTCCATCCCCGCTTCCTTCTTCATCCTCTCTCCCCTCTCCAAGCCCAAGACCACAACATGGTGCCAGTAGAACCATACAGCTTGTCAGTTCACAGTATGTCATATACACAGACACAGAATTGTAGTAATCAAGAAGTGTCGGAGAAGAGGGAGACTACATCCTGTCCAAAGATCTTCATTGCTGATTAATCAGGAAAACCGTAACAAGCATGATTTCCATCAAGAGAGCAGCTGGGGATGACTTTCAGTATCCATGCAGCTGTGAACTCACTTTAATGGCAATGTATCTCATTGAGTACTACCCAATACTTTGGGACAGATCTGTTATCAGTGGGGCTGAGTGGGTAAGTCACTATTCTGGTATTCAACGCATGGTTCAGACGCAGCACTGTTGAATGCATGGTAGCCAAAATGCAAGCATTTGCTAATCAAAATGGGAAAGATGTGTTTCATCAGTCATGTCTACTTGTATTATACTGTATTACACCATCTGTTGTGTGTCTGTCTTGTCAGGAATCTGTGAAAAAGCAGCTTATGAAAAGTGTCCAGAGTGTGACAACCCCCAAAAAGAAGCAGGGAGCAACTCCTTCAAGAAAGAGGCCATGGAGGCTTAGCTTTCAGAGCAGCCAGGACACATCGTCCACTGATGATACTGAAGAGTTTGTAGAAAAAGAAAAGATCCCTTTGGAAATATGGTCATTATACCTTTGTGAGTTGATGCAACAAATCCAGACTAAAGTCTTTGTTTTGGTGAAGAAAGATATTGTCAGTAATGTAGTGTGACCGGTGTGGTGCCGGGAGAGGTGGAGGGAGGAGTTGGAACTGGAACTGGAGCTGCAACAGCAGAGGCCTCACTAACAGGCAGCCTTACCTGCGAGTGATTCCTAATCAACTCAGCTGTGAGTACTTGCCTCCAGTTAGGTCTTCTATTTAAGCACAGCCTGAGAGGCTGCAGGGGCTTTTGAACTTTTGGACTTTTTGTGTTTTGATGGCTGTGCTGGTTTTGTGTTTGTACCCTATTTTGTGTTAAGCGCATTTGTGGTGTTTTCTTTTCTCCTAAAAGGGGTTAATAAATGGCCTTCGGCCCTTTTAGTTGAACTTTTTGTTGTGTTTTACCTTCCACTCACCACCTGGCACAGTGGCCACACCTGCCACTGGGTCACATTGGTGGAGAATACGGGCAATAGGCCCCAGTGCGTGAGTGGAAGGCTGTTTTGTTTATTTATTTTTTTTTTTTCCCCCCTTCCCCAGCTTTGGGGGTTTTTTCCCTTCCAATCAAAAGAAAAAAAAATATAAATAAATAAAGCACAATGCCATCCCGGGGAAGGAAGAAAGCGAAGAAGAAGAGCCTGGCAGAGCCCCAGAGACTGCAAGCCCCCATCTCCTGGCCATCCTGGGACATTTTTAGGGTGACCTGGGAGGATGTGGAGGCCTGTCCCCCAGACCTCCTTTGGGACTTGCTCTGTCTTGCAGCTGGGGAGGCCGTGCCCTCGGGCCCACTGATTAACAAAGGGGGGCCCTTTGAAGAGGAGGCCCAGTCAGGCCCAGGCTACCAGGCCCCGAGGTGGATCCTGGGAAAGGACAGCTGTGGTCCTTTCCATGGTTGCGACTGGTGTGGGGATGCCCACCATTGGTCGGTGTGTCCTGAGCCGGGGTCAGGGTTTTTTGCTGCGCCCAGTTTGAGGACCATCACTGGCGTGAGTGCCCTAACCCTGAGGACATGGACGAACACAGTTTCCTCCTCTGCCTGAGGAGAAGAGGAGGGCACTCACGCCCTTCCAGGAGTATCCACTGACCCAGGCCATCCAGCCACCACCAATCCCTGCCCAGTCACCCCAGCTGCCTGAGAGACTGTCTCCGCTGCCTACCAACCCAGAGGGCCTGCTTGAGAGCGGGGCCTGCTCTCCGCCGCCTGCTGACCTGGCCGGCCTGCTTGAGAGTGGGGCCTGCTGACCCGGCGGGCCTGCTTGAGAGCGGGGCCTGCCCTCCGCCGGCTGACCCTGTGGGCCTGCTTGAGGGCGGGGCCTGCTCTCTGCCGCCGGCTGACCCGGCAGGTCTTTGGGAGAGCCTGGCCTGCTCTCCGCCACCTGCTGATGCAGCAGGCCTATTCGAGACCCGGGTCTGCTCTCCGCCGCCCGCTGACCCAGCGGGCCTGCTTGAGGGCCCTACCTGCTCTCTGTTGCCTGCCAACCCAGCAGGCCTGCCCTGCTCCTTGCCACCCGCTGACCCTGTGGACCTGCCCAAGAGCTGGGCCTGCTCTCCGACTGCTGACCCAGCAGGCCTTCCAGAGAGCCTGGCCTGCTCTCCGCCACCCTCCAACCCAGCGGGCCTGTTCGAGAGCCGGGCCTACTGTCTGCCTGCTGACCCAGCAGGCCTTCCAGAGACAAAAGCACTTCCCTTAAAGTTTGGTGCTTTTGTCATGAGGTGACAAAGTTTAACTCTGTCTCTTACTGTCCTTTCTCACATTGGGAGCATAGCCAGATTTTAATTGGAATGTAGATTTTAATTTAATATTTCTTCTCTATGTTTTGTCTGTCTGTGTTAGCTAATGGATGAACTCCAGGGGATCCTCAATCGAGGGAACTCCCACTTCCTACCTGAACTAAAGACCCGGTGTGGGACCTTTTAAGAGAAGGCACAGTTTTATGGAGTTTTCAAAAAGGCCATGAGGCCTCCACTGCTGGACAAAGGTGATTCCAAACCATAACAATGGAGAATCCCATGTAAGTATTAATGTTTGTTTAATAAGTGGCTTCAGGAAAGCAAATGAGGTTGTTTTTCTTTTTAACAGTTAAGCACTCAGTCGCACTGATGAAGGCTATACCATGTTCCCGTCACCTTTGGCTCCACTCAGGAAGTTAGGACATGCAAGTGAGGCTATGCTTCACATCCTTGAGGTAAGAAAAATATGCTTGTATAAGAATTTTCACATTACTTTACTGTATGATATATAGAGTGAAACCAACTGCGTACAGGACATTGGAACCATGCCTGTGCTGACCTTCCCAAAAGAGAACATCTATGCTAGTGCGATGTATCTCATGGCATGCTATTACACCTTTCACCATACATATCCAAAGTGCATTGCAACACTCCTGTCTGTGCTGGAGACTGAGGTCCTCTTGGACACCATCCATGAGCAGGACATGACCTCTTCATACACTCAGCTATGGCTGAGTGGAAAAAGTTCATTGCTGAATAGGGTTTCACAGTACCATTTTTTTCATTTCCGGTCCCAATAACAGAACTGTGTGTTGGCTGATCCGAGACAGGTTGCAAATTTGAATATTACAGCCTCACATACAGTATTTTTTCATTCATTTTAATGTTAAATAATCATGGCCCTCTGTTACAACCCAAGACCCAAGGACAGGAAACTCTTGGCAACACTACGTTAGTCTAGGGGATACGGCAATTTACCTGGCCTGAGCTTCGGTTGTAACTTAAACTAATGTATGCTTTAACATGGACGTCAGTATGTATGAATCTAATGTTGACAGTGTAGCACTGAGGAAACAAGGTGCACTTACCTCCACCTGAGCAAACACCGGGCCCGCTCCTTGGGGTGACGCCAGAGTCGGCCAGCCCTCGTTCGTTGTTGTCCGTTCAGATTTTTTTATTAAAATGTGCGAAGTTAGTTTTTACGGTATTTCGTAATATGGTGAGTCAACCAAACAGAAAAGACCCAAAGGGAGAACACGGAGAAGTTGTAAATGTGAGCACTTGTCTCAGCTTCACACAGGGGCTCCACCTCTGCCCTTTGACACCACCGCCCCTTTTATTGGTTTTCCCAGGAGGCAAGCTCCACCCTGTCCCCCAGTGCATGAGGTGTGGTAGTGGAAGTGTGGTGTCTATGCTAAGGTGCATCCCTATCCGTAATACTCTCATGTTCTGGTTCTGTCCATTTACAGACAAAGAAAAAATTGAAAAGGAAATTGATTGAGATTCATATCTTTGTATAAGCAAGTGCCACAAGCAATAACATTTAGTTGTTCTATTACATTCATCTTGCTAGGATTACATTTTTTAAATGTAGTATTTTTCTCCAAGTGCCAGTCTTATTTCAAGAATATCGCTGTAGCATTGGATGCTAAGTTTAAGTAATTTTTTCTACATATTAGGAAAATAATTCTTAAATCTTTTCTCCTTATCTAGACAAGCGCACTTGTTTTAAGTGTATCTGTACTGTTTTTAAGATGTGTTGCCAAAAAAAAACCTCATTGAAGGATGATAGCACTAGCATAAATATATATCAATTGGTCTGTACAGTTTTTGGCAAATGGCATAGGCTGTAATAACCTGTCATGACAGTTTATGACCAATATTGTCGTGTTACCATTATTAGTAGTCATGACAAGTGTCATAATGTTTGCTGACATGATTCCTTATGTCATATGCTAAATGTTTCTAATTGTTCTCTAGTTAGTATATATGTCATGGCAGATGTCATGACTAATCCTTCATGATGCTTTCATAGACCCAGAGAAAAAAGTTAATATATCACGACAGATATCATAGCCTATTGTGACATATTATATAAATGAGAGGTAAAATGTGTAAGTCATAGAGGTTGTTATAATTCTTGATAAAATGATTTCTAATTTCACTTTCAAAATAATGCTTTATTCATTCTACAAGTGGCAAGTTATGACAATTGTCATGTGACATAACTTATGACTTTCATAGCACTGTGTAAAAATGATTTAACATGTTTCTCAAAACCACATTACATAAAAATGCACTCCAACCCTTCATGACTGCTTACGTGTTGGTCACATTTCAAACAACTTGTACCACCAAGCAATATTATGACATTACAACTTCCCAGTTCTTCGTGGTGATGTCTCTGGGAGAGTAAATATGTATTTCCTACTTTGGATTGTGTGTCAGTTTGTTTTGAAAAGTGCTGGGGACAACGACCGGTTCAACTAACTAAAGGCTTTCAAAAGGTGGTGGGACAAAATGGGCCACGACAAAAAGGCGTGACATGTCTCCATAGTAAATGATGCCTGTGTCCCTGACTCAATGCAAGTATTCCCCGCCTGGCTTTGTGGTCATAGCTGGCCACTAGGGGTGTGCAGAGAGGTCATTATCTGTATCTGTATTTGTGTTCGCTAAACCACAAATTTATCTGTATCTGTATTCGGATAGAAACTGGAAGTGGGTGTGGTGTTAACAGGATGTTACTATTAATAACAACAAATAATGTTGTACTAAAGCCCTATTTTCAATTGATTGACTTTGAAATATTCAGTTCATTCAATTTACTGACATTGTAGCAGACTGAATAGCTACTATTGTTGCTGTTAAGTTCTTTAGAGCACTAACATTGATATAGGATACGTCCGCTACGTACCGTGCTCCGATCAGGATTTCTTAAATCTATTATAACCGTATTTGCTGAACTTGAGAGTGTTTTAACTTTTAGTATGTATGCATGGTATGGACACCTGTGGGCTAAGGACAAAAATAGATTGACCAGAATTACAAACATGGCCAGTGAAATTATTGGACACACAAATTGTGTCTGATCTTGTTCATCCCCTTTTTCAAAGAATTCATAAATTGCCCTCGGGAAGACGCTATAGAGCCGCTACAGCAACCAAGAACATTTACAAAAAGTCTTCCATACCAAATGCAATAGGCTCCAGTCAGCAAAACACTTTTTGGTGAATTACACCCCCCCCCCCCCCCCCCCCCAAAAAAAAAAAAAATCACACATCACACTCATAAAGTGTTTCTTGATTATTTTGTGTGAGTGTCTAATATATGTCTCTGTTGATTTCTTTTTTTTATGAAATTACTGACCTTCAACCACAGTAAGCACCCTTTTTCCCCCAGGTCACATTTTCTGGTAAAGTTGGACAGTTGATTTGGTAGAGTGGGACATTCATATGTAGTAGCTACAACTATGCATTATGTCATTATAATTTGCGAAGCAAATTAAAACATTTATGTAATATGTCGTATTTGTTTTATTTTTAATGAACAGATGGAGACATTAGGCACTCACATGAATTAATCTAGACATCATCAGTGAGTGTGAAATTTGTGGGGGGGATGTTATTGCCAATTCACTTGTGCTGAATCCACCTTACATGTGTGGATAAACCTTTTTTGAAATCTTTACTGTGCATCTCGACATCAATGGCCAATGAAACATCTGTAGATCAAATGCCCACCCCTCAGCTTGGTCTCGATTTCCACTAAGGTGTGGATGCCCATGTCAAGGATATAGCGTATTCTGATTTAGCCTAAGATGAACTGCGGTTCGCTAAGGCCTCAATTTAAATCCGAGTTACGAGCAATATATTTTATATGTGCATGTTCTGCGTACATGTCGGGCTACTGGAGAGCCGGCTCTGTTCAAGAGCGGTCAAAGTCCACTGCAAGTGCCTTTGCTTATTTCAGATCAACAGTCATTTTTTCAGAGCAATCGCAGTTTTTTTTAGTGTGTGTGTGTATAGTCTATATATACACCTAATGTTTTTCTATTTTCAGTTAACACAAAGCAATTGCACGGAGACAAAAAAGCCCTCATTTATCAATTGTGCGTATATGACACCTCCCAAGGTGTTCGCCGAAGCGCTCGGAAAAGAGGACTCATGTTTTACTGCTACTGTAAAGGGCTCTGAAGAAGGTGCGAGTACAGGCTACCTGTCGATCCGTGGGGCTGTGTACTCTCTTTTATACACACTTCCACAATCATTCACGTCTGACAGATTTGTTCTTCTGTTTTTGTCTCTTCTTTCATGCTACCACTGCGTTTTTTTAGCCTTTTTTTAAACCGACACTTTTTTGTCAATTACCTGTAGACTATTATTCATTAAGGTTAACCTACTACAGCCATTCTCCGACATACGTCCGCGTACCGCTCTGTTGGACCGGTCATATCCCGAAACGGACATAAGTCGGACGTGTGTTAGCATGGGATGTACAAGTCCTGTACCTGAATCCTTTATCCTACTGTCTTTCTACCATGATCAACCCGTTTTTTATTATTCAGCAGTATTAGTACTTGAGATTTTGTATTTTTTGGTATGTATGTACGTATGTATTTATTTATTTATTTTTACATTTTTTACAATGCTTCAATGCATATGCCGGAGTTGATTTAACAGGTTATCGGTAAGTGATGGTAATACATGTACTGTTGTAACTGTTTTAGACCAAGCTCGTTCCACGTGGAGAAGCCGTGCCACGTAGCGGTGCCTCCACAGAGGCCATAGGAATGGCAATGAAAGTATGGACTTTACTAACTTATTTTACTTATTTGTTGAAATACTATTATTGCCCTCCCTCCCCTTTTGCAGTATTAACACGACTGTTCTGTAATACATTTGTGGTGGAGAAATTCCTCATTGATTTTAATGGTGGAATATTCATAATGCCAAATTATTGTAGTACTACTGTACTACATAGTACTGTACATTTGCTTCAATTTATAGGTGATTCAACAGCTAATTGTTCAGTGATGGTAATAAATTACCTGTACCCGTTACAGACGAAGCCAGTTCCATGTGGAGGGGCCATACAACACAGCGGGGCCGCAGTGGTAGGGGACACTTCACTGGCAATGACAGTAAGGACTTTACAAACTTATTTATTTTGCTGAATTACTGTCTGTGCACTCCCTCCCCTTTTGCACTATCATGGCACACCTCTTCTACAGTTGATATTTGGTGGAAGAATTCATTTTATGATATACTACATTTCAAGGAATATAAAGGAAATCCTTGTATTAAGTTGACTACCAACAAATGTTGAATAGGTTTTTTAAAATTTCATAATCAGCTCTCCCAATCTTATGTTGCAGTTCCAAACAGAGAGTGCCCCACTGTCCAGCGCAGAGGGGACCCTGCCAGGCAAAGTAAGTGTTTCAAATATTAGACGCTATGATTTTACTGCTATGTCTATCAGTCATGTTACTATCACCTAAATGACTAAATGACATGATGACATAAATTAATACATAAACCGACATTGAAACAAAAGAAGAGTTGCATTTGATTGTAGCATCAACAATCTGTTGTTACTATACATTTCAGGTCCCGTTGTCTGGATCGTGGGGCACTCCTTCATTCGGTGGGGCAAAGCGAGGGCCCAGAAGACCTAAATTTGGGCACAAATGCCCACATTTTTTGGTTTGGCCAAAGTGGGCTAACTGTTTGTAAATTTTTGGATTTTTGTTTTCATTGCATGTCTTCTTCTTTCCCTTTTCCTGATATCTTAGTCATTCACGTTGGAGGCAACGATTTGGGGAAACTCAAAAGTGTGGAATTGGTGAGCTGGCTGAAGAACGATTTAACTAAATTGCATGAGAGGTTTCCTACAATTAAGATAGTCTTCTCATGCATCACCCAGAGACGTGTCTGGAGAGCTAAAGCTCCAGCGAAAATTAATAAGGCATGTGTTGGGTGAACAATGTGATTGGGGACTTTGTTAGGGGGCAGGGGGGAGAATCAATTGGACACCCCGAAATTACACACCATCAGGCTGGGCTTTTTAGGTGGGATGGCGTGCATTTGACAGACGCTGGTAATGATATATTCCTAATCAACCTCCAGCGTGGAATTAATAAAATGTGTCTGTAATCTTTTTTTAATTTCTGCTTTCCTTTTTTTGGTGTACTGTTTTAAATAAATATTTAAATTATTTTGGAAACCTTTTTTTCCATTGTCCTTTCTAAGTGGGAGAAAAGTGATTTGACATGACATACCCTTGAAATGACAGTAGTGGTAATAATTGCACTGAAACAACTGGAAAAAATAATAGTAGTTCAGAATGCAGTCCTAAATATGTAAGAATACAAGGTTCCCTTTGTGCAGTAAATCGGCTGAAAGCAACATGTTAAAAGTGGTTGCCAGGCATGGCAACAAGCGATTATCTTTTGGCAATATGTTTGCTGTGTTTTAACAGCAGGTATTTGGAGTAAATTAAACCAAAAAAATCCAATAATGAAATGGTGACATACTGCTTAAAACATGTTTATGACATAAGCACAATATTTTTGGTTTGTCTGTACCACTTTCCATCTATTACCGTGATCACAAGTACATATATCGACAGTGTGACCCAGGTGAAGGCCCTAGTATGAGCGGTGGTCAAAAGACAGCAAAGACGTTGAGTTTGAGGCAATACTGCAAAAGCTATCTTCGTTCAGATTTACTTTCACCGGGATTGAGACGACACCGACTCCATTATGCTTGGTGTACTGTATGAGGCTACAGTGTCATTTTGTAACATTTTTGGTTTGTGGTGTGCAGCAAGAATTTTCCTATGTAAAAAATGTGCCGTGGCTCAAAAAAGGTTGAAAATCACTGAATTTACTACCTATACTACTTAATGATTAATTTATGCATTGTAGGCTCATTTAAATATGACATAACAATGCATTGTACTGTTTTGTTTAGTGGTATCTGTGAGTGGGAGGGACCAAAATTCTGTGATCCAAATATATAGCTCAGTACAGTAAATTTAACTCCTCTTTGGATCTTGTCCAACAAGAGTGCACGTGCAACGACGTCCAGAAGACTGCGGCAACCCCCTAACGATAAAACCTCCGATTCATATTTAAAATACACATATTACACAAAAACACGACGGTGGACTGTTTTGCCTAGTTCAGGGTAAGTTCCAGGCTACATTTTGTTGTAAGATGTTTTACACAGTAATTGCAACGTGATAACGGCACCTTCAGGCCTAAACACGTGGAGTGAACAAATCGACTAACTGCTATCAGTCATCAAGGTCATGTACCTTGGTTAAATACTTTTGCAACATTTGTCACCTCTTTTGCACTTAACAGCTCAGCCACTTGTGGTTATGCTTTTATTTTGACAGTTCAGGTTATTTATATGTCAAAGATATTACACAAAACCTCAATATTAACAAGAAACAGACCTGCTACAGGCTAGGTAGCCAACCTACAGTTACTCAAGTTACAGTTACAACATTTTTGTGCATGTCTGATTTTTAAAATAGAAAGAACATTTTCAGAAGCCATGTTTCCCCTACCTGCGAAAAGTGAGGTAACTGAATTACACAAAAGTACTATCAATAAATAATTCCTACCACAATTCCTCAGTTCTTGAAATGTAAATCACATTCTGTTACTGCTTTTTTTGCAGGAAATCTTCATTGCTTGGTGGTGTGACTGGAGTCGTGACGGGAGTGTGGATGTACGTCATCTCTCTTTCTTGAAGGTATTTCATTTATCAAAAAATATTTACATTTCTGAAGGCTTTGACATCACATTTGTTAGATTACAGTCTTGTAGGTTTCATGAAATTAAAGGCTTTGTTATTTCAATAATCACACAGGACCTTTAAGAGGACATGAAAGTCCTTATTTCTCTCATTGTGATGTATGATGACCCAAAGTGGCCCCAGAGTCTGGGAATCATTACCTCCTTTGGGTATGAGTCTGAATGAACTGCAGTAACCATATCATTTCAATGTAACTATCTCAGGCATCGAAGCATGGAAGTGTGTATCTACTTGCATGTCATGTTGGAACTATGTCATGTGTTGAGGTAGGAATAAAGGACAATTAAATGTAGATATGTAGCTAATTACTAATGTCTAATTAAAATGTGAAACACTCCTGCACAGCTACCATATCAGTGCGAGAACATGTAATTGTTCATTATTTCGAAAGGGTGTGGCAGTGCTTCTGTAAGCTTTTAGTCACTCAGTGTTTTGCTAGTGTTCCTGTTTCCTTTCAGTCATGTGTTTGGACAAACCTGGGACCTCCGATCATGGAGGGTTACATACCCCTCTCAGTGGCTACAGACAGACTCATCAAACTGTGGGGTATTCGTTTGCACTGTAAGTATCTTGTAAAAAGCAATGGTTGTTGCAGACCCCTCTGATGTCTAAGTGTGCAATATTGCAGACTGCTTACATCAAACCTTTATTCAACAGATGGCAGACTTGGAGGTCCGCAACATCCAACCCAAGACCTGCGCCCTTACTGAGATGGACCTGCAGCATCTTCAGCGGTATCATGCTGCATCCTTGGCAGTGTGCACTCTGAGGCACACCAAATGTGACAGGTCCTTGTCATTGCAATGATAAACAAGAACTGCAATTGTAATATAATTTTATTATGGCGATAGCTAAAGAATTTGTTCAGACAAAGCTGAATGAGATGTTCAGGTGTACATTTTTCAGTTCTTTCCTTTTCCTGGACACATACCAACAGTGCAGTCCACCTCAGTTGCTTCCTCCTGCCACCTGGGGTGAGAGTGCAGTGGCACATCATTCCTCTGACTTGCGTGAAACTCCTGTGTAACTGCAGACACATCACCAGTGTGGCAGTGATGTGGCTGGGATTTGAAAATCCAAACAAAGGGCTCCTGGGGAACACACTACATTTTATTCCATTTTTATTTCACTTTTACATCTTAATTCTTCTGCTTATTTTCATTAGTGGAGTGTACAGTGATTATTTTAATTGTTATTGTTCAATTGTTTGAAATTATAATTTGTGTGAACGTCACATAAACTCCCACTGTCATAATATAAAGTTGTATATGTAAAATTGTGACTGTTTAGACTAAACTATGCATCTGTTTTTTAAGAACACGGGCTCTCATACAGCAGCATGGCTTTGGGGCTGTCATCACGGATGAGGAGAGTCTGGTGATTATGAGTTTAATATTGAAATATTGATGTCCATTTTATAGTACTTTTAGCAATACTTTTTCTCTTTGTGTTCTTGGGTATGACACTTTCTGCCTACATTAACAATCCCCTACACCTATTAATGCTGTTTCTCCTACCAGGCCATACACAATCAGCTGGAGGCAGGCACGCTGAATTCTTACTTCAAATCCTGATAGGATGAGCCTCAGAAGTCCTGGATGAACAGACGTGCTTCCCGCTGTCAAAGGAGACACCCAGCGGTACCAGCAGAACATTGTGAGGACCTGGCTCATTTGATCCAGAGAGCCCTGCATCTGACGGACTACAATGTTGACATACTTGACTACGGGATGTGATACTTTGGGATGTGATAATTCCTGAGGTGACCATCCGAATCCTGGGAAATGTTGAGGGGTACAATCGTTCATGGGCTACTATTTCTGTTTTTTGGGAGTGTATTCATACGGCAAACTACTTTTTACATTAAGTAATCCTCACACTGGTTAGGCTATGTAGGCTCACATTACACCCTGGTCCTTTTCCTCACACTGCCACACTCCCAGCATCTGTTCCCCCTCGCTACAACAGATGGCTGTTTTTTTAAACAGTGGTGTCTTTACTACGACACTGGCATCACTTTTATGCTTACATCCTTATGTACTGTTACTGTTATGCGTAATCCTTTCTGGTTAAAAGCAGCTGGTATGAGCACTTGAGAAAGGAAATGAAAGGTTTGTAAGGTTTGTTAAAAGTGGCATGCTAAGTGCCAGTTTGGGTTGCATATACTGGTAAGAAATATTACACCATGTCATGTTACAACTCATTCATAATCCTTAGTTAGGATGAGGACAGAAATTAGTTGTGTAAAATCAGTTTATCGATTATTACAGCGTCTATCATCCTCAACATCGAAATTCCACATTTATACAGTGTCGTCCCGTTGCCTGTCTGCTGGTGACTACACACAGAAAAAAATAATGACTGATGTAGTTTACTAATACATACTGCTATACGGGACACGCTTGCTGCGTTATTCTCGAACAGCGCATTCAAAAATAGGAACCTTATCCTTGTAACATCTTACATTCATGCTATGAAAACAGAAATGTTTGGTACATATCACTAGCTAGATAGCTTGCTCCAAGTCAGCATGTACATCACTACGATACACACTTTAGCTGAAAGCTGCGTACATATGACGGTGGCTTAAATGTATTTTCAAGAGCCAGTGCGTACATTGATACACAACTAGCAATTTACTTTACATACCAGCCGTGTATATTTTTTTCCATTTAAATTACACAAATAATGTGGGCTTTCATCATAATACATCATATCAACATAAGGCAGTTGATTTGCTAGCAATGTAGTTTAGCAACAATTGGTAGCTACATCATTGTTGCTAGGCCATTGGTTGCTTCGTTACTTCGCTAGTGATAAAAGAATATGCTTACAGTGATATTTAACATTACATTTTCTTACTCGATATAACTCAGTCACATAACTGAGTTGAAAATGCTTCATATGATTGTAATATCTGCTGAACTTACGTTAGCTAGCTGTAAATCACAACTGCTAGGTAGCCAGTTACCCACCGATGCCTAAGGCGGTAAATTCGATAGCTCATAAGCTACTTATACAAGTAACGTATGTGTATTTCAACGTACACACGTGCATTACTGTCCACGGTCATGTTGAGCATGTGACAGCGTAATAACAAATAAGGGGGTCAGACGTCATATTGTCGAAGGAAGCGGAAATAGGGGATCGCAGGCCGTGCAAGGGGCACAGGCGGATCAGTTACACCGAAATGAAACATCACCATAAAATTCCTGATGGACCTGACAACATAGTGTACATAAAAAGATCAGAAGAACCATTGCACAAAACAGGTACTGTTAGAAGACAATTTCCTATGAAACTGGCCTTTGCCTGCACTATACACAAATTCAAGGCATGACAACCAATCATGCTGTTGTTTCATTAAAAAACATTTTTGAACCAGGAATGGCTTATGTTGGACTCAGCAGGACGACGTCAATCATGGATTACATAGCATTGAGTTTGATGAGAAAAAGATGTATTCTAACCCTGAAATTACATCATCACTGACAAATATGCCTCAAGCTGTGTTTGATCATGTTCAGCCCCTGCTAAAAGTAATGGAATCATCAAGCTCTCACTGTAGTTCATCACAACACTGAAGGACTGCTATCACACATTGAAGACATAAGAAGCCATCATGAACTGCTTTGAGCAGATGTCTTGTGCTTGACAGAAACATTACTGACTGGCTCTCTGATACCTGAGGCTGTCCAACTAGAGGGATACAAAATGTACATCTGCAACAGACACATGTCCTATACATACTACCGTATACATAACTCTCTGCCAGAAACAGGGGTGGAGTCGCCATATACATTAAACACAATCTTCAAGCATGTGAGGTTCGATATGTACAGAATGTGACCCATCTGGAATTCTTGGTAGTCAAAGTTGTGGATCCACACAATTCATTAATTGCTACTGTCTACAGACCACCGGGCAATAACATTTCCCAATTTTTACCAAATCTCAGCAGCCTTGTAGACGCTTTGCAGGTTATGAATCACCGTTCTATAATTGTATGTGGTGACTTTAATGAAGATCAATTGTCAGACTTAATGATATAACATTCAGACTCTAGGATCAATTCAGACAAACAACTCATTTGAACCTATTTAGAATATAACATATGGTTATATATACAGAACATAGAGAAATCAATATTATTTTTGTAGAACGATACAACAAAAATAAGCTATAAGTTATTGAGATATGAGCACCCAATTATGTAAGCATACAGACACTGATGCGTCAGTAACCAAATATAAAACAGGGCTAAACATCTATACAAACTGTAATGATAAAATAACTACGAGAGGTAATGGCTGAGGTCCCCTTAACAGGGGGGTGGAGATGGGCTTTAAATCATTAAACAAACTAAATCATTACGCAAAATTGCAATTTCGGAATAAATGTAAATTTCAGCTTTGGTAAGCTATTTATTTATTTATTTTCATTAGCCAATGGGGCAATGGAAGGTCTCCCAATCAAAAGGTTTCTGTCAGTAGAACCAAAACATGTCATAAGCACTTGATTAATCAATCTCCATACATCAATTCTATAAACAGACAAATTATTTAATAACCGAACCCTCATATAAAGGCAAGCACACATTCAACTGTTCGCTCCTCATTCTCACACACGGCCCGGCCTCAGTCATACAAAGACACACCAAGCTAGCTGTCACTCACTCTTGTCCAGTCATTCACACTCTCACTCGGCCAACTTTTGCTCACCTTTTTTGTCATTTAGATACACACAGCTAGCTCTCATTAAACAACTTTCTCAATTACCCACTCGCTTATGCTCTCTCACATCTATGGCCATTCATTCACTCACTTTTCTTTCAACACACAACCTACACTCACTCATACAGGTAGTTTCCCATTCCCATTTTATTACTCTCTCAAACAAGCACAGGTATGTTGCTCACACATGCACACACTCTTAAATTAGCTGCATTCATACCAAGGTTTATGTAATGAAAGAAAAGGCTAAAATGATGTGTAATGTAATTAGTTAAACAACAACTAGCTTCTCCTGTCCCCACTTAGTGAATGTCTCACACCAATTTACACACAGACAACCACAACAAACTCTTCCTCTCATACTCTAGTGAATGCATGCATGCACATACACACACAAACTCTGTCCCCTTTGTCTCACACAGACACTTTGTCTGAGAGTCTTTCTCACAAAACACTAACATAATTTAGTGTGATCATTTGGCAGGGTTCATGGATTTTGTGTGGTTCTGTATTTAAATGAATTACCTCACTGATGGAGGAAGGGTCAGATCAAAGATGTAATGCTTCAATAGATATATTTAACTTAATAATTAGTAATTACATATCAAATTATTAATACCACAGAATAAGGATATATTACAACAGAATGAAATACTTTGCTTGCTAGCCAGATATTATATGCATCATCAATACCAGATAATTCTTCAGGTCATGAAAAGGTCATGAGGTGAGATAAAAAAAAGAAAACAGAAACAACACAAACTCTACTCCTGAGGTAACTGACCACCTTTCATTTATTTCACCTCAGGTGCACAGAATGAGTGCTCTTTCAAACACACACCAACACACACACAAAAAACTATCCATCTCTGAATAATTCATTAATTTATTAGATCTTATATCAATATTATCAGTTAAATAAAGAGAATACCGTGTAACTCAGACTTAGGTTGTACAAGCAATTCAAGTCCCACACAGTATTTCCCTCCTAAAACATAATCTAAATCAAAACAATGAAAGATGCCTCAGAATTACGGTAGCCAATCCTTTCAAGTCTGGCAAACACAGCAACACTTCACCCAATGACAGACGGAATCAAATACAAAACAAACATGCATAACTCAGAAAGGTCTGGCATAGTAACACTTTATCCAGTAACAGAGAATTAAATTCAAAACAAATATACTAGCTATAAATACAGTTTACCTCTGATCACAGGAAGAGATGCACAATGTTTTCCAAATATTCCATTCAGGAGCTGTTCCGGTATTGGGAATGACCCCATATTCTAAACTCCTGACACTACGGGTTAAATGTGTTTCAGTAAGGGAGGTAGAGAAGGGTGTACCCTTCAAATTTTGGCAGATGGAGTTCAGGTTGAGAGGACAAAACTATCGGTGCACCTCGGCTTCTGCGACCATGTGGCAGTCCTCAAGGCTACAGCAGGCCGGCCGCTGTATGATGGCCTGTCTCATCCTCAAAAAGAGGGACTTACATATATGATGAGAAACTATGGGCTTGTTTCACCAAACTGGCATTCTAAATGTCAAATATATTTTATAGCTGACACAAAAGTGTTTTTGTGCATAAAAATGGACACAGCTGAAGAGGTCATGGAGGCAGCAAAGCCACTGACCACTCCGAAGAGCACCCCACTCACACTGGGCAAAGAACCTCCAGCCGAATTCCAGCTGGTCACCATCTACGGAAAAGTTAGCAAGGTAAGCAGTTATAGTTATAATTATTACTTTTGCAATGTATCAGTGCTCCTTTGGAGAGGAGGATGCGCAATGGTGGGGAAAGCGTGCCCCTCCGTAACATTGAACTGCAGCAACATGGCCACACGGCCAGAATTTCACTGTGGAGAGAGGTAGCCCTACAGCAGATACAGACTGGCCAGAAGCTATCAGTAACACACCTTAAGATGGGGGAAACCTTCTCTGGGGGACTGCAGATGGCCCAGTACCACAGTACCTCGCACACTACAATTTTTGAGGTATGCCACCTGTGATTAATAACAAAAATGTTCAGGAAACTACAGTTCCCATAGGCTACCACTTAAAACCCACAAACTTTAAAATGGGCTCTTGAACATTATTCCTCTTAAATAGCTTATGATATTATGACAAGATGGTAGTGTTTGAGGCTGCTTGCTAGGTCCATACAGACAAAATGTACTTAACAAAAGGAACTTTAATATCCAAAATTGCCTCTTCTTTGACAAATAGTTAATGTGCTAGATATGAGTATACTAATTTTACAATGTATGAATACTGTTTCTAATCATTTATGGTGCCCTCCATAAGTATTTAGACTGTGAAGTCAAAATTGTTAATTTTGCTCACTACTTTGTTCCATTTGAATTTGCGAACACAAGATGAATATGAGACAAATGTACAGAATGTCAGCTTTTATATTCTGTCAATGGCTTATTTAAGAATATTCCTTCAGCAAGCCAGTTTCCACTGCTATTTCACACTGAAACATAAAAGAGCGACTAAGAATGTCGACAATGCACTTTTTGTTGTTCGCCGAGGAAAAGACAGTGGTCCTCACAGTACTGAGCGTCTGTGAAGAGGAGGACGGCTTCATCGTCTTCACTGAGGAAGAAGGTGACCTGCGAGCGCCGCAAGAATTTTTGTCATGGACTGGCCTGCCCAAGACAGAGGAACTTGTTGAGGTCATTCCTCTTCAAATTAAAGCTGCAATAAAAGATGGTGAAGTTATACATGCTTCATTAAATTAAACATTTTGTTGTTCATTTTCATTTGTTTTACTTTACCCACAGTTATTTTTAATTGGGATTTTGTTATCACTGCTGTTTTTTTTTTTTTTTGTTCCATATTTGCATTACAGTTGTATGTATTGTTCTTCTATTTCCGTTCAGTAAACTTCAAAATATTTCAAGTTCATGTTTTGTCATTACTAGTATAATACTATTTTTTAAAATGCATTGCAGTTAGCATGGGGACCTCTTATGGTTGAAACTGACAGCTACACATTTCTTCACCCAATAGTGGCTATTCACAGCAATTGTGATATTGCATGTTGTTTATCATGATTATTTTGCAGGTAACAAATGCTAATTTAATTCTGGTATATGGTCATATATTGTGTTTCACTGTTACACAACAAGTCTTCCCTACATAAGGTAAAATAATATATAGTCAAGTAAGGAGCGAACTAACTGCATCATGTCAAATGCAAGACATTACCATATCCATGGTCATTTCAGAGGAAGTATTTATCTTTACGATATGTAGATAGCTATCGGGAAATTGGCCAGATAAAAGATTCTCTCCCTAGCTAGCTACGGACATAGTGCTAGCTCGTTGAAGTTAGCCGTGTTCTGATCGAATTTAATTGATCAGACAATTTAATTAGCTTGCTAACTTTTTTCCTGGCACCTTCAATAGCTAGCAAGATTACTAGGACATGCTGCTAGCTACCCTGTATGTCATGTAACTATCACTATCTATCAGGACATTCGACATCTCCCTATCTAGCAACGAACATAGTGCTAGCTCGTTGATGTTAGCTTAACTTAAGCCATTTCGATCGGAAGACTGCTAAAGTTAGCTAGTGCTAATGTCCATAGCGAACTTGTTACTTAGCGTTGGCTTTATCTGGCTTATTTCCTGATAGCTAGCAAGCGAGCTGACATCAGTTAGTTGCATGCAGTCCAGCCACTTAGCTAGCTATCTAAGTTACTAGCTGCGGAAATGTAACGAATGCGCACAAATTCAAACTTTACTCTGGGAAGATAGTTTATACAATTGACAAGTACCAGGACGCTCCCCCAGAGTTGTGCTGGGCTTCAACGGAAAGCACCATGTGAACGTACCTTAACTCCTGAACCACAGCTACAAATGGAGCAAGAGATGGAGGAGACGTCTCTAACAGAACACTTTCAACACACTAACAATTAACACTCACACATAAAAGTGCCTTCATGATATGACTAGGTAAGTCCTGACGTAATTTGCCTTACATGGAGGACTCCAGGCTAACCCACAATTGAGACACCAAAAGTGTAGGCCCAATGCAGTTACTCCAACATGTCGACTAGGCTTATCTGTGCGAATGACCCCTAACATAAATGGAAATAACGTAATGAAATCCAGGCTTGCTACAGTAGTAAACTTGCATTGGAAATGCACAGTAGAGCATAGCCATCAGCACACACATATGGTCTTATTAGCCATATTGTTAAAACCGCCTTAGCAGGCGAATGCGCGTACTTTCACTGCTTTTCTAGCAGACTAATTGGCGGTCTGACCTGTAGCCAATGTTCGCAACACATAAGATAGCTCACACCATTGCCAGTGCTTATGTCTTGCACAGGTCTTTTTGGATGGAACAAATCCGACCGCACTAAATCGAGCTAAAGGGATATCTAAGATGGCGTCTTACTAAATATCATACTGGCAGTTTAATTTTTCAAAAAATGCAAACGTAGGTTTGCTTGGTAGCTTGAAAATTAGCCAGGCATTCAGTAATACATAGATTACTAATGCAAGCACGACCGTACTTTAAACTGCAAGACCAATCAGGCATGCTTCTGGTGCGATTTTCAGTTAAGGTTGCCGGTGTTTTGAATCAACCGTTATAAGAGGTTGCTATGGATACACCGGAGGTCACTGGCAGGCAGCGATCTCACTCTGACATCTTCACAGTAACTCAGCATAGGAGAACTACGGTTACTAATAGATCTAATCTAGAGAAAGGAATTAGCTTGTTCCTTAAAAATCAATATAACTTTATCTGTATCACTTGTCCAGTTACCTAGAATAATGCTAGACAAAGCTAACCAGACAGAGAAAAAAATATAATATCCTATCCTCAATCAGAACTTGTTGTACATCTATTTTCTGTTATGTATAATTATGTGTTTGTATTATTTAACTATTATGCATCATGATAATGTAGATGTATTATTTAGATTTATATTCATGTATTATGTCCCATTCTTCCTGGCTATGCAATATGACTTAGATTTAGTTATTAGATTTACTGTAGCATGCACTTTTAGATTTGTTGATGACTGTATCCAATCCTTGTACATCGCTTTGGATAAAAAGCGTCTGCCAAATGAATGTAAATGTAAGTACACATAACTAGCCTGTGCTACGTTAATATTTCCAAATTTCGTACATACTGCATTAATGACCACAATAATGCTTAGCTAGATGTAAATTGTTGCCATTGAAATATTCGCCGGATAAAAGCCCTTTTTAACCGCACACTATTTAACGCTACGTGTTGGTTTTGTGATTCTACCTTTACGGCTATTGCCACGGCTGTATCCCAAACCGCGTACTTCTATACTCCGAGTATGCGAACCACTTATAACCGAATTAATATGCTGTATTAACGAATATGATCTCCTCACAAAAAGTTACCAGCTAGCCATTCTGTGACCAGAGCCACCAACCTTCTAGTATCTAGTCAAGCGCCGTTGTAACTGCACCGCCTGAGCTGCGTTCCAATCCGAAAAAATGCTTGCTTCTTTGTGCTCGCTTCCCTTCAATCAAGGAATCCCCAAAAAGTCCCGTATGTAAGATGGCTGCCACTGTGAGAGAGATTCCAATCCAGATTTGTTGAGGGAAGGGAGGATTTTCATTTGCTCAAGCCCTCGGTTTTCCTCCCTCCAATGGAACCAACAAAAATCATCCCTCCAAGCATTGATATTACCCAGAATGCTTTGCTCATTCTCCCTCAGAAAAATTTTGACCGCCATAACATTTATAGCGAAGCAATAATGGCAACAAAAACGGCATACAAATGTAAGAATTGTGTACGAGCAGGGTGTCAGTGTGTAATATACGAAAGATGTAAATGCAAATAGCAATGTTTGGGGGTGGGAGGCATCTGTTTTGCGTTTCTTTTAAGTATGTAACTTTATAGTTCGTTTTTGTTGTAGCCCGTGAGGGCTGTTGCAGTAGGCTACTGAATTACACAAGATAACTAACTAGTTGCTAAAAGAAGTAGCATTCATGATAGAAGTTTGGCTGGTGGCAAATACACTGATGAGACTACAAACATTGGTACCTGATTGTTTATAGCTTGTAAAAACAAATCAGTATGAACACAAACTTGCTATCGTGCACAGTAACTCGCTGCTTCTGAGTTGTTGGTTTAAGTAAATATCGTAAACTAACGTTAAGTGGTACCGTTAAGTGTATTTGCAAGTATTATACGGTATAATTGTATTATACCGTATAATACTTGCCAGCAGTAGCCAGCAACTACTACATTGAAGGTTATCTCAAGTTTTATATTAGCGATATATACCGTATAAATCATACGGCATATATCGCTAATATAAAATTTGAGAGAAACTTCAGTGTAGTAGTTGCTGGCTATTGCTGGCAAGTATTATACGGTATAACAATTGGTTACTGTCATGCCGCCTGAAAATATAGTTAATATTACGTTTTAAGGTGTTAGTTTATCTCAGCTGTACAGTTTATTTGTGTACTCTGTAACCATAGCACCCACTAGTGCATTCTGGGAAACACAGGAAGTAGGAAGCAGTCATGCAGTGATCAGCTACATGCGATCTCGCAGTAGTCTCCAGCTTTCTTTCCTCGCCTTTCTTTTCTCCCTTCGGCTCAGGCAACGTCTGTGAGTATTTTATTGTGTAACATTGAGTTATAAGTTACAGTATTTATTGTTGTTCATCATTAAGGCAGCTAAGATGATAATTAGCATGAGCAAGCCTAGTTAGCTTCATTAGCCCCATTGTGTTAATATATGCTAGGCTTAGTTAGCTCTAGCTTGCTACGCTGTTGTTAGCATGGGAATTTAATTGTATTTTGTATACTGTGTTGCAGTTTCACAATATGCCAAGTAAAACTTCATGGAAATGAACCATCGGTCTCCTGGAGTTTCTTCGGTGTGTTTAAGCTGAGTGGAACCTAGTCCATGACAGTGAAAAGACGGCAATACAGCTAACGAGGGACGCAAAGATTGCCATTCTACGGAGCAACTCAGTAACAAGAGATAAGCGGCTAACACTACAGCTTCGAGTCAGCTTCATATTAGCTCCCTTCTCCTGATATTAAAAACGCAGTGAGTCACAATGTCACAACGTAGCAACAATACTAAAGAAAATGGAGATAATCAGTCTGAGGCTGTACGCTCAAGGAGCAGTCACTCATCTGGTTCATCGTCCAGCACAAAGATTAGCATGGCCATCGCCAAAGCAAAGGCAAAAGCCGAAGCAGCGCAAGCTAGAGCGGCACATTCACAAAAGGAAATTGAACTTAAAGTAGAGCAAGCACGTATTCAAGCCAATCTTGATGCGTTAAAGGATGAAAAAGAAAAGGATGCTGCCATAGCAGAAGCTAATACTCTCGTGGCCGGTTTACAAGATATGGGCTTTGAAGTACGCAGTGAGGCTAAAAGCCTGGTTCTCCAATCTGTCAAAGACGAGCGTGTTGCGGCCTACGTGTGGGCACAAGCCAGCCTATGCAGCAGGGCTTTATCTGTTGAAAGAGGGAACGACAATGCTTCGCTAACCCTACATCCTCCACCTCTTCAACCAACCAACGTTATCCCCTCAACACCCCACCCACTCAATGCGAGTCAAACGCAAGCTGCTGCTCCTGCTGACATTAAGCCACACCAGCTTCCTCAGGCTTCGCAGACCAGTGGGGCACCGCCACAACAAAGCTTCAATCAGCCCCTTAACTTCTCTCCAGATCGTCAGCTTTGTGGAAGACGTCTGCAACAGAACTTCAAACAGGATCCCTCACCTCCTGCGCACCAGCCCGTTCACAGGACGTCTTATGGAGCTAGCCATGATGATTCTGCATCCACTGGAGACCTCATCAAATACCTTGCTCGTAACCGCCTGGTGACGTCAGGCCTCACCACATATGATGACCAACCAATGAACTATTGGGCCTGGAAGTCATCGTTTCTAAATGCTATCGCCAATCTAGACATGTCCGCCGCAGAAGAACTCGACCTCCTCACCAGGTATCTGGGGAAAGAGTCGGCAGAACAAGTTAGGCGCATAAAAACAGTCAACATCAGAAATCCAGCCACTGGACTGTACATGGCATGGGGGCGCCTCGACGAAATATACGGCTCACCAGAGGCCGTCGAACAAGCTCTGTTCAACAAACTAGAAAACTTTCCAAAGGTTACAACAAAGGATCCACAGAGACTCAGGGAGTTAGCCGATCTCTTGTCAGAGCTACAAGCCGCCAAGGAAGACGGCTACCTCGCAGGCTTGTCGTACTTGGATACCTCCAGAGGAATTAGGCCTATCATTGAGAAACTCCCATACAACATACAAGAAAAGTGGCTTTACTTCGGTACAAGATACAAACAAGAACATTCTGTTAGTTTCCCACCTTTCTCCGTGTTGGTAAACTTCATTTCCTCAGAAGCAAGAGCTCGCACTGACCCAAGCTTCAACCTCTTCACGCAAGTTCCTGCAGAGAGGAAGAACAAGTGGGAAAGGCCCGCAAAGACATCCGTCTATGTTCACAAGACGCAGGTCTCAGGAGCTGCTAAAGCTGATTCTAAAGAAAGCACAGAACGAATCGATCCAAACAAACATTGCCCTCTGCATAAAAAGCCCCATCCTCTAAGGAAGTGCAGAGGCTTCCGTGAGAAGAGCATAAATGATCGCAAACAGCTTTTGAAAGAACATTACATCTGCTTTCGCTGTTGTTCCTCCACAGAGCATCTTGCAAAGAACTGCACCGCAGAGATAAAATGTACAGAGTGCGAGAGCACCGCTCATGTGACAGCACTTCACCCCTATCCACCTACCTGGAAATCTAAGTCGTCCCCTTCCACTTCAGAGGATGGCGGGGAGGAGGACAAAGCGGATAACCAGGAGGTCAAGTCGACGTGCACTCAAGTATGTGGTGAAGGATTGAGCGCCAGAGCATGTGCTAAGATCTGCCTCGTCAGTGTGTTCCCTAACGGACGCAGGGAAGAGTCCAAGAGAATGTACGCCATACTGGATGAGCAGAGCAATCGCTCCCTGGCACGGTCAGAGTTCTTTGAGGTCTTCAAGATCTCCGGGGGCTCTTACTCATATACACTCAAGACCTGTGCGGGACGTACAGAGACAGCGGGGAAGAGAGCCAGCGGTTACACTGTGGAGCCAGTGGATAAGAAAGTAAGCATTCCTCTGCCTATACTCCTCGAGTGCAACCAAATCCCTAATGCTCGCACTGAGATCCCTACGCCAGACGCAGCTTACCATCACGCCCATCTGAAGCACATCGCCGACAAGATTCCGCCTCTGGATCCGGACGCCAAAATACTCCTCCTACTGGGCAGAGACATCTTACGGGTCCACAAGGTCCGAGAGCAGATAAGTGGCCCAGGAGATGCACCGTTTGCTCAAAGGCTTGACCTAGGATGGGTCGTCGTCGGTGACGTGTGTCTTGGAGGTGCTCATAGACCACTCGAGGTGAGAAGTTACAAAACAGCCATCCTAGAGAACGGTCGTGCGAGTCATCTTGAGCCATGCAACAACCACATCATAGTGAAAGAGGTATTTGGTCAAGCACCTAAACATCAACATTATCCAGCACCAACTTCCATCTGCAGCTCAACGACGCTCATTGGAGACTGCTTGGGGCAGACCGTCTTCGCTCGTACTCCAGATGACCACAGACTCGCCCCATCCATGGAAGATTTGGAGTTTCTGAGGATAATGGAAGCTGGGTGCTATCAGGATAGCTCCAAAAGCTGGGTTGCACCATTACCCTTCCGGTCGCCGAGACAGCGGCTGCCTAACAACAGGAAACAGGCGTTCGACCGTCTCGTCTCACTCCAGCGTTCATTGGAAAAACGACCACAGATGAAAGCTGACTTCCTAGAATTCATGGAGAAGATGCTCAAAAAGGCACACGCAGAAGTTGCACCGCCATTACAGCCTGAACAAGAGTGTTGGTATCTGCCCCTGTTCGGTGTGTATCATCCGAGGAAGCCGAATAAGATCCGTGTAGTCTTCGACAGCAGCGCTTCATGTGAGGGAGTATCGCTCAACGACGTTTTGCTCACCGGCCCTGACCTTAATAATACCCTGCTAGGTGTCCTTATGAGGTTCAGGAAGGAGCAGGTGGCGATCACCGCTGACATCGAACACATGTTCCACTGCTTTGTCGTGAAGGAGGAACATCGTGATTTTCTCCGCTTCCTGTGGTATAGGAACAACGACCCTACCTCTGACATCGTGGACTACAGGATGCGGGTCCACCTTTTCGGGAACAGTCCCTCTCCTGCCGTTGCAGTGTACGGTTTGCGACGGGCAGCTAAGGAAGCCGAGGCTGACTATGGCAGTGACGCAAGAAGATTTGTTGATCGTGAGTTTTACGTTGACGACGCTTTAAAGTCCTTCAGCACAGAGAAAGAAGCCATCAGCGTTCTTGGGCGAGCGCAGAAGATGCTTGCAGCTTCTAACCTCAGGCTACACAAAATTGCTTCAAATCGACCTGCAGTCATCAAAGCATTCCCGTCCGAAGATCGATCTAAGGACGTCAACAGCCTAGATCTCTTCGTCGATGATTTGCCCATCCAACGCAGCCTTGGATTGTCCTGGGACATGCGTACAGACACCTTCATGTTTCAGATTGAGGACGACCACAAGCCGTTCACCCGCAGAGGGGTACTCTCAACTGTGAATAGCCTCTACGACCCGTTAGGGTTCCTCGCACCCATCACGGTTCATGGGAGACTGATACTCAGGGAACTTACCACGCAAGCAGAGGACTGGGACTCACCTCTTCCCAAGGACATGGAGATCGAGTGGACTCGATGGAAACAGTCACTCCAAGATCTAGAGGGTCTCCACATACCACGTCCTTATACGTCTTTCTCCACCTCAGGTGCTCTGAGAAGAGAACTCTGTGTCTTTGCAGACGCATCAGTCAAAGCAATAGCAGCTGTGGCCTACATCAAGGTGACAAGCCACCAAGAGCAGACTGAGATTGGCTTTGTCTTCGGGAAGACAAAGTTGGCCCCTCAGCCTGGTTTGACTATCCCGAGACTCGAGCTCTGTGCGGCAGTACTCGCCGTTGAGATCGCCGAGATGGTAGTCACAGAGATGGACACAGTATTTGACAACATCACCTACTACACAGATAGTAAGGTAGTATTGGGGTACATCCATAACCAGTCAAGAAGATTCTATGTCTACGTACACAACAGGATCCAGCGAATCCATCAATCACCTTGTTCTGGTCAGTGGAAGTACGTTCCAACGCACCTCAACCCAGCTGACATCGGGTCAAGAACCGTGACACCAGCTTTGCTTAGCAGCACAACTTGGCTCAAAGGACCAGCCTTTCTCCATGATGCATCTTTGCATTCATCTGAGCTTCAAGAGGCTTACAATCTAATTGACCCTGACACCGACACGGAAGTGCGTCCTCAGGTGGTGACAAGTCTCACTCAGGTTACCAGAGACGTGGTACACCCACAACGCTTTGAGCGTTTCTCTAAGTTCAGCACTCTCCTCACAGCCGTAGCGCACCTCATCCACATAGCTCGTTCCTTTGCCCACTCTACCCAAAAGGGGTGTCAGGGGTGGCACATCTGTCGTCCTACAGAGGAAGGGTTGCTAAGGGCCAAAGTGTGCATTGTGAAGAGCGTCCAGAATGAGTGCTACACAGAGGAGCTTAAGTGCATCAACTTGGGAGCCAACCTTCCATCCTCAAGCAGCCTGTGGAAATTGCGCCCCACCACGGACCAAGATCAACTCCTGAGAGTAGGAGGCCGGATTGGACAGTCAGGTCTGAGCGTGAACGAGACTCACCCCATCATCATTCCTGGCCGACATTATCTCGCAACCCTGCTTGTGTCACACTATCACGAAGCAGTGAAACACCAAGGGAGACATCTAACCGAAGGTGCCATTCGAGCTGCAGGGTTCTGGCTCGTGGGAGCTAAACGCTGCATCAGCAGTCTGCTTCACAGATGTATCACTTGTAGAAAGCTGAGGGGAAAGACCGAACATCAGCAGATGGCAGCCCTGCCAGCAGAACGGCTACAAGTAGCACCTCCTTTCACCTATGTAGGTGTCGACGTCTTTGGACCATGGGACATCGTCTCACGCCGCACAAGAGGAGGAGTCTCCAACTCTAAACGATGGGCTGTGATGTTCTCATGCATGTGTTCAAGGGCAGTTCACATCGAGGTAATTGAGACAATGAGTTCCGGCAGTTTCATCAACGCCTTAAGGAGGTTCTTTGCAGTCAGGGGCCCCGCAAAGCAGATCCGCTCTGACTGCGGAACTAACTTCATTGGCGCCTCCCATGAGCTGGAGATGGACAAGGCCAATCCAGGCTTCAACAGTGTGGAGAAGTACCTGGATACACAGAGCTGCACCTGGGTATTTAACCCGCCCCACGCGTCCCATATGGGCGGCGCGTGGGAACGAATGATTGGCATCGCCCGCCGCATTTTGGACTGCATGCTGCTTGAGCAAAGGAAGTCTCACCTGACACATGAGGTTCTGACTACTCTCATGGCCGAAGTAGCTGCAATCATGAATGCTAGACCGCTCATCCCTGTGTCATCGGATCCGGAATCGCCTCTCATCCTCACCCCAGCAATGCTCCTGACCCTTAAGACAGGGGCTGCACCACCTCCTCCGCCAGGCAGCTTTGAGGAAGCGGACCTCGTCAGAGAGGAGTGGAAGCGGGTTCAGGGCCTAGCAGACATGTTTTGGAACAAGTGGAAACACGAATACCTCAGGACATTACAGCTTCGGCACAAGTGGCAAGGAAAACGGCCAAGCCTCCAGGAAGGAGACATCGTCCTCCTGAAAGACAATCAGGCAAAGAGAAATCAATGGCCTATGAGCATCATCACAAAAACCTTTCCAGGGGAAGATGGATTGGTTCGGAAAGTTGAAATAGAAGTCGTCAAGGATGGAACCAGGAAGACTTTCTCCCGACCCGTTACAGAAGTGGTTCTTCTTTTTTCTCCAAAGACTGATTCTGTTAAGTAATGTGGGTTCTCTAAAGATCCCAAGCGGGGAGTGTCATGCCGCCTGAAAATATAGTTAATATTACGTTTTAAGGTGTTAGTTTATCTCAGCTGTACAGTTTATTTGTGTACTCTGTAACCATAGCACCCACTAGTGCATTCTGGGAAACACAGGAAGTAGGAAGCAGTCATGCAGTGATCAGCTACATGCGATCTCGCAGTAGTCTCCAGCTTTCTTTCCTCGCCTTTCTTTTCTCCCTTCGGCTCAGGCAACGTCTGTGAGTATTTTATTGTGTAACATTGAGTTATAAGTTACAGTATTTATTGTTGTTCATCATTAAGGCAGCTAAGATGATAATTAGCATGAGCAAGCCTAGTTAGCTTCATTAGCCCCATTGTGTTAATATATGCTAGGCTTAGTTAGCTCTAGCTTGCTACGCTGTTGTTAGCATGGGAATTTAATTGTATTTTGTATACTGTGTTGCAGTTTCACAATATGCCAAGTAAAACTTCATGGAAATGAACCATCGGTCTCCTGGAGTTTCTTCGGTGTGTTTAAGCTGAGTGGAATCTAGTCCATGACAGTTACAATTACGAGACCATCTCAGAAGTCTTTACTGTGACTGCGTTTCCCCAAAATACTGGAAAGACAGAAATTAAGATGGCCAAAATTATTTTAACATTTCATCTTAAGGGTCTGACGATGAGACGAGGGAGTTGATTCGCTACAGGGGCGAAAATGAGCACCTGTTCTCAGGAAAAAAAAAACAGTGCGAAAAATGGATGGGGGTGAGTACCTTTATTATGTAATCTTTACAATAACACCACTTACCTTTAACAATAGTTTGCCACATAATATAGTTATATTAAATTGGTTAGAACCACTTGAAATATGATCTCCTCACAGTCAAGCACTATTACCATAAGACTATAGGCTGACATATACTTACAATTAAAAGTTAGGCAACTTTTAAAAGTGACACTTTTTCTTGTCTCTGCACTTCTATTTAAACCATACATAGATTTTACCACACACACAAACATATCATGAAGACACATAATTTAAACATATTTCAGCACTGAACAGAATGTGCACTTTCTGTCTTCGAGCCCACCAAAATGAGCACTATACTTATATGTAGGATACTGTAGACTATGGTTTCCCTCTATGCATATAATGTAAAGCTTACAAATCTTGACCAGTAGATTTAAATGGTAATCAAAACAAACAGGACAAAAACCTTAAAGTAAACGGTGTATTTTCTTTTTATTTACTTCCAGGGAGAAAGCATTGCGATGTACGGCCGAATTAATCTCCATGTCCCGGTTCTGGAAGTATTTTTCAATGAAGATCGGGATCTCCAGCCTGATTTCCAGCTGTCCAGACAGGCAGTCCACTCCCTCCTTGGCATGCTCCCCAACAGAAGGGACCATGGCTGGGGATACATTTTTGAGATGCTTGTCTTCATTTACTGGCTGGCTTGTGGCACGTCATACCGCGTTGTTTTAGAGGTGTTTGACATCCCCCGCAGTACAGTGCATCGGATGGTCCACAGGATTGCGGATGACATCCTTAAAATCCTGCCAAGGGTCATCCGCTTCCCAGGTCCTGAGGATCTGGACCGTGTTGGAGAGGGATTCGCTAGGCTGGCACAACACAGGGCGTTCAGGAAGGCGGTGGGAGCCATCGATGGGTGCCACATCCGCATAAAGCCATCTGGAGGAGTCGCACGACAGTGCTACGTCAATCGCAAGCTGTTCCCATCTATTATCTTACAAGCAGTCTGTGACTCCTCCAGGAGGTTCCTGGATGTCTTTGTGGGGTACCCAGGCTCCGTCCACAATTCACGGGTACTCCCAAACAGCCCACTATATGTTCGGCAGCTGTACCCCCCTCATGGGTACATGCTTCTTGGAGATGGTGGGTACCCGTGTGTAGAGGAGCCGGTGACCATCGTCACCACCTACCGTGATCCTGTCCAGGGGCCAGTGGAGGCCCGTTTTAACCGCCACCACGCAAAGGCGAGATCAGTTGTTGAGCGGGCCTTTGGTCTCTTGAAGACACGGTGGAGGAGCGTCTTCTTCTCCGCCCTGGAGGTGCACCCAACATTTGCACCAAAGGTCATCGCCGCCTGTGCAGTCCTCCACAACGTCGGCCTGGAAGCTGGGGATGGCCTAGAAGACACTGGGGACAATGAGGGTTACACAAGTTTAGAGCCAGTGCCCTTGGAAATGGAGGAGACCCCAGGGCAGCGCTTAAGAGCGCACATTGCAGAGGAGCTGTCAGCCCCAACTGCATGTCCTGCGAGCCTGCAGGACCACACTTACTTTGAACAGGCGAGAGAGGCATGTTAGCCAGGAACTGAATATTTTGTATATATAGTTTTCTGTAGTTATTGTATATAGTTTAATCTTCAATTTTTGAAATTAATTTAATCTATTTTCCTGTTAGTGTTCTTGATATTTTTCCGTTACCCTTTACCATGTATGTTTTGTAATTTTAATCGTTTCTTGTAATTGGCATCACACACAAATTATTCAATAACTATCTTCAATTAAATTCCAACTTCATTATTAAATTTGTTTTTGTTTTTCTTGCTGAGGACTACTTTTGAAATGAATCAGTGTATTTGATCATGTAGGGTCAGTAATTAATTAAATCACTAATTCAACTGCATGCATAATAATTACTGTAAGATGTTTAGAAATCAGCACCCAGAAAAGAGGAATTCTCCACTGCTCTTCAGGAATTAGGAAATTAATTTGCGTTCTGCCTATCATCATCTATGTCTGGCAGTCTTTTCAACTTTTAAACATTTAAAACAATTAACCTGGACACTGTTCAAACTGGAAAACTCCACCTTGACTATGAAAACTCATGGTTGCTGGGCAAACAGATTTATAGCAAGAACTTTATACTTAAAACCCCAACAAAAACAACTGAGATGTTTTTTTTTTAATTATTTATTAACAAGTTTTTCCAAAATGGCCAGAAACCTCTCGTTCCTGGCCAAAAATTCTCTTCTCTCTCCCTAGCTTCTCTCCTTTCTTCCGTCGCCAATGCCTCTCTTTCCCTCTGCTCCTCCTTCTCCAACGCCCTTCTCTCCCTCTCTTCCTCTATCTCCACCTGTCTTTGGAGGAAGTCCAACAACTCGGAGTTCCTGTTTCCTGCTGCTGCTGCTCCCTGCCTCATGCCTCGGTGGGGAGACCACCACTGCTTCCCCTTCAGCAGCGGCTGAGGCAATCAAGGTGGGAAGCATGATGGACGGCCTCCCCCCAATTGCCTCATCCATTGCACCAAACCACTGCCAGGATGCAGCAGTGGTCTGCCCCCCTTCTGTGCTCACCCCTGTGGGAGGGCTCTTCAGCATCTACAAAGGTAAGAAATACTGTACTGGACATGTAAACGATATAACCCTCAGGCAGTAAACACAACTGATGACAAAAAAATATGACATCCAACAACAACGGTGGATAGATATATTTCTATATGTATCTTTTGCAGCAACGGCTAAGTCACAGCTCTATCTGAACACACACCTTTTATTTCTTTTTTAAAATTTTCCATTTTTTTTGGCCTGGGCAGCTGTCACTCTCCCTGACAATTCGCTGACTCTCAAAAACTGGCTGCAATAAAGAAAATGTAAAGGTTAAACCGAAGCTAAGTACTGCACAGTAGGCCTATAAGAATTTAATATTTCTATATGACGTACTCCCATCCACTTTTGGCTGCGTTCCTCTTTCCTGTAAAGAGGTCTTCGTTTTCACGCCTCCAATTGATGAGCTTTGCTGTCTCCTCGTCTGTCCCTAATATGTGACACACGGACACCATTTGGTCTAACAAACACTAATAACATTGATATGAAGACAACATAACTTATATTAGCTAACACACTGGGCACAGCATTTAAAATACTCCCGAATGAGTACAATGATAAACAATGGTGTGTATGAAATTGACACGATATGTTAAGATCCGAAGAAAACTGTCAAAAAAAAAAGATGGACAGCCAACATAACTGAAAACGTGAATAAGCATTAGTTCACTTAATTCTACAGTTCATTTATTACAGGGGTACTACCGAATTTCTGTAAAAATGAATGGGCACTTAGAGCAACATAATAGTAGCCCGTGGACACATGCAATACGTAAGTTCGATTAGACAAGGATTTTATCTTAAAATTCAAATGGAGATAATGCCTTTATGCGGAACTTGCGCTATTTTATATTTTGGTTATCCGTGACTGCTAGTCAGTTATACAGATCGATATAACGTTTTAACCAGCTAGCGACAGATATTGCTAGCATAGCCAATTGTAGGTAATGTCTTACCTAGTTGGATAGCTAGGTAGCAGCCAGCTAGTAGAGAGAGAACGAGATAGGTAATGTTAGTTAGCGATACTTTGTGAATTTAAATGAACTTAAATTCACAAAGTATCGCAATGACAGTACAAATCGTTAACATATTAATACAAATTAAGAAATTACTTACATTTGTACACGACCTCCAGCCCGTTTGACTCGCCAGCGTCTGCCATTGTTTCAACGGAAATTGTTCGCTCTCAATCCTTCGCAGGGAATGATGGGATATTCTCCCGCTCGGAGCATGCATCGATGGTGTAAGATGTCCAGGGTGTAAGATGGCTGCCACCATGAGGGAGATTCCATTCCAGATTTATTGAGGGAAGGGCAAATTTTCATTTGCTCACCCTCGGTTTCATTCCCTCCAACAGAGCCAAAAGAAATCATCCCTCCAAGCGTTGATATTGCCCAGAATGCACGAGGATGCTTGCTCGCTTGCCCACGAGTTAAACTTTATTTCAATACTATGCTCTTGCTACCAAAGAACTAGCAAATTTTACAAAGCAAAATTTTACAATTTAAACAAAGTTTACTAAGTTCAAAGACATCTGTTGCTGTTGGTCGTTATTTAATTCTTACAGATTCAAAGCAAAATGCCCAACAGTCAATAGCCACTTATCAAGTAAATTGGTAGTCCAAAAAATATATCTGTTTTGGCCATGAAGTTTTAACCATAAGCTGATAGAGGCATAGCTGCCGTAGCCATGCATTTTGTTAAGAATAACCTACATTTTCTGAATCTTGAACTGTTACAGTTATGCTACCTTAAGCTTCAATCATCCACACAGCATGAAATAGAATCTTCTGTTGAGCATGTATTGTTTTTAAATCTCCATTTAAACATAACAGTATAATTGCCTATATGTATCCCAGCATAACGTCGGGTTAATTCTTCTGATATTAATATTGATTCTTATTTTTTGCTTCATCTTTTTACCTGGCTCTACACTTATGTACTTTTACATCGTGTTACACTTCACACATATTTATCATTAATTGGTTTATTGATCTGTTTTGCCATATTTTATCGTTACCGATATTATTAATTGTCTTTATTTGTCTATGCAAATCACTTTGGGATTCACCCTGCTCAAAAGATGCTACACAAATAATTATAGTAACTATTGTTATGATTGTGATAATTGTTTAATATGTTTATTAAATTGTGCATACAAATAAGTGGCTTCACATCGGAAAAGCTTGGCAACTTTATTGGAAATAACATCACATCAGTTAATAGTAGATAAAAACATTGATTTAAAATGATGTTATGGTCATGGAAAATATAAGGATTTTGGCATGGGGAATTAACATGTTGGCATATGTAGCTAACATGCATCTTCACTGGCTGTTTGAGGAACACAACAAGTTCAAGGAGTTGATTTGGCCACCAAATTCCCTTGATCTCAATTCAATTGAGCATCTTTGGGATGTGCTGGACAAACCAGTCTGATGCATTGAGGTCCCACCTCACTGCTGCTAACGTCTTGGTGCCAGATACCACAGCACACCTTCAGAGGTGTAGTGAAGTCCATGCCTCGACGGGTCAGGGCTGTTTTGGTGGCAAAAGGGGGACCTATGCTACAGTTACACTTGGCTTCCAACGCGAAATATCCGCGCGGATTTCCATTCAAGTAAATGGAAGGTGGCGTCAACTGTCAACGCTTCTGGGAGCAGATTATCTGCTCTGCTCTTGACACGGGGCTCTGTTTTCCGCCCCGAGTTCAACTGTGGTGAACTCTGACCTCGCGAATACGCGAATCTGCCCCTGTCTGGCCAATCAGAGAGCTGCTGTTTGACCCCAAAGGGCGCGTCAATTTGATTCTTGTAGTTCAAGTCAAACTGTAAAATTAAAATGGAGCTAACGCTGATAACTGTTGTATCCTTTCACCCCGTACTTTTTAATCCCTCATTAAGGGACTACAAAAACCTGAACAAGAGGGAGGTAGCTTGGCAGGACATCAGTGTAAAAAACTGGAATAGAAGGTAAATACTATACAAATGTGTGAAAATAGGCTACTACTCATTAACTATCTTGCTAGCTATCTGATGGGTAAAAGGTAGCTGCCCGCTAGCTTCTACCTAGGTGTTTAGCTTGCTAGATAGGTAGCTGTCTATTATTAAACTACAATTGAATCGCGCATGCCCGAATTAACGGAATCCAGGTCTCCGCCCACAATTCGTGCTGCGAAGCGGATTTTAGAAGCCAAGTGTGACCGTACCACTACACAACATTAGGCAGGTGGTCATAATGTTGTGGCTGATTGGTGTATACATATATATAATTGTAGCCTATGGGAAATATGTTCAGCAGTTAAGCATTCATAAATAGAATTAACAGGTTAAAAACTGTTAAAATAGGGATTTCAGTTACGTTTCTTAGTTGGACCAATGAGAAGCGAGCTAGAGGTGAAGCGGGAAGGAGAAAAACGAGAGCCAGAGTGTGTGACCGAAAGAAGGAGCTATTGCTAATTTTGTGTGTAAAAGTATAAATACGTAACTTGCGTGTTTCGATTCTTGAGTTAGAGACATGGTAACATAAGTGCACAGACAGTGAACTTTGTAGTTATGGTATCCTACGATCAGAAAGCTGCGACCAATATCTTTGGCGAGGAGTCCACGAGTTTCCAGTGCGACTGCTAGCTTAGCCCAAGCTAGCAAACCTGCGGGAAATAGCGGGGACTTGGCTATTTCGCTAACCCAGTGAGATAGCAAGGGTTGGAGCACAGCGGAGGAGAGTGTCGAGAGAGAGAGACTTCACAAACTTCCCTTCTTGTTGCTGCGTCAGGGAAACTGTGAGTTGTTTTTTTTTTGCCCTGCACATTCTGCTCATTGGAGTGAAGAAGCCTATACATTTTGGCTACCATGCTCGCTAGCTACTCTACAGGCCTGCAACACGATCGATTGGGACACATTTATCTTGCCGGCTTATGGTTTTGAAATATATGTTACAGGCCCAATGTTTGTCTAACGCGCAAGACACACAGGCGGCGTCGAAGACGCTTGGCGCCGCTGCTGCCTGCTACTGCCCGATGCTTGTGGGCGTGTCCTCTAGTACAATCGTCATTCAGGAGGCGCCATATTTTTTTTTATTCATGAACATGGATGTTCAAAAGAAGGCCATAGCGCTTGTTGCTGCGATGTATGTGTTGAAGTCCCGTCGGCGTCATCGCCGTGTTTGGGTTCACCTGATTTTGAGGAAGAGAAAGGAGCATGGTGAGTTCCACAGGTTGGTTCAGGAGCTGCGGCTAAACGGGGTTTTATTCCAGCAGTACTTTCGGCTGGATGTAGCCCAGTTTGATGAGCTGCTGTCTCGAGTGGGGCCCTGGATTGCAAGGATGAACACAAGCTATCGGGAGGCAATTGGCACGACCGAACGACTTGCCATTTGTCTGTGGTGAGTAACATATTCATGTATAATTACTTGTATGTATTACTGTGTAATGTTACATAATCATGTACACATCGTAGTTCATGATAACTAGAATAACTTCAAATCAAAAGCCAAGCTTAGTTGGTAAGTACTCGTCAGTAGAGCCACAACATTCAGTTTCGGCTAACAACAACGTGTCGGCCAACTCAAGCCCAGAGAAGAAAAAGAACAAAAAGCGAATGTAATGTTCTGAAATTATTAGTAGAAAAGAAAAGGGCATTTCGTTAAACATTGCAAAACTAAGAATAAACAACCATTGAAAATTAATTGTCGAGAGCTAATAGATAAGAAATGCATAAGAATTAATATTCATGAAGTAAGTTATTATTGTTAGTTGATAATTATAATAATATTGTTATTCCTCTTATTATGATTCAATTATATTAATTGTAGTAGTAATACTTTGTAATAATTGTTGTTCTTGGAAATGATTTAATGATCAGACATCCTCTCTCTCAGACTGATTTTGTTGGAAATATTTTATGATTCCAGATTCCTTGCAACTGGGGATTCCTTCAGGACAATTGCCTTCAGCTACTGTGTTGGGAAGAACACTGTTGGTCAGATTGTCCCAGATGTGGCTGAGGCAATTTTTGAGTGCCTGTTGGAAGAGTTCATGCCCCAACCAACCGTGGAGGACTGGAGGACCATTGCCGAGCGGTTCCAGCAGCACTGGAATTTTCCAAACTGCCTGGGATCCATCGATGGAAAGCATGTGGTCATTCAGGCTCCCCCCAACTCTGGCTCCTGGTTCCACAACTACAAGGGGACATTTTCCATTGTCCTCTTGGCTGTTGTGGACTCAGAGTATCTGTTCAGAGTTGTGGATGTCGGAGGATACGGGAGGAACAGTGATGGTGGCACCCTGGCAAATTCAAACTTTGGCAGGGGCCTCCTGGATGGAACACTGGACCTCCCTGCAGACTCCGTCATCCCAGGATCAGAGCACCGTGACAGCTTCCCCTATGTCCTGGTAGGAGATGAAGCTTTCCCCTCCGCAGGTGTCTGATGCGGCCTTACCCAGGCTCCAACATGCCCAGAGAGAAGAGGATTTTCAATTATCGCCTCAGCCGTGCCAGGCTCACAGTGGAGTGCAGTTTTGGGATCCTCTCCTCTCAGTGGCGAATGTATCGCCACATCATATATATGGCCCCTGAGAAAGTGGAGCTGTGTGTGAAGGCAACCTGCATCCTACACAATTTCACAAGGGTGACACCATGAGAGGGCGCAGGAGGGAGAGTACGTCACATACACCTGATGCTGCTGCTGCTGCTCTCAGGACAGTGGGAAGGATGGGCAGCAACAATGCACCTCGGGAGGCCATTCAAGTGAGGGAGACCTTCTGCGAATTCTTCAACCAGGAGGGTGCAGTCTCTTGGCAAAACCACGTTTAGGCCATAAACCAAAGGCTCTATTAGGGCTACTCATATTCTCATGAAAGAGCAAAAACTTTTTCCTTTTAATGCTTTCCCAACAGAATGTGTGTTTGTGAGTTTGTGTGTGTGTTTATGTATATATGCATATATAGATATGACTGCATGCATGTATGTTTGTATATTTAACAAATGTATGACAAACAAAGATGATACCACCTGACCTGTGCACTGGCTCATTATGTTTTTCCCCTTCACAGTCAAACACTGTAAAAGAGAGACTACCAGAGTAACACTCAAAAATTAAATTTTATTTTTAAAAATTTGAAATTAACAAATTACTCTGAAGGTCCCTTCCCTGCTTCATAAATTATTTTATAGATTTCAAATTTTACGCCTGCCTTCTTGGAGGCAGGGAGCTTCTTGAAATCTGGGAGTATTCCCTGGAAGAACAGGTCGTCCTCATCCAGGGGGGTAGGGGTTGGGGCAGGGGTGGGGGTTGCTGGAGTGGAGGAGGAGGAGGCCAGCTTCTTTATAGCTCCTACCAGCATGTGCTCGAATGGAGACACATCTGGTAGCCTGGTCCTCCTCCTCTTCCCAACCGACGGCCTGTCTGACCACTGTGGGTCTTCCGAGGGGCCTGGCTGGGGATCCTCAGCCAGTGATGCAGGGCTCTCTGTCTGCTCACCAGCCATTTCGTCCTCAGAGAGATTAAGGCTGCTGAGGGGGCTCACTGCAACTGGCCTGCTGCTGCTTCCTTCCTGGTTGGCTGCAGAAGAGGCGGGCTGGCTGGCTGAGGAAGCGGTGGGCTGGCTGGCACAGGTCTAACATTTGATGATGTCAGCCTGTATTCAATAAATGGGGCAAGAAACCCCATTACAGACATGCATCGCCATGGCTGTTTGAGTGCCATACTAGCCCCACTCCTTTGCTGGTCCCTCTCTTTATTCTTTTCTTTTTTGTAGATGTCCCTGAGGCTTTTCCACTTCTTTTTGCAAACTTCATCTGATGAAAGTAACAAATGGAAATATGTACTTAGCACATTATATGTGCAGTTATTTGTAATATCACTGTTTTGGTTGGTTCCAACTTTGACACGTTTTTCTTGTGATCTCATTAATATATGTTTCAGTCTCCATGCTACAGGTATCGGTATGGCTTGGCTGCTTTATCTATGGACGTATTTTAATTATTCATATTATCATCCACAAATGTATTTTCAGTGTATGACAAGCCTTGAGATTTACAGTTCACGACCCGGGACAGCAATAGCTTAGCTTCACCAGATAGGTCAGATATTTATATCGTGTGGAAAACCTCATTACTGTACATTAAGCAATATTACTGTACATTATATTTGCACATGTTCACACACAGAAATGCCGATGATTTCCGATCATTGTCTCTGCATTGTGGCAAAGCAGGGTCATACATTTCAGGGATCACTGACACAGCAATTAGTTCTCCTCCATTTTAATTATTTAATTCATTTGACAGTACCCGCGGAGAGAAAATGCGATGTTGTAAAGTTGTTATCTCGTTAATATATGTTACAGTCTCCATGCTACAGATATTAGTATGACTTGGCTGCTTTATCTATGGACGTATTTTATTTATTGATATTGCCATCCACGCATTTATTTTGAGTGTGTGACAAGCCTTGAGATTTACAGTTCATGACCCGGGATAGCAATAGCTTAGCTTCAAAACCTTGTCACTGTACATTAAGCAATATTACTGTACATTATATTTACACATGTTCACACACGTTTACACAACAGAAACACAGACGATTTCTGCCACCTTTTTCCAGGTGGCATTTTTCCTTTCGTTGTCCCTGTATTGGGGCAAAGCAGGGTCATATATCTCGGGGAATGCTGAAACCGCGATAATCAATTTCTCCTCCATTTTAATTACTTCATTCATTTGACATTACCCGCAGAATGAAAATGCGATGTTGTGGCACCCGATTGGTTGCTGCTTGGTGATGTTTTCAAGCGGCCGGGTCAAAGTTCACTGATTTCAACCTCTTCTCGACGCCCCGCCGGATGGCCGCTCCATGCCTGCAATCCCATCGTGCCCCGCGCAAGCGTCTTGCCGGTCCCCATTCAAAATCAATGGAGGCCGCTTTGGCGGCTGGCGTCGATGCTGCCTGTGTGTCTTCACCGTAAGAGCTATCAAATTTTCCGACGTAGGCATCGGTGGGTAACTGGCTACCTAGCAGCCATACCATGCACAAATAACACACCTAACCAAACAATTAAGATTGTGTAAAGTTCGGCAAATAGCTATTACTATCATACATCATTTTCAATTCAGTTATAGTGAGTGAGAAAATATAATACTAATTGTGACTGTAAGCATATTATTTTATCACTAAAATAACCAAGTAACCAATGGCCTTGCAGCAATTAGGTAGCCAACAATCGTAGTTTAATTAGATTGCAAGCAAGTAACTACCTGACGTTCAGCAAGCTAACTAGTGATAGGCTATGTACCTAATTTTAGATTTTCTAGCATGAATGTAAGATGTCACAAGGACAAGAGTCCTAATAAAATGTTAGTTAACTTGTTAGCAGAGAAGGAAAGGCAAGTAAAATTAAATTGCATATATTATCAAGAAAAGGTTTGACTTAAGGTGGTTTTGATGTTGAGAATGACAGACATTCTGATAATCAATAAACTGACTTTACACACCTAATTTCTGTCCTCACCCTAACTAAGGATGAAGTGCTGAGCGCACTCTGCGAAGTTGCTTGATAGCTCGGCAAGTAGCCTAGCTATTGAAATGTTATCATTGGTAACCTAAATTATAGACAGGTTAAATAAAAGCCACAATAAGTAAATAGTCGTCCCACACAAATATGATACTAAGCTGTTTATTAACTCACAATAGCAAGCAAGATGATGACCTACTAGCAATAGTTTACCTAGCCTAATTTTCTAACAAAAAAATGGCTATCGATAACCTATTGACGACAATAATACAATTCTGATCCAACAGGTACGTGTCATATACATTTCATGTGCATGGACTTGAAATACTATTAATAGGCCTATATAATTTATATAAATGTATATATGTTATTGTGTACTGTATAAATGAACCATAAAACACTTAACCGTTAGCTACACTGCTAATTTCCTTAACTATAGTGTCACCATGAAGGCCTTGGTTAACTAGCTATAGCTAAGCTAAACTAAACATATACCTTTCTGAGTTATAAAAACTTAGCTAGGAGTTTTTTTTAACAATATGAAGGTAAGACCTGAATAAGCACACACGTACGTACGGGTGAAAGTGCACAAACATGTCATAGAGTTATAACAAATAAGGTGGTGAAACGTCATATTGCAGACGGAAAAGGAAATAGGTGGTCGCAGGCCGTGCAAGGGGCGCAGGTGGTGCAGTTACACCAGCTGACAAATCGCAAAATTATGCTATCGATACAACGTTTTAACCAGCTCGCGACAGATATTGCCAGCATAGCCAATTGTAGGTAATATCTTACTTAGTTGGATGGCTAGGGAGCAGCCAGCTAGTGGAGAGAGAACGAGATAGGTAACATTAGTTAGCGATACTTTGTGAATTTAAGTTCACTTAAATTCACGAAGTATCGCAATGACAAATCATTAACATATTTATACAAAGTAACTAATTTGTAAACGACCTCCAGCCCATTTGACCCGCTAGCGTCCGCCATTGTTTCAATGGAAATAGTTTGTTCTGAATCCTTCGCAGGGAATGATGGGATATTCTCCCGCTCGGAGCATGCATCGATGCATGCTCCAAGGCTGCGTTCCAATCTGAAATAAAATCCTCCCTTCACTTCTTCCCTCTAATCGAGTGAGCCCTCCAGTGACGTAGCAGGCGAGGGAGCGCAATGGAGGGGAGGGGTTGTGGGATCATTAATTCAGTGGAGGCATGAGAAAAAGGAGCTGTTTACAGGAAAGAGGAATGCAGCCAAAAGTGGATGGGAGTATGCCATATAGAAATATTAAATTCTTATAGGCCTACTATGCAGTACTTAGCTTTGATTTAATCTTTACATTTTCTTTATTGCAACCAGTTTTTGAGTCACCGGTTTGTCAGGGAGAGTGACAGCTGCCCAGGCCAAAAAAAAATGGAAAATTTAAAAAAGAAATATAAGGTGTGTGTTCAGATAGAGCTGTGACTTAGCCGTTACTGCAAAAGATACATATAGAAATATACCTATCCACCGTTGTTGTTGGAGGTCATACTTTTTTGTCATCAGTTGTGTTTACTGCCTGAGGGTTATATCGTTTACATGTCCAGTACAGTATTTCTTATCTTTGTAGATGCTGAAGAGCCCTCCCACAGGGGTGAGCACAGAAGGGGTGGAGACCACTGCTGCATCCTGGCAGTGGTTTGGTGCGATGGATGAGGCAATTGGGGGGAGGCCGTCCATCACGCCTCCCACCTTGATTGCCTCAGCCGCTGTTGAAGGGGAAGCAGTGGTGGTCTCCCCCCCGAGGCATGAGGCAGGGAGCAGCAGAAGCAGCAGGAAACGGAGGAACTCTGAGTTGTTAGATTTCCTCCAATGACAGGTGGAGATAGAGGAAGAGAGGGAGAGAAGGGCGTTGGAGAGGGAGGAGCAGAGGGAAAGAGAGGCATTGGCGAGGGAAGAAAGGAGAGAAGCAAGGGAGAGAGAAGAGAATTTTTGGCCAGGAACGAGAGGTTTCTGGCCATTTTGGAAAAACTTGCTAATAAATAATTTAAAAAAAAACATTTGTTGTTTTTGTTGGGGTTTTGAGTTTAATGTTCTTGCTATAAATCAGTTTTAAAGTGTTCATAGTCAAGGTGGAATTTTCCAGTTTGAACAGTGTCCAAGTTAATTGTTTTACATTTTTAAAAGTTGAAAAGACTGCTAGACATATATGATGATAGGTAGAAACGCAAATTAATTTCCTAAATCCTGGAGAGCAGCGGAGAATTCCTCTTTTCTGGGTGCTGATTTCTAAACATCTTACAGTGATTATTATGAATGCGGCTGAACTAGTGATTTAATTCATTTATGATCCTACATGATGAAATACACTGATTCATTTCACAAGTACTCCTCAGCAACAAAAACAAAGTTAATTATTAAGCTGGAATTTAATTGAACATAGTTGTTGAATAATTTAAGTGTGATGCCAATTACAAGGAATGATTAAAATTACAAAACATACATAGTAAAAGGGAAACAGGAAAAAAGGTCAAGAGTAACAACAGGAAAATAAACTCCAAACTAATGACAATAATTGAAGATTTAACTATATACAATAACTACATAAAAATATATATACTTAAATTTAGATTACTGGCTAAGATTACTATGCTAGAACAAAATGTTCTAGCCTTTGCCTGGTGGCGGTTAAAACGGGCCTCCACTGACCTATGGACAGGCTCATTTTTTTTTTTAAACTTTATTTTTTTATTGTTTTTAATCACACAACAAACAAATATATAACAAAACAAAATAACAGACAGGGTCATCATAGGTCAGGTGAAGTACTTAACATTAGAGTAAACAGGAGAAAAAAGGGATTACATAACAAACATACAATGAAGAGGTCACCTCAAATCTAAATAGTTTTTCCATTTCTTCCAGTACTTTTCACACTTTTCATCAGCGCACCTCAGAGAAAAGGTCAGTCACTCCATAACATAAATTTCCTGAACTATTTCTATCCATTCCATTATTGTTGGGGATTCCTTATTCAATCATCTCTTGGTTATAGCCTTTCTACTACTCACTAATAATATTTGTAACAAATATCTATCTTGTTTTTCCAGCCTTGACGGCAGGTTTCCCAAGTACATAGTACTAAAATTAGAATCAAGGCTTGGGCTGATTATTAATCTTATCTCAGTCACCTCATCTACCCAGAATGGGATTATACCAGCAGACATATTACCACACATTCTCCAACATTGGCCGTGTTCAGGTCTTTTGGTTTGAGACTTTTTTATCTTTGGTGTTATAAAAAACCTTAAAATATTTTTCCAGGCAAATTCCCTCCAAAGATCAGGACTTGTGGTGGTAGACTGTGTCTTACATATATTAAACCATTCATCATTTGTTAAACTTATATTAGTTTCCTTTTCCCATTTTGATTTAACATACAGAGTAGAGAGACCTCTATCCAATTGTAATGATGAGTAAATCCTGGAAATCAATTTTCTATTATTATTACCCTTATATGCATCAATGAATATCCTAATCAGATCCATGCCCACCTCTCCAGTCGTTTTAATATTTTTATCAAAGTAATTTCTCAGTTGAAGATATCTAAAGAATCTCGTTTCTCTAGGTGGAAGGTTTCTTTGAATCTCTGAAAGCTGTCTAAGCCTTTGTTAGCTGTTATCATACAGCAAGAAGTGATACCCTTACTTATCCAATGTTTGAATCTGCTGTCCAGCTTCGCTGGTGTAAATTCTGTGTCATATGCTATCCACCATAATATTCGTGCATTCCTTTCAAACTTCCCATTTTTAAGTTCTTTACTTGGCAGGATTTTCATGATGTCACCCGCAATCCTGTGGACCATCCGATGCAAAGAACTGCGGGGGAAGTCAAACACCTCTGACACAACACGGTATGACGTGCCACAAGCCAGCCAGTAAATGAAAACAAGGAATACAAAAATGTAACCCTAGCCATGGTCCCTTCTGTTGGGGAGCATCCCAAGGAGAAAGTGGACTGCCTGTTTGGACAGATGAAAATCAGGCTGGAGATCCCGATCTTCATTGAAAAATACTTCCAGGACCGGGACATGGAGATTAATTCGGCCATACAGTGCAAGGCTTTCTCCCTGGAAGTAAATAAAAAGAAAATACACCATTTACTATAAGGTTCTGTTTGTTTTAATTACCATTTAAATCTACTGGTCAAGATTTGTAAGCTTTACATTACATGCATAGAGGGAAACCATAGTCTACAGTATCCTACATATAAGTATAATGATCATTTTGGTGAGCTCGAAGACAGAAAGTGCACATTCTGTTCAGTGCTGAAATATGTTTAAATTTAAATGATGTGTCTTCATGATATGTTTATAATGTGTGGTGAAATCTACGTGTGGTTTAAATAGAGGTGCACAGACAACAAAAAGTTTCACTTTAATAACTTGCCTAACTTCCTGTTTTAAGTGTATGTCAGCCTACAGTGTAATGGTAATGGCACTTGACTAGATATTAGAAGGTTGGTGGTTTGAGTCACAGAACAGCTAGCTGCTAGCTTATTGTGGGGAGATCATATTGGTCAATATATTAATTCGGTTAGAAGTGGTTCTAACCGAATTAATATAACTATATTATGTGGCGAACTGCTGTTAAAGGTAAGTGGTGTTATCGTGAAAATTACGTTTAAACCTGGGAATTGTCAAGTAAGGATTTTCTTAATCGAGTAATGTAGCCAGCTGGCTGAGGTAGGGTAAGGTACGTACGTCGGTCCTGACAAGAGCGATCGCCCGGCGAAGTGCAGCTCTCCTCTTCACCGCAGCTTTCCTTATTTGTCGTCTCCGCTGTATTGCGTTTTCCTCAATTTCAAGCCGCAGTCTGGTGGAATTGAGGCGTGACACAGCCCATCTCTCCATTTCGAAATTCATAATTTGCCACCCCATAAGGAGCAGCATAGCCACTGGTACCATTTTTGTTTTGTCGTCTAACAGTTCACTACAAATTGCCCACAAGCTGCTGTTTGCTGTAGAGCGTGAAAATAATGAAAACAGACTGTCGTTGACAGTACAACAGACATGTTTATTGTGGGGACATATTTTAATCAAAATACAAGATACCTGAAAACAAACAAGACGACTGAATATCTGTTTAGCGATGTGTGTCCACTGTTATGGCTTAAACGTACAATTAATCAATTGAATGCAGTCTATAAACAAACTTCAGACAAACAGGCAAAAGTTTACTGAACTCAAAGTAGCTAGTTTTACAGCTGGTATATTTATATCATATGCAGTACCAACATTCAATCAGCTGTAACCAGTTATGTGAACAAAGAAATAATATCTGATGACCTCACACTTGATTGTTTACTGTTCTAGCACGTTTATTTTGATAGTTCCAGGTCAAAGGACGCAACAAAGTGCATCCCATTATTGAACCAAATTTTCCATACTTCCACCCTCCGACGTACGTACTCCAAAGCATGAGCTGAAGTACACACTCCGGAGCACGGTAGTATGGAGCATGGAAGTACGCGGTTTGGGACACAGCTACTGTGTCAGCAACGATTTGTTCTTGTGGCGAAACTTGGCCCTCGTATGCCTGTAGGTTTGTTACACTGCCCCTGCCACTTTGAAGGATCAAGCTTGTCCGGGCATGTATCCCTCAGGTGAGCATAATGAGCACCCAAACACTGTGGTATTCTGACAGGAATTTTCAATTTAGGTTTCACATAATTATAGGGAGTGCACATTGTACAATGTAAAAAATTGTTTTCTGACTTTATTGTGTAATTTACTTATGATAATACAGTTCTGTAATTTGTAAGTAAATAAATGTATTGCCATGTTAGTGAAGAGTTTCCTTCTTGTCAATGTACTTGCCATCTCCCCGATATGTTTCACAGCAATAGCTTGTGTTTCTTTGAATGTGAAATATTACATGTTGATTTATAGTCCAGGCTTGTACCCCTGAGGGTCGCAATGTGCTTGTGTGATCAATAAATACCGGCTTTCCACATCAGAGACTTTTTGTGTTTCTTTGTGGAATACGCTGACCAATGGCCACCAAGTGAGCTGGTACCTTAAAAGAAATTACAGCTTGCAAAACTTGCAAACTCAACTGTGAAACTATACAATACTACAAATATAACTTATAAGAACCAGAGAAAAGAATGATCAAGAATCAAAGGTATTAGTAGTTTTAATTGGATTGCTGAGAGCAGCTAGCTGCAAACAGGTTTTTTAGTTCACTTAACCATGTCTGTACCACATTTGTGAAGAACTTAGAGAATATAAACATGTAGAGACAACGACTCCTATATAAGTCAATGGAGACAATCTCAGAATGAGGAAGTGTAATTATGGCCACCCACTGCGGATGTGCAGTGGTCTCCCTGTGTCACTTGCTCAAAGAAAAAGACACAAAGCAATGACATGTTGAGCATGTTTCTTGTAAGCCCTCCCCCCACCCTTTTCCATTGCTAGCTGAGCCAAAGAACTTACACTGACATGATGAATATAAAATGCATTATTTCGATGCAGTCTCCATCATGAAATGGCTGTATTTTGGTTACTATATTAATATGATTTCAATAAAGGCAATTATGGAAGTGCAGTCCAGTGTACTGTGGTATATTTAAATACATCGTGAAGATAATTGCAAGATATTTACAGTAATGTATGCTGTTAGGGAGTTAAGATTAATCGATGTAAGTGATTGTTTGTTGTAAGGTTATTACTGTCTTTTAGCCTGGGATATAAAGAGTAAAAAGGGGTTTTCGCATACTCAGATTAAAGTTGGACAGCAGTTGCATAAAAATTGTTGTAATAGACTCAAACAAACAGCATGGACGCGTGTGTATGTGTGTATGTGTATGCACGCAAAAGTCCTCAGTGCTGAAATGTGTCCGTGCTGTTTGTTTGTTTGAGAGTCAATTGAAACATTTTAATGCTCATGTTGTCCAACCTTTTCATCAATGATTTATCCTTTTTAGATCCGGCACCTTTTCATTTTTTGTAGTGTGAGGCCAGTCCATTTTTGTTTCCTTGCGCATTTCCACAGTTACTAGGATTGCATTGGTTGAAACTGTATAGGTTGAAACATTGTCAAAATGTCTTAATACAAGCTAAGCTACCTTTTTTCATTTTTGTCTACTCACTACTGTGAAAGTAGTTCTCACTAGTTTGACATCATAAAAACTAACATGTCCATGTTAGTTTTTATGACTTCAAATGCATTTTCAATTTATGTATGTATGGTTGTAATCATGCATGTATGTATGCATGTATGTATGTATGACCTGTGTAGCTACTTAACATTTATAATAATAATGTAATAAGCCCCTACTCAACATACACAGCATCGGTCAAACCTCACCACGCTCGCTATTTCCTTTACATTTTAGTTGCCAAGTATGAATTACACCCACTATTGACTTAAATAAATTGCACAACACCATACTTAAATGTTCCTTAATTTAAATTAGTATCACAATTATCAACAAAAAATAGGAGTGAAAACACATATGCTATTGGATTAAATTAAACATAAAAAGGGGGGTGTAGGACAGGTCATGAACATTGAGAACCACATTTACAAGTTATACAAAAACACAAATAACTACTATTTAAAAAATGATTATCACCCAGACATCCTATGCATGATTTACACCAGTCTCCGCAACCCAAAATGTAAAAATATGTGATGTAACCTGCTGCCAACAACTTGCAGGTTGTTTCAGAGATTTTACTGGAGAACCCAAATTCATTACAAACTAGATAAGCATAAACAAGCATATGAACATAAGCACAGAAACAGTCTTTAATAATTCATCATAATGGTAATTGTTCCCATTTTGGTATACTTTCCACGAGATAGGCACGAAGATTCTGCCTCCCTGTAATAAGCTTTTCTGCCTGTCAAGCCCACAACTGAAGCCAGCAAGCTAAACTACTTCCAAGTTCCTCACACCCAGCTCTGCGCATGTCATATGCACAAATATGATGTCACGGCATTTTTGGAGAAATAGAAATGCCTGCATCTTTTTATGTGCATTGTAAAAAACGGGCAAACTTCTGGAATATAGTGTCTTGGAGTATCAACTTTATTTTGAGCTAAGTTTAAATATCATTATGCGAGGATACATATATTTTAATATGCTCTCGAAAAGGAATGAAATCCTATGGGAAAATACTGTTTCTGCCCGCAATCTCCTAGATGGCGACACTTTTTCTGGTGCTTAGGTTGAGAGCTGAAAGCCCTCTGGCGAAGAAGTGTCGTGGTAATAATGTTGGCGATAATGTAAAGGAGGAGCTCTGACTAAAGCACATCCACGGCTTCAAAATGGCCAATATGAAAGCAGTCTATTTTTGATGACCAATGACAAAATTAAAGAAAACCAGAGCTGTCTTTCAATTGGTTTTCTGGAAAACTATGCTAAAAAAAAAAGCTATGATGGAGAGTTTTCATTGGATGGGCAGATGATTCCTCTGGGCGGGCAAGGTTTATCTCTGGGTGGGCAACACCCACCCTAGCCCACCCGTAGACACGCCCATGGGCCAGAGCATCTCTCTTGCTAACTTGCCGTCCCTCGTAAGATCTTCGGAAAATCGAAGGCCCATTTCCTTGCAAACTGCTGAGTCCTTTGGTGCTTTCCACACGCCATCTCTGTGGAGCTGTTTTGTAAACTGGATGACTTTTTCCTTCCTTTTTACCCAGCCTGTATGCCATCTCCACTATATCCTCCATTTTGTGTGCCCATTGTGGCACAACCGTTGTCAAAAACGTAATTACTTCTCCTCTGAAATCCTCATTCCTCTTTTCTTTTAGCTCTCTAACTTGAAGGTTCCATCTCCTCCTCTACCTATCCTGTTCCTTTGATTGCTCTTTCAGTTACGCATTTTCTTTCCTCAGCCAGAAAACTTGTTCTTCGAGCGCAGAGACTTTCTTTTTACATTCTTTCATTTCAGCCACATTGAACTCAGTAGCTTTACCTACATTGGCTATCACTGCACTATTCTGCTTCAACTGTCTGCTTAAAACCTTCATTTTCTTTTCCTGTGTATAGAAACAAAGTCTTCAAGGATTTATAGCCTGAAAGATTGTAGCACTGAATTGTTCCAATGCTTGGTCAGTGTTTGGGCAATTTCGTTTTTAAATGTTGTTGTACTGGGTTCACGAGGATGTTTCTTTGCATGGATTACATGTCCAAAATCCATGCAATAATCGTGTTCATTCCCCACATTTTAGGCGCCAACAAGTGTTTTAAGCAGATGAAAATGGGGAGGATTAACACCGGTAAACTAACTTAATTAGGAACTTAACAGAGACCTCACAAAACCCTGCTACTCAGACCACCATCTTTTGCCGACCCCCAACTACAACAATGGGAGTGTAGCAACTCTCTCTTTCAATGGCTCTGGCTCTGAGTAGCCATCACAGTAATTGACCGTTGTTGTGGCCCTCTCCCTTATATCCAGTTTCATCCGGTTTGCCACATGACAGTTTCAGGTGTGGCGGTGAGGTTGAGGGAAAAAAGGTTGTAAGAGGAAAGGGTAAGAGCTGCAATGTTGTAATTATTCCAAACCAGAACATACATTAGTCACTTTTGATAGGCAACAAGAAAGACTTTTAAATTCAAGATGGTCAGTTCCAACAAAACCTACAACAAACACCACAGACACAAAATGATGCAAAGGCACCGTCGAATGGAGTAATGTTAGTTCTCGGAATGATATGAGACAAAACGCAAAACCCAACATGCAAACTAATGTAAGATTACACGTCTTCTATTCACTGAAAATTAAAAAAACCTGTTGCTGCTTCATAAACAATATTTATAAAGCAAAGTAACAATATTCCATTGCCGTCATCTTATGTTACCGGAAGTTAGCATCGGAATATGCGAGAAGGGTCTGGCTGCAGGCTCCAGGCTCCATTGGTTGGACACAGTCCACCTCTGTCTTCGTACACTATGACAATAGGTTAATTGTTGGGGGAATGGTGCAATGGCGTTGTGATGTAGGAAGTTCAAGAAAATGAGGGGTGACGACGTAACCTGAAAGAAATAGCATTTACCATGCTTGCTAAATGAGCACACAGGTATTATCTGTCAGTAAACCTGTGTCTTTGTTTTGGTTTTTGTTTCATTTTGTTTTACTTCCTTGTTTTCCCTGTCTCTGTACCATGTGCTTGTGTTTATGTTTCCCTCATGCCTTTGTTCCGCCCCCTTGTTCCCTACTTGATTGTTTAATTGATTCATTGTTAAGTGTCTGATTTTCTGATCTGTTTCACCTGCCAGTTTGCTTACCTGTTGCCTGTTTCACCTCATTATCTGCTACATTTAAATCCCTTGTGTGGCTGGGCCTGTTGTGAGTTTGGCTTGTTTGATTGCTGCTGTTACAAGCCTTTCTCTCTACTAGTTATGACTTTTTGCCTGCTTTTTTCCCCTGATTTGATTTATTTTTATTTTTCTCCCAACCTGAATGTTCAACTGAGCTAATTAACTTCACTGCAGCACCTGCCCTGACAGCTGTGGGAGAAGTTGATACTATGTGACTCCTCCAATTCATTTGATGCTCTTGCTGCTTTTCAGGCTGCAGCTGCACCACTAACTGCACACTGCTTGTGATGTCAGAGGAAGATGTAGTCAGCGTACAGTTGGTTCATGCTGCTGGAAGGTGCCCAAGCATGACCGGGAGGGCACTATTAAGCAAGTTAAGCCAGCTTGCCTGTATCGAACCCTGGCGAGGCTGGCCAATTGTTGCCTCAACAATGGGGCCTCTGACCATGGCTGGGAATGGGGAGGACAGAAATCGAACCCCCAACCTCAGGGCCTGCAGGCAACAATTTATCCTGTGAGCTGGTTTGTTTTTGGATTGTGTTTTTGTACTTCTGTGTCTTCCTGGTTTGACCCTTGACTGAACTCTGACCACAGTTTTGTGTGTTGGACCTTTTTCTTGGCTGCTCATAAGCTATGGTTTATTTTACGTCTTGTCTGCATCCCCGACAAACCCTGTCAATGATCTAGTGCCGGGGTGTTAAACATACGGCCCGCGGGCCAAAACCGGTCTGCCAGAGAGTTCAATCTGGCCTGAGGGATGACTTTGCAAAGTGTAAAAATTACAAAGAAGACATTAACTGCAATTTTGTAATAAAAGTAACTGCTAAATTTGTATGCTGGGGGTTGCACATGTGGCACGTAGGTGTTAACTTTGTGCATTAGTGTGAATATGTGTCTGAGGTGAATTCACAGTTACTCCACTTTATCGGTACATTGTCGTTGTCTGTGTCTCTGCCATCACTGTGTCGGCCTGCCATCCATGTGCTGTGGATTGGTGGCAAGTCTAGTTAGGGAGCTCGGGCTTGGTTCTTCAATTTGCTGTTGGAAGTGAGACTGAGACTGCTGAGGAGACTGCTGACTGCTGAAATACTAGCCCAGCTCACCACTAAAATGCTCTTATTTCAGGTGAGCGAGGTCAAATCCCAGATGTCACTCCCAAATGCTGTAACAGGGTCTATTATCCTAACTTAAAAGTTGTCATGCTTTATAATTGTCTGTCTCTAGTTTACAAATAGATTAAGTAGATAGAATCTTAGCGGCAGCGTAAAGCCGTTAGCTTGTTTGCTAGCGAGTGAATGCTGTTACCGTTGTAATTGTTTAAAGATAATTATCTAGTGTAAAATGTAATGATACCTGTGACTAAATGTTTTGTGCCTTTGTAGATCCACTGTGATCAGTAAGTTGTAATGCACATGTGTAAATGATAAACTGAGGCATAATATTGATGAAATTGCACTTATTTTTCTTAAATTTCAGGTTGTTCATAATGTTTTTATCTGTAATTATCTGTGTAAAATGTCCTGTGCTAATGATGAAGTTTACATCAAACCATAAATTGGAACATTTAGACTGCAGGAGAGAGCAAAGTTAAACCATGTGTTTCATCATTTTTCCATCATTTTACCAATTAAAAGGGTAAACGTTATCAGATTTGACTGACGTTATTTCTTTGTAAATCTATTTGAGAATGCAGAGCATGATAATATCGACAGCTGCCATGGCAGGATAGGCTTTCCCTGAGAAGTAACAGAAGAATTAGTTGTGTTGCAATAGTTGTACTTGTTTCAAAGCACTTGTGATAACATCTGCTGGTGGCCTACACAAATCAGCAGACTTATTTCCTCAAGAGGCACTTTAAAACCAGCCTGTAGGCTTTGTCCCAGTAGGTGTCTCCTATTTTATTAAGTTACTGCAAATACACGCATTCACAAGGTATACAAAGTATTATGTGATATCCAGGCAATATATGTAATTTATTTCCATGTAGTTTCAGCAATGCAGTATAAAGTGTATAAAGTTACACCAATTGGTTTAGGGCATGCATTTTGCTACTTAAATCCCTATGTTGAATTTTCTTTCAATTGGTAGCGAATACTGATTTTACATTCTGTTGATAAAAGTGAATAACCAATTGTACATCGGATTCAAAAAGACCAATTTTGCTTTTAGTCACAAGATTAGAGCGTTAATCGTTGGACTATGTTACCTGATTATGTCAATGTGAGAGACAAGACATTGAAAAAATTGACAACGCTAATGCATTGGACTGGCTCAGAAAATTTTTCGAGACATTATCTGACGCTTTGGAACAATTAAACATTGCCACGTCATCTGAAGCTTCAAAACAATTGAGTGCTTTGAAACACTGCCACATCATTTGATGCTTTGAAACAATTACAACTGTTTCGGAACACTGACACAGCTCACTCTTAGGAACAATCAAGGCTGTTTACAAATGCTTTGGTAGCTGACAATAAGTCTGCTTTGAAGAACTGGATATTAATTTAGGCTTATAAACCAGCATGATATACTTCCTCAAATGTCAATATAATAAGTTTTATTTAATAGCAACAAGTTTGAAACAGGGTAAGTAGGCCACACACATTCATAATGTTCTGGTTGTTATGCAGCATGCAGTAACTTACAGGAGGAAGCTATATTAGTGAAATGAAAACATAGGATAGGTCTTTTTTGTCAGACCATTAAGAATCATGTATTATTTAAGAGTGTTGTAAAATATATGCAGCTGAGATTATGCAACTACAAGTGTCAATTAACGGTGCAGTATTTTGAAACAGTTTTCATTGTTTCAAAGTCTCAGATAACGGTGCGGTGTTTCGAGACAGTCGTAATTGTTTCAGTAACAGCGCAGTATTTCGAAATAGTCTTAATGGTAAGAAGGAAAGTTAATTATGTCAAGTGTTAAAGCAGTGACTCAGTAATAACTAGGGTTTATATCTTGCCTATCATGTTTGTTGTACTTTGTCAGTGTTACATGTTACAGAAATTAGCAAGCACACACTATCTGGAGTTTACAACATAATTAACATGCAATAGCCATGGTAATTATTCTCACAAATTATACGACATGAATAAACTTCAATAAATAGAAGCAAATTAAATGGCTTGGAAACTACTGTTCTGAAACAGTAATGATAGTGACGCCTAGGGGTGATGAATGTCATAAATAAATTAAATGTTACATCCTAGTTGATGCCTCGAAACAATTAAGACTGTGTCGAAAACGCTGCCACGTCATCTAACGCTTGAAACAATTAAAACTGTTTCAAAATGCTGCACCACTAATTGACACTTTGAAACAATTAGGACTGTCTTGAAACACTGCCAAGTCACCTGGGGGGTATTCCAAGTACGTGGTTTAGTGACTAATCCGGTTAAGTCAGAGTAAGTTATGTTATCTTAAACAATAGCCAGCATGGTTTTCACAGAGGGAGGTCATGCTTAACAAACCTTCAACAAACCTCCACTTTTTTGAGGAAGCTACAGCTTGTTTAGATGCAAACCAAGCCTATGATATTATCTATTTAGACTTTCAAAAGGCATTTGACAAAGTTCCGCGTGAGAGGCTCATAGTGAAAATGAAATCGGCAGGAATTTCAAGAGCTATCACTGAGTGGGTTCGAACTTGGCTGTCTGGTAGAAAGCAGGGTGGGAGGAATTGTATCAGAGAAGGGACCTGTAAGAAGTGGAGTCCCGCAGGGATCAGTGTTGGGGCCTTTGCTTTTCCTTATTTACATAAATGATCTTGATGCAGCGGTCAGTAGGAAAATAGTAAAATTTGCAGATGACACAAAACTAGGGTGTCTAGCCAACAGTATAGAATCAACTAAGGTAATACAAGAAGACCTAAACAGCATCCATAAGTGGGCAGATACCTGGCAGATGACATTCAACTTAGCTAAATGTAAAGTCATGCTTGCATGTGGGAAATAACCTTAGACAAGATTACTTCATGGTAGGAAGTAAACTAGAATGTGCTCAACTTGAAAAAGACTTGGGAGTTGACCAAAGCTTAACAGGATCTAGGTAGTGTGCTGTAGCAGTAAAAAAGGCCAACAGGATGCTGGGATATATAAGCAAAAGTATTGATTATAAATCTAATGAGGTTATGTTAAAATTATACAATACTTTAGTTAGACCCCACTTGGAATACTGTGTGCAATTCTGGGCACTGCACGATAAGAAAGATATCGAGGCTCTTGAAAAAGTACAAAGGAGGGCAACGAAATTAGTTCCTGGCATGAGATATAAAAGCAACGAGGAAAGACTAAAGTTACTTAACCTATTTAGACTCAACAGGAGGAGACTGAGGGGTGATTTAATAGAGGTTTGTAAATTTATAAAAGGACTCAACAAGGTTAATTACAATACATTTGTTAAGGTGAGGTCAGTCTGTAAGACAAGGGGACATAAATGGAAACTAGGTTAAGAGTAAGTTCCGCAGTGATAAAAGGAAATATTATTTTACACAAAGAGTTATCAATACATGGAATAGGTTGCCAGGCCTTGTGGGTGAGGCAGAGACCCTTGCTGTGTTCAAGTCCAGACTTGATGCAGGTTTGGATACTCTTTAAATTGTAATGGCGAGCTTAGTCAAGCCGAATGGCCTGTTCTGGTCATAATATGTTCTTATGTTCTTAAGTTGTAAACCTCCTAAAAGAAGAGCCCTATGGCTTTGTTTTGCTGGGAGAATGAAGTTATATGGCTCTTCGTTTAGGAGATTTACCACTCACTCTGATTTAACTTATCCGGATTAGTCACTAAACCACGTACTTGAAATAACCCCCGGTGCTTCGGAACAATTAAAATTGATTCCAAACACTACCACACAAGGTCATAACTTTGGGTTGAAAATTGGGGGAGCTGAGGTCTCCACCCATGTATGATGATATGATTATTTTGGGGAGGGGGGTTGTATTGGCCAGTTTTGTTTTTTTTTTTTTTTTTTTGAGGGGGGGGGGTTACAATCCCCCATCCCCCCGTAATTTACGCCCATGCTACCACAGCTGACTCTTCCAAAATATTATGACTTGTTACAAGACTGTTAGCAATGGTGCAGATGATGCTTATGAACAATTATGGCTGTTTGGAAATAGTTGGCACTGTGAGAATTAACACTTTTTGGAAGCAAATCACACTTTGATGCTTTGGAACAATTAAGATTGTTTGGAAACACAAACAGGGCTTCGAACAGTTAAGACTGTCTCTGAACACAAATGCAGCTGACTGTTAGGAACAATTAAGACGGTTCCAAACGCTGCGATGTTATCTGACACTTTGAGACAATTAGGTCTGTCTCTTTGAAACAATTGAAACCGTTTCAAAACACAGCACCGTTAATTGACACTTTGAAACAATTAGGACTGTCTCAAAACACAAAAGCAGCTGACTTGAAACACTTGTGTTGAGGACTTCTGCTGGTGACATAGGCTACATATAATTACAAGTAGCCTGCAATAAGTTTGATTTGAAGAATTGGACATTAGTATCTGGTTATAAACAAACCAAAAATAGTCCCAGATGTCATTATAATTATTAGTTTTCCTAAAGGCTCAAAGCGCAGGTCTATGTTACTTTGTAACAAGGGAGATTACTTCAACAACATCAAAGTTCTTAAAGAGGGAACAAGCGAGTTTGTGACTTGGAGGCAACCAACAACAAGTGTAGCAGTCAATGCATATCTTCCCTGTCAGCATTGCCTTGGCTTCTTTGTCAAAAATGATCTGTGGACGCATCAAAACATTTGTAAATTCAAAACGTAAACACAGATAAATTGAAGAAACGTGTACAATCTGTATCGTCACAGCTTCTTCCTTTACCACATGAAAATATTGGAGGCTGCAGGGAAATACAGCATAAAATGCAAAACGATGAAGTGTCACTGCATGTTGAGTGTGATTCACTCATATGCAAATATGGTGACATGCTGTTTGCAAAGCATGTCCATGATCAAACCCAACACAACTACAACTACACAAGGTTTGTGCTTGCCATCCAAGAAATTGATTGCAGAGTTAAATTCCTGCAAGACATAATTATGCCATCCATATTCAATTTGGCTGTAGAGGGTGTCAAGAAAGTAGGAGGCTATGACCTTGTTTCTAATAAGTACCAAGTACCCTCAATAACCCTCAAAATTGGCTATTCACTGAAAAAAGCAGCTGAAATCGCCATTGGAGAAGCTGTCATTGCAGAAGATGCTGACAAAGAACAGAAACCCAAAATATTCATCCAACTAATGGCTTCCAAGTGGAACATGTATGTGTCCAGTCATGCCCTCAGCACATTATGCCATGCCAAATGGAACAAACTTGATGTAATTCCACTGACAGAAGATGTAAAACTCCAGATGTTCCTCCAAGCATCTATAGAAAAAGGAAAAAAAGAATTGGAGATGAACCCCAGTCCATATAAGTGGAAGAGGCTGAGCATAGTGCTTCTGTCAGAAATCATCCTTTTTAATAGAAAAAGGGAATGGGAGGCTGCAAAGATGCTTCTTGAAACATATATGAAGAGGAACAAAACACCTATGCACTCCAATGTTGTACTGTTCTCATCTAAGCATGAAACAGCAAGCTTAAACTCATTTCTCCATAATCTTCTCCAAGGAACAGGCTCCATGTTGTATTTCGAAAATTTAATGAAGAAAAGGTAAAACTGAAATAAATACAAATAGCTCAGGTAAGTATAACAACATTACGAATCATTTGAGCAATGTTAACAACCTTCCTTCTACAGGTTAATTAGGCTAACAGGTATGTATATTAAAGTTATGAATGAATTATCACATGAAATGTCTTAACCCTTAACTTCTCTGTAATTTATCATTCAGGTTCATAAACTCAACTCACTGGCAATGCCACAAGAAACAACAGAATAAAGAGCTTGAGATGCTGAACTGCTGTTGATCTGTTACTTGTGTGTTTTCATGTGTAAACTAAAATGGCTGCCCTACTATAGGTCAGAGGTCAAACAAATACTCTTCAAATTAAAAGTCCCCTTTCAAACTGAAGTCTCTTTAGAAAATTAAAGTCTTTTACAAAATAATACATTCTTCCACCTGCAACATTACAATCCCTGCCTGGCATCCCTAGGATGCCACACCTCCACCTAAACTACCTCCGACTCCAAAAGTAAAACCATCTCAGAAACAGGTCTCAAGTAAGTCTTAGGACAGGGGTGTCAAACTCCAGTCCTGGAGGGCCGCAGTGTCTGCGGGTTTTTGTTCTTTCCTTTCGATTGGCAGCCATTTTAGGCCTTGGAAACCAGGTGTGTGGACTCTTTAGCCAACCAGTCATTTTAATTAATCAATTAAGTGCTAAAACACACCAAAAACCAGCTACCACTGCGGCCCTCCAGGACTGCAGTTTGACACCCCTGTCTTAGGAGGCTGGTAGGATGCAACTTTCACTTCTGCCTTTCTGACCAGTCCGTCGTTGCTCGGAATGGCCTTCACTGTTCTTCCCATTGTCCACTCATTTCTTCTGGCATTCTTATCCTTCAGTAGCACTATGTTTCCTTCCTTGAGATTTGGCTTCTTGGCGTGCCACTTCTGCCTGGTTTGAAGCGTAATCAAATACTCTCGTCGCCACCTGGCCCAGAATGTTTCTGCTAAAGCCTGAACTCTTTTCCACTGATGTTTCAGAGCGTCAGCTTCTGAGAAGTCTCCTGGAAGGACAGGCGGAGTACCAATCTTCTGCGTGAGCAGCATCGAAGGGGTAAGTATCAGAGGTGCTTCAGGGTCTAATGAAACTGGTATGAGCGGCCTAGGGTTGATAATGGCCATAACTTCTGACATCAACGTGCACAACACCTCATGGGTGACCTTTGACTTTCCAGCTTGGAGCAACATTGAATCAAGGATACGTTGTGCTGTTCCTATCATCCGCTCCCAACTTCCACCCTTATTAGAGGCATGAGGGGGGTTAAAGACCCATGTACACCTTTGGGTGTGAAGGTAGTTTGCCACACTGTCTTCTTCAGTAACTGTTCCCAGCTTCAGCTGTGTTGTAACACCAACAAAGTTGGTTCCACGATCTGACTGCAACTGTTTCACTGGTCCTCTGATCGAAAAGAATCTGCGGAGGGCGTTTATACAGCTTGACGCACTCATGGACTCAATCACTTCTATATGAACTGCTCTTGAGGACATGCACATGAACAATATTGCCCATCTCTTGCTGTTGGCACTACCTCCTTGTGTGTGACGGTAAGTCTGCCATTTGTTGATGTACCAATTTGCCACGTAATTTCCTGCATGTCACACACTTAAAGATCAGACTGCTGATGGTTTGCTTAGCTCCTAGGATCCATAGGCCACTTGCACGCACAGTACCTTCTGTGAAGTGCCTTCCTTGATGTTGGACTCTTTCATGGTGGTGACGAACAAGCAACATGGCAACGTGATGCCTACCAGGGATGAGGATCGGATGAGTCTCATCTGCAGGTCAATCTGAGTGAACGACACGGCCTCCTACACGTAACAGACCCTCTTCATCCATCAAGGGGTGGAGATTCTTCAGAGGGCTGTGTGTGGGTAAGTCTCGCCCCTGTTGAATACATTGCATTTCTTCTGCATACACCTCATGCTGCACAGCCTTGATAATGACATGTTCTGCCATGGTAAGTTTAGCACTTGACACACCTTTTCTACAGAAATGCCAGCCTACACATTGTTGACCACTCAACGGCTTGTGGAAACTCTGTGCAACATGCTTGAGCCGTGCAATAGCCTTTGTCAGTCGACTCCATGATGAAAATCTTACAAAGCGTTTGGTGTCCAGACGTGCTCCCGGGACCTCTGTCAGGAAGGTTGCGACCTCAGGATGAACCTCTGTATCAGAATCTGTCTCAATCAGTTCGAATCGCATGTTGTCTGATGTTGAACGGTCAGATTTTAGCAGGAACTGTGGTCCAGTCAGCCAACTGGAAGTTTGCAGCTGGTTTGCAGACAAGCACCTTGTGGCATGATCAGGTGGGTTGTTTTCAGTGGGAACATACCTCCACTGGCTTGGGTGACTTGATTGGCGAATTTGTTGCACACGGTTATTCACATACACATAGAATCGTCGGGATCTGTTGTTTATGTATCCCAATACCACCTTGCTGTCAGTAAAGAACATTATCTTGCCCAGTTTTTTACCTATGTCCTCTTTGACTTGGTCTGCAATCTCTGTGGCCAACACTGCTGCGCAGAGCTCTACCCTGGGGATGGTGAATTCCGCTAGAGGTGCAAGTTTGGCCTTGCCTAGAATGAAGCTGACTTCTGGAAGCCCTTCTTCAGGTTCCACCTTAAGGTAAGCTACTGCTGCAATTGCCTTCACTGAAGCATCTGAGAAGACGCACAAATCTGCAATTTTTGCCCTTGTCAGTGAAAATGACGCATAAGTGCAAAGGATATTCAACTCATTAAGCTCTTGCGGAGAGTTCTGCCACCTTTGCCCTTTAACAAACTTCTCATCTGGCAGGGGTGTGTCCCAGTCTGTACCTTGAGACACTAGTTCCCGTAGGAGAAGTCTTCCTTGAACTGTCACCGGTGCGAAAAAGCCCAATGGGTCAAACAAGCTGTTTATTGTAGACAAGACACCCCTGCGTGTAAAGGGTTTCTTGGACTCACGAATGTTGAAAGTGAAGGTATCCTTGGTCATATTCCAGGCCACACCTAGACTGCGCTGTACAGGTAAGTCATCTACTGCTAGATCCAAGGTTTCAATGTCCTTGGCACGATCCTCCTTGGGAAAGGCATCCATGACCCGTGCCCTATTGGAGGCGATCTTATGAAGCTTTATGTTGCAGTGTTCCAGCAATTTCTGGGCTCTCTCCAAGACCTCAATTGCTTCAGCTTCGGTGGGGAAGGACCTCAGGGCATCGTCTACGTAGAAGTCTGTCTTGATGAACTAACAAACATCCATGCCAAAGTCCTTTTCTCCTTCTTGTGCTGTCCTTCTTAACCCATAGGTTGCTACTGCTGGGGATGGACTATTCACGAATACATGGACTCTCATACGGTGATCCACTACTTCATTCTCTGAGTTGTTGTCCTTAAACCACATAAAGCGCAAGAACTCCCAAAAGGCTATTGTTGAGGTTGGGCCCTGGGAGCAAGACTTCATTTAAGGACACTCCCTGAAAGCAGGCACTTGAGTCAAATACAACCCGAATTTTCCCTGGCTTCTGTGGGTGGTACACCCCGAACATGGGAAGATACCATACTTCCTTTCCATCTTGTAGTGGTGGTGCTTGTTCAGTGTGGTTGTTATCCAGGATCCCTTGCATGAACTCCATGAAATGCTCCTTCATGCTGGGTCTTTTCCGGAATGTACGTTGCAGTGACATGAATCGTTCATATGCATACTGCCTGTTGTCAGGGAGAGGCCTTCTTGAGTTACGAAATGGCAATGGTGCCACCCAGCTGCCACTTTCATCCCTAACAAACCCCTTTTCCATCAACTGTAGGAAAGACAGATCGTCAAATGATGGTGCAAGCTGATTGTCTGTCTCAGACCTCTGGAAGACTGCTTTGCCACTGGTGCACATGACCAAGACAGAGAGCTGTCCTGACTCCAATACTTACTGGAGTCCTCCTTAACCTTAACCACGTTGTCACAAGGTTGCATATAACTGGGACGGCCATTTTCCGTAAAGCATGTTTTAAATGTGTTCACTGTCTTAGGAGAGTGAGCTCCACTGAGATAAACATCACCAACAATGACCCACCCAAGGTCGTGCTTCTGGGGACACTTCATTTTAGGCTTGTACAGCTTGCATGAAGGGGTCACTGCCGCATGAGGAAATCAGGACAGGGGGACAAATGGATGCCCTTGTCCCAATTGCCTCATGCATGGCAGAAAACCACCTCCATGAAGCGGCTGTGCCCTCCTCAGCGCTTGTCCCTGTCCGTGGGTTTCTCAACTCCTACAACAATAACAACACTTGTATTTGTCTTTCATTTTCATAGTGTTCTCAAAGTACCTTCAAGCCAAAAAGACAGCTGAAAGACATACTTTAAAAATGGCATTGGAATGCAAATCTTTACACATGTTATAAGTAATTGTAAAAATAAGGGGAAATAGGTAGTAGATAGTGCTACAAACAAACATGATGAACTTTATAACTTTAACAACCTCAGTTACGCAGCACTACATTTTAGGAGCAAACACACTGATGTACTATGCATAACACCGGTTTTTTAAGCCTCTTTAGATTGTAAGATTCTACAAGATTAACTGTGTACTGCAGACTGCATTAGGTCAATTAATTTCTAAGAAACAAACCTGTTAAAGTGATCAGTCCTAATCATACCTTGTATTTTTTTTCATTTTCCCACTTCTTCGCTGCCTGTCCCTCGGTCACTTTCCCTTCCAGTTTAAGTGCTTTGATGAGTGGTCTATTAACAAGACAAAAGAACCAGTTCATCAGAACTCCACACATACATTCAAGCTAATACCTAGCATCCAATACCTACCACCCCATCCTGGAATGTCCTTTGATTACAAATGGCCCATTCAGAATTATTCTGTTGTCTTGAGAAAGATGTGAGACACAGGAAAAGCCATCAATTGTTTGTCTGGCTAAACTGCAGACATTAGCATATTCCTCAGCCCTATAATATGAGGAATGTTAAAATGTGTTACATTAATTCAGGGCCACTGTATTTGACTGGATAACAATGCAGTGTCTGTTTACAGGACATAATACTCATAATTGTATACATTACCTTTACCAAATTAATAAATATAACGTACAGCCTCTTAACATGGAGTAGATGTACATGATTTCATTAGCAAACCGTAAAGGTTTTTAAAATTCATACAACAAAGGTAAAGTAGGAGTAAGGTAAGCTAGTAAGGTACTCACGCCCATCCGTTTTTAGCACTGTTTTTTTTTCCTGAGAACAGGTGCTCGTTTTCGCCCCTGTAGCGAATCAACTCCCTCGTCTCATTGTCAGACCCTTAAGATGAAATGTTAAAATAATTTTGGCCATCTTAATTTCTGTCTTTCCAGTATTTTGGGGAAACGCAGTCACAGTAAAGACTTCTGAGATGGTCTCGTAATTGTAACCAATTGTTATACCGTATAATACTTGCCAGCAATAGCCAGCAACTACTACACTGAAGTTTCTCTCAAATTTTATATTAGCGATATATGCCGTATGATTTATATGGTATATATTGCTAATATAAAACTTGAGATAACCTTCAATGTAGTAGTTGCTGGCTACTGCTGGCAAGTATTATACGGTATAATACAATTATACCGTATAATACTTGCAAATACACTTAACGGTACCACTTAACGTTAGTTTACGATATTTAGTTAAACCAACAACTCAGAAGCAGTGAGTTACTGTGCACGATAGCAAGTTTGTGTTCATACTGATTTTTTTTTTACAAGCTATAGACAATCAGGTACCAATGTTTGTAGTCTCATCAGTGTATTTGCCACCAGCCAAACTTCTATCATGTTTGCTACTTCTATCAGCAACTAGTTAGTTATCTTGTGTAATTAAGTAGCCTACTGCAATAGCCCTCACGGGCTACAACAAAAATGATGTATAAAGTTACATACTTAAAAGAAACGCAAAACAGATGCCTCCCACCCCCAAACTTTGCTATTCGCATTTACATCTTTCGTATATTACACACTGACACACTGCTCGTACACAATTCTTACATTTGTACGTCGTTTTTCATGCCATTATTTCTTCTATAGAAATGTAATGGCAGTCCAAATTTTTCTGAGGGAGAATGAGCAAAGCATTCTGGGCAATATCAACGCTTGGAGGGATGATTTTTGTTGGCTCTGTTGGTGGGAGGATAACCGAGGGCTTGAGCAAATGAAAATCCTCCCTTCCCTCAACAAATCTGGATTGGAATCTCCCTCACAGTGGCAGCCATCTTACATATGGGACTTTTTGGGGATTCCCCCCTTGATTGAACGGAAGTGAGCACGAAGAAGCAAGAATTTTTTTCGGATTGGAACGCATCCCTGGTGTTGATCTGTTACTTGTGTGTTTTCATGTGTAAACTAAAATGGCTGCTCTACTATAGGTCAGAGGTCAAGCAAATACTCTTCAAATTAAAAGTCCCCTTTCAAACTAAAGTCTCTTAAGAAAATTAAAGTCTTTTACAAAATAATACATTCTTCCACCTGCAACATTACAAATGTCTTTGACAGCTTATCAAAGCTTGAACAGCAACTGAGCAGCATACTGACGAGGATAGAGATTAGAGGGAAAAGAGGGAGAAAAGTTCCTGTTCTTTTAACAAAAAGTATGGTGTCATCATTGGAAGTCCTCAATCACTTTCATTAAGAAGTTGGAGTTCCACAAGAAAATCCCTATATGTTTGCCAGAATGGAAGCAACCAGTCACATTAGAGGATCTGACTGCCTAAGGAAATTTGCATCTGACTGTGGAGCAAAGTATCCTGAACACCTCACCTCAGCTACGCTCAGGAAACATGTTGCAATGGTGTGTAAGATCATGGACCTGAAGGAGAATGAGTTGGATCAGGTAGCAAAATTTCTTGGACATGAAATCAGAGTGTATATGGAATATTATAGATCATCCTAGAACACACTGCAACTTGCAAAAATTAGCAAGTTGTTGCAGGGTATTGAAAAGGGATCGACAGTCTTGAAGGGGAAGTCTTTGGTGGAGCTGGACTTCCAAATGGATGGTCAGTACAAAATAAATGCTAGAATTATATGCTCATGTTTTATAGGGATCAAAGATGCAGAAAGATTGGAGGCATGAATCAGAAACTTGTTTCATACTTGTTTTGTACGTTTCCTGTCTTTCTTGTTTTGGCAAAATTAAGTACAATTGTATGATTTTCATTTTATCCCATGTGTTGATGCAGAGCTTGGACCAAGCCATGATGCGAAGCCTGGACCAAGCAAGACAAGTCCAAGTGTCTCTTCAACTACAGACCTTGTGCGGACAGCAAACAAAGGACATGGGCACAAATCACCTGGTCCTACACTGAAAGAAGCCACAGGTATTTTGAATTTATTTAGTTAAGCATGTGCATTCTGTAATATCCTTTATAATGTCATCTCAGTTAATAAAATGTTAACAATTTAACAGTTGTGTCATAAAAGAAATGTTTATGATTGTCAGTGTTGTTTGCCCGAACTGAATATAGAAACTTGGATACTAATGGCACACTGTGGCACTGCCTTGTTCATGGGTACTTGCTGTACAAGCAGCTTGCAGCAAAACCTCCCTCAGCAGAGAGCACAGCGGAGGCCGTGGACAGATGCAGAGCAGCACGCTGTGAAGAGTGAGCCGCACAAATTCATTGCTCTGACGAAGATGCCTCGAAAAAAAATTGTGATGTATGTTTACAAGCTAAGTCAGAAATATTATGCTTTCGCTCGTGGAGAGACATCAAAAACTATATTCACAACACAATTCAGTCCCTCAGGAAACAAGATCATATCCTACATGATAATGCAAAAAGGCAGGAGAGAGGGGTAGACAGACATATGGATGCCAAGAGGAGAAGAGTGGAGACATAGCAGAGGAGGATAACAGAATGATGAGGATATTAATGAAGGAGAAAGGGAATGCAGAGCAGGAGGCAGATATTGTTGATAATGTTGATATTGATTGATAGTGTTTTTATTGTGAGAAACAATTTTGAAAAAGTTTTGTTACTGTTTTAGCCCAGATTTTGTCATTTGTGGTGTTATGCCCCTGTGTGTTATGCCCCTGTGTTTACTGCTTTTTATTTGTATTGTGGGACTTTGCATACTGCTGCGTTTGTTCTTTTCTCTCCTATAGTTGGTGAGACGACATCACTGCCCTGTCTGTCCCGGAGTAAGGATGCTGTGTTACCACAGGAAACATCTGGATGATACCTGGATCGGAGGATGCTGCAGGCCTTTGCTTGGCAAATTCGCCCTTGTCCTTGCAACTTGCCGCCGTCTTCATGGACCGTCTCCGGAGCAGCTGTTTTCGAAGGAAGCATGGATCACCGTCGCCAAGCGCCGTTTTTAAATTAAGATGCGCCTATATATGGCAGAGCGCATCTTTTATGTCAGTCCTGACTTCTGCCGTTTCAGTGACAACTATGACTTCTGTAACTTGTTAATACATTTTAAGGTTTTGCCGTTATCGTTGTATTGTACTTTTGGAAACGTCCATTACGACCCAGAGACAGTAATAGTTTGGTTCCAGTTCGACATCAAAACACGACCGGACTTGTGATTGATCTGGGAACTGATCGACGTGCACCTAGGCCTGTCTGACAATGCTGTTTGGTGAGAATTTGCAGCCTAATCGTGTACAGAGAGTTTAATCTTTAATCAGAGAACAATTGAATCAACTGTTCATATTAATAAATTATTGTTAATCGGTTGAATCTATCACTGCTTCTCTAGTACTGTTTTCGGTTGTGGATTCTGTGTAGTGGCTTATTGTTATATCCATCCCTGTACTCCTGGTTATTGCAACGCAGGTGGATTTTGGGACATAACATGTGGGACTGATTTTTGTTAAATGTTTCATTTTTTTAAATGTATTTTTTAAGGAAAATATTGCAGTCCACTTATTTATATATAATTTTCATTTTCAAAAGTGCAATCTGGGGCTGTGCAATTTAATTTGTATCGGTCTCTATGTTTACACAATTATGTTAATTATGTTAAGTTTAGCATTTTCCATAATATTTTTGCACTTGCAAATGCTTTGGTTGAAAAATTAAACAGAATCATGTGAGATATTTTTATCTGTTTTGTCATATGGTTTGTGTAAGAAAATCTTACATTTTCACAAAGCTGCCAGTATGTGTTCAATATGAATAGGTGAGCAGAAATAGGCAGTGTATTTGCAATTGATTCACCTTCTCATCCTTCCCATGTATCTTAATAACGTGAAATTAGGAAAAACCCTTTAAAAGATGTTTTACATGAAAACTTACTAGAGGGTGCTGGACACATCTGAGGCTTTCAAGCCTTGTCCAGTAATACAATATTTGAAAACACTTGAGAAAGGTAATCTGAGTAAAATATATCAGTCTTCTGTTTTCTAAGATTGAGGTTCATAGGAGCAGTGATAAAAGAGAAGTGGTTGTCTGACACTTTAACTTACATTAGGCCTTACGCAACATGGCTGCCACCCAGTGTGTCCAGACCTGTTTGATGGGACATATCGTTTGGAGGTAACATTTTGAACCATTTGGCAAAGTTTGAAGGTTACATGAGCATCAGATCAAGAAGTAAGGCCCTACACTTCCACGCTGTATGTGCGACTGAATTACCATGCTTTGTTTTTGCAACCTACTATGTTTATTATCCATTCAAAAGTTTACGCCAGGGGTGTCAAACTCAGTCGCACAGGGGACCAAAACTCAAAGCACACTTTAGGTCGCAGACCAAACAGGATAAACAGTTATTGAACAGACTAAAACTAAACGTTTTTTGAACATTAATATGAATTGAAACAGACAGGACACAATATCATTCCAAAATAAATCAACTTAAACTATTTTGCTCTCCATAAAAATATCTCCTCAAAATTATACAAATTAAAAATATGAACATGCTGGAAAGAAATCTGAAAATATAAATAAAAATGGTGCTTTTAAGTAAAAGTTAAAGTCATAACAAATCAAAACATTCAATTTTCTTTGCTCTTATGCCATTTTGTCAGAGTTTGATGCTTGGCATCTTTTCTTGGCAACAAGTTTGTTTATGTTTGGTGTTAGGTTCTGTGTTGTGGAGATTCTCAGGATGGACTGCAGGTGTTCATCAGTGCGACGACTCCTGTGTGATGTTTTGTTAATTTTCATCACAGAGAACGGCTGCTCATACAGATATGTGCTGCCAAACACACACAGGGTTCGAGCCGCATGTTGATGGAGCTGGGGCATTGCAAATGAACTGTGCGGGCCCCACAGTGTCATACTTTGCCTTGAGGGTCCCGTTACACTGCAGCTCTATCAGCTCAATCTGCATCTGTACAGGTGCAGTTTCCACGTCGATGGCAAATGGGTTGCAAAGCAGCTCGAAAATACTTTTCTGTGCTTCAAAGTCACCAAAGCGGCGTGCAAACTCAGTGCGAAGTGCGCTCAGTTTATCAGCAAAGTGGGCATTTGGGAACACCGTGCCATTAACTTGGTTCAACATTACTTGGCAACAGGGAAAGTGAGACAAGTTGCATTGGTGCATTTGTGTCTGCCATAAGCAAAGCTTCACTTGAAATGCCTTCACTACATCATACATATCAGTGCTCATGCGCTCCCGTCCCTGGAGTTGAAGGTTTATGATGCTGAGATGCACAGTTATGTCAGCCAGAAACGCCAACTCACATTTCCACTTTTCATCCCGCGGAACTGTGGAGCCTTTTCCTTTACTGTCCGTGACCTAACAGATTTCCTCGCCCAGCTCAAAAAGTCAATTGAGAACTTTTCCCCGATTTAGGCACCGCACCTCCGTATGATACGGCATGTCGCCAAACTCTGAATGTATTTCCAGCAGAAAAGACTGAAATTGGCAGTGATTAAAACCTTGGGCTTTGATGAAGTTTACGGTTTGCATTTCAGTGTTCATCACATGATCCATTTTTAGGACTTTACCGCACAGCGCTTCTTGGTGTATGATGCAGTGATATGCTGTCAACTCACCAGCACAGTTCTCCTCCCGCATCTTTAAGCGCATCCTTCCCACTAGTCCACTTTTTTCACCGCCCATCGCCAGTGCTCCATCTGTTGTAAGTCCAACAAGTTTGTCCCAAGGCAGTTTCATGTCGGTTTCACTTTGACATACATGTTCAAAGATGTCTTTTCCTTTCGTTATCCCGTGCATCGATTTAATGTCCAATATTTCTCTGTAATGCAGAAAATGGAGTCCACTCCACGGATAAAGATGGCCAGCTGTGCAGTGTCAGTCATGTCAGTAGTGTCAGTATTTTCATCCACAGCAAGGGAGTATGCAACAAAGTCTTTCCCTCTTTCAATCAACTGTGTTTTCAAATCAGTGGCCATCTCACAAACCCGATCAGCAACCGTATTTCTGCCAAGGCTTACATTTGCAAACGCCTGATTTTTATCTGGACACATGGCGTAGCACACTTTCATCATGCAGCTCTTCAGAAACTCTCCCTTGGAAAATGGCCGGGCTGATTTGGCAATCTCCTCTGCCACAATAAAACTTGCTTTCACAGCAGCTTCACTTTGTGATTTCGTTTTGGTGAAGAATGTCTGCTGTGATGTCAGATTCCTCTTCAAACTCTTCTATTTTCTGTAGCTTCTGCTCTGCATCCAGATTTTTTAACTTGTCCTGATGTTTTGTCTCGTAGTGCCGTCTTAGATTATACTCCTTAATCACAGCCACCTTACCTCCGCAAATGAGACACATTGGTTTACCGGCAATGTCAGTACACACATACTCATTCTCCCACTGGATTTGAAAGGCTTTGTTTTCAGAATCAGCTTTTCTTTTGGCCATTGTTAGGGGCTAGCTTTGATTTGAAATTTGGGTTGTATACATCAACAGATGCTTGATCTGATGTAGCTGATGCGGGAATGATAGCTGGTAGCTTATTCGATAAGGCAGCTGTTGCGCTGCATTATAGGATTTGTAGTTTATGTGTTGTTGGTGCTTCATATTGCTGGGCAATTAAAAAAAGACAAATAAAAATGATCTCCCGGGCTGGATATAATTGTACGCCGGGCTGGATGTGGCCCGCGGGCCTTGAGATTGACACATATGGTATAGGCTAATCAGTAATGGTTGGCTGGTGACTTTGGACCACCAATGTTAGCATACGGTTCTAGAACCAAATACTGCTATGTTCTGAAAAACATATGGATTGTAGTTGGCTGCCAAAGTTGGGCCATCAGTGCAGATGTTTTGCCACCATTGTAAGAACAAAGGATTGCGATGTTGGGCCATCATGGTTGGGCAAATGTCGAACCAATGAGCAAAACAATGGTTGCCCAGCATTGGAAAATGACAGTGGGCCAATGCTGGTCCAATGCAAATTGTTTCCTGGGTTTCTGCTTGTGGTTTTTGAGACTACATTTCTAGTGCACACCGACATTTCAATAGCATGAACAATACTGGGGGGAAAAAACCTCATACACAAAGCCTCACTTTCACAAAATCATGTAGTTTGTTGGCTTGTTAGCTGATGATGTTTAAAAAGGATAGGAATTGTTAGCACAATAGCAATGACAATAATAATAATAATAATAATAATAACACAACCTTACAATAGCATCAGGCAAGCAACATTGCTATGCTACCAATAGCTTGACTACTAACATTTATCCTCCTTTTCCCCAAATGAGACATGACATGGCTAGTCAGGCTATCAGTAGAAAGTAAGCACAAAAACATTGAAAATATCAGCCATTATGAAGCGAATTGTGAGTCTCAAGCCAATGACCAATGACAAACACAGGCAAAACAATACATCACGTTACGTCACTTCCTCCTCAACAGGCTGCCATCTCCACTGGTAGGCCATGTCCAACCAGTGGAGCCTGCAGTCACATCCTTCTTGAGAAGAACATTGGGTAACATAAGATGACAGCAATGTTATATTTTTAGTTTGTCTTTTAAATAGAATTCATGAAGCAGCAACAGTTGTTTTTAATTCTCAGTAAATGGAAAAAGTGTAACCTTACATTAGTTAGCATGTTTGGTAACAGGCGTTTTGTCTTTCATATCATTCCAAAAACTAACATTACTCCATTTGATGGTGCGTTTGCATCATTTTGTGTCTATGGTGTTTGTTGGAGGTTTTGTTGGAATTGACCATCTTAAATTTGACATGACGCTGGCTTGTGTGATGCATTGATGATGGAGTTTTGGAAATGGTTGTACTTAATACCTAATAAATTAAAGAGAAATATCTGGCATGCAAAAATGAATGGACATTTGGGGTTTTTTTTGGTGGAAAATTTGTTTACTGTTCAAAGATCCAATTTCACTAGATACTAGGGATGGGCATTTCAAGCAAAAATACTATTCGATATTCACTGGGAACTACTCAACCATTCTTGAAAGATGCAGAAACAGATACGATTTAAATTTAAATACGATTCGGTTGTAAGCGCTGTCCATCCATCTGTGGTTAGAGACAGTTTCTCAACACTTGCTAACCAAGTGCGCAGCTCACTTGCATTATCATCATAATTTTTCTCCACTTTTGCGGTAATGGTTTTTCTTGATGGGACTCAATACTATCAGACTTTGAAAACCCTCGCCTTCAACATAGTGGATGGGAAGCATGTCTTTATTTATCATCTTTGAGATGTGGGCCATTGTTTGCTCTGCACGTATAACATCAAACTTTCTTCATCTGGTGACAAAGCTAGCCATTGATTGTTGATCGGTGGATGGACCTTCTGCTTGGTGCTTCCCTCTCAAATGACTGTACATAGTTGTGGTAGACTTATTTGCTAGCTTTACCTGGCAGAGTTTGCACTGCACCTCATTTTCATTTATTTTTTGAAGGAGTTCCACACAGAACTTTCTGACAGTGGTAGTCTTTGGCTTTAGATGTTTCTCCTGTTTGTACAGTAGCATGTAATCTCACAGCGCTACACACGTTTTACCGGTGCCTGGTAGTAACACGTTCTTCTTCTTCTTTTGTTGTTTAATGGTGGCAGGCAAACAGTTTTTACGAGCATTACCACCTCTTTCTGGCGGTAGTAACACATTACTTACTACCAGGCGCCAGTAAAAGCAAGGGAAAATATATATTATTTAAGAAAAGACATTACTTTCATTAACTATTCAATTTTTTAAAATTCTATGTATTATTTGGAAATTTGAAAATCATGATCCATCCCTACTAGGCACCATGGGAAATGAGATCATAGGTCTAAGAGTGATTAAATTTTAAGATTTAATTGTATGGTAATGAGACGTAATGTTAATGAACAGTCCCGCTAGTGTGTGATGGAGTTTTTCTGTAAGTGTATCTAAATGGCAGTTAAATGTAAGAATAAATTGGAATATGTGGTTTGTGGATTTTAGTAATGGCTAGCTAACTATACATTATCTCTTATTTGAAACTGCAAAATATGTATCTGTGCAATAACCTTGTATTGTGAGACTTCTTTATCTTTTCCAGATACTCAATTTGTGACTGCTGTAGTGAAGTAAGCGTAAGTTATTGATGAATGTGGTGTGACTTTCCCTTGTGTATCAATGAAGGTAAGCAAGACTGAGAGTTGTAGAGGCAAACATATTATTGCTATTTTGTAAATGTGTTTGGTGAGATATCTGGAAAATTAATTTATGGGAAATATGCAATGGATTAGACTCAGTGGAGTATTTGTAACAGCAAGAGGTCAGGTATTCTGTCCTGGGTTCCATTCTCTTAATGACCTAATTTATGTTACTCCATAATGATGGAGTGTGAGTTTCCTGTTGTACTCATAAGATCATCTCACATTACATGTCTTATTAATTGAAATGTTAGAACATGTGATCAGAGTCTTGGATATTATCTGAAGAGTAACCTTTGCTTATTTGTGCAGAACTGTCATGATTATGTTATCGTGATATTATTGTGAATCATTAGCATAATGTAGAAGACACTTTAAATATTGGAACCAATTCTTATTCATAGTCAGGAGTCTGACTGCATGTTTTTTTCTGTTTGTGTACAAATATTGTACAGAGAAGTTGAATGTACCATGGTATAAATATAATAAAGTGATGTCTAAGTACTTAATTACATATTGGGTGTCTAATTAACAGCAGTTGGATTATATTAGAACTGTTGAATTGTTGAAGTGTATGAAGTAGTTTAGCAGTAGTGGTATGTTAGAGTTTGTGTTGTGTGTTGTAGATGCCGTGGCCCAGCAGAAGATCCCAGGCAGCCAAGTGAAGGTTGGCTGACCCAGGGTGTGCTCCAGAGGACCCGGGGTCCACTGCAGATGTTAGACTTCCTCGTGAAAAAAAGCCAAACTGAACTCGTCGGGGATTGGGCCACCTCCCTATCCCCGATAAGGCCAAACAGACTATTCCAAACTCATCAGGGTGGGCCAACTCCATATCCAAAGGGCAAACAGACTATTCCAAACTCTGACAACCAACGAAATTTTCCAAACTCTTTCTAAACAGATTTGCCACACATCTTTTCAGCAGACCTATGTGCAAAAAACCTCTTGTGACTCTCCAACAAACTCACTGTCAATTACTGTGAGGAGACTGTGTGAATGAACACCCTGTTACTGATGATGATTGTTTCTCTTTGACTAAACTTGTTGATTTTCCAGAGAGATCTGTACTGATGGGATCCTTTCATCAAGATCATCCACAGTTTGGAGATGCACAAAACAAGCAGTGTTGACTTGGAAACTCATGATTTAGATGATGTTTTGGTGAAATGGACTTGCCTTTATAGGTCAATGAGAGCTCAGGGTAAGATAAGAGACCATGTCCGAGGAAGGGGTTACATTGCCGTGTCTGAACTTTGCACGCAGATTGTGTAAATCTGATTTCACAATAAACTTTGCTGATTCTTTCACTGGATTTGTTTTTGTTGATGAGTATGACCATGCTGTATGTGATGTTGCCCTGCCATTTGATGTAGCACACTGTGTATGACACTGCTGAGTACTGATGCATTGCATTTGCATAAAATTGCATCTTAATTATTTGTGATAATAATAATAATAATAATAATGTGCTATTGTGAAAGAGGGATCATGGTCTATGCTGATTGATTCACATGCTAATAGAAATGTTGACCAGAAACAACAGGAGGCAAGTTTTGTTGCTTGTTTCAGCTCTGTCAAATCTCAGTACAGCTACATTTTTGACTTTGCATGATTATTTGGGGTAAGAACAGCACGATTTGAGATAACTGGAGTTGAAGCGGCCATGTTTGATGTCAGTGCAGAGCTGCGTGGAATGCTGAATGATGCAGGTACATCTTCCAGCTACATGGCCAACATAGTTAGCATGTAGCTGTGTGCAGATGGAAGCAGACAAAAGCATCAATTCTGATGTAGGCCTAAGCAGTAGAGTACTCTACAGTGAAGTTTTGAAACGTAAGCCTAAGGTGTGTGAGGATGGGTTTGTATTGGTGTTGCCAAACAAAATTTTGACATGTCTGAAGTATATGCTGCTGGCACTGACGTAAACACAAACCAACACAGTGCACCGAAGAAAACACACAGCCGAAACCATACTGTCATTGAATCTAGAGCTTCTATGCTTAAAAATGACAAGCCTTTCAACTGCTCTGAACTGGAAAGTAAACCGGATAAGCGTTACTTGAGTAATTCATCCTGTATAATAATACAACTACTGAAGCTAACAGAAGTGACCACCTAAACAGTGGCAATATGGTTATATTAAGGCCGGGTAGGGAGGCCAGGAAGGTCTGAAGGATTGCATGCTAATGAGAATTGGGAGGTGTGTAGTGGAAGAGGTGAGGGGAGCTGAACTGGGAGGGAAAGGGAAGTGGGTTGCTGTACCAGGTCCCTGGGAGCATGCAATAGCGGAGCTACCACCAACGATGTGGGCGCCAGGGGAAGCCTGTTGAATCCTGATGGGATGCCGGAGGCAGGGAGTGAGAGGTATGGTGCCGCGTCCCTTGGAGCGTGCAATGGCAGGACAGTTGCAAATCGTACACGGTGATGGATATTAACTGAATACAGCCTTATGTGCACATTACCTTCTGTTCCTTAGGATCCTAAAGTCAGTAATGTATGGAATGTTTGATAAATACATATCTAGATAATATATACATAAAATATACATATTATTCTTAGGCCTGACATGTTTTCTTAAGAGGGAGTTGTCGGAGACATCAAGGAGGAAATGATAGAGAAACATGGATGCAGAGTTGGCTATAACTCTGGTGAGAGAATGTGCTGAAAGGATAAAATTCATCTATGAAGGTATGCATGACGAAAACCATCTGGGCGCAACTTTCTCTATATAAACAGTTGGCTGAGAATATGTATTTTGAAGTAGTATGATAAGCATATTCTTCCTGTCCGGACGTTAATAAATAGGTATTGGAATTCCAAACGTAGTCGTGAGTCTCTGTGTCTATGTGTTGCCGTCTCTGGTCTGAACCCTACAACGGTCACGCACCAGGAAGGACCCAAACGCAAAAAGTGCAGTGAAGGGATTTATTGGGGCAGAATCCAAACACTGTAGTCAAACAGGCGAAAGTCAAAACAAAACCAGGAAGGCTCGGCAACAGTACAAAGACTCAGTCCAATTGGGAGGTAAGTAGGCAGGCAAAGGTTAGGCAACGGGAAGACACTGCAAAAGTATAAAATCGAGAGACAGGGATCAAAAACCGGAAAGCTGAAAAACAGGTAATATCGGGCAGGCGGGCAGGCGGGCGGGCGGGCGGGCAGGCAGGAATAGAAGGCTCGTAGCGTGCACAGTGAACAAACAGCTGAGATTAACTCAAAACAAGCAACCGAAAGAACAGAGAATAAATACACAAGACTAAACAAGCAAACAAGACAGAGGTGCGCAACAGAGCAGGTGAAACAGATAATCAAACCAGGTAACGAGAAGGGCGGAGAAACACAATGACCAGGAAAAACAAACACACATGGACAGGGAACAAAAAAAACATGAAAACAACCGAACAAAGCCGACAGAGAAAACAAGAAACCACAACACAAGTAACACCGCATTACTGACATACCCAAATACTGTAGATGGAAGATTTGCAAAGAATTTGGACTACATTTTTTACAGACAATATTTATCAGAGGTTAATCAAGTTGTGTCCAAAATATCTATTGGATTGAGGAAAGGGTATGACACAGGAGGCAGAATGAATATTACCTCAGACATGTTGACAAATAAAGATTCACTTCAAAGGATTTTTAATTTTCGACGAGGGGTACAACTTTCTGAGACCCATAAGAGGCACTCCTGTTTTTTGGCAAAGCATACTAAAAGATGTATTCGCTATGGTCAGACAGCTGGGTATCCCAACATGGTTGTGCTCTTTTTCTTCAGCTGATATGCAATGGAAAGAAATGATGGAAAGTATTCTAAGACAAGAAGGCTGAGACATGAGCACTGATGATTTGGTCTGGTCAGACAGGTGTGTGGCATATTGAAACGAAATCCTGTAACTGCAGCCAGAATGTCTGATCACTGATTCCATTGGTTTCTAAAAGATATGATCATGTCACCTGCACAACCAATTGTTCAGATTGTAGACTACCATTGTCCTTCCAGGAGGACTCCTTCCTCAAGGCTCAGTCCTTGGTCCCCTTCTCTTTTCCTTCTATATTTGTTCTCTTGGCCCTGTAATCTCTGCTCATGGTCTATTTTACCACTGCTATGCTGCTGACAGTCAACTGTACCGCTCATTCTCACTGTTGGACACTCTGGTCCGTGCTCGCATCTCGGCTTGCCTGAGGGACATCCAGAGCTGGATGGATAAGCACCAACTTAAGCTCAACCTAGGTAAGACTGAGCTGCTCTTTTTTCCTGCTCCCTCCTCTCCCATCTTGGATCTCTCCATTTTTCTTAGGGACTCCCTGGTTTTCATCTTCGTCCTGTGCGAAGAACCTCGGAGTGGTGATCGACAACAGACTGTCACACTCTGAGAACATTGCAGTGGTGAGCCGGGCATGTAGGTTCTTCCAGTACAACATCCGGAGAATCTGCCACTACTCTACTCAGCTTCTGGTCCAAGCGATGCTTCTGTCCCACTTGGACTACAGCAACTCCCTTCTCGCTGGCCTTCTGCCGTCCGCCATCAGACCCCTGCAGCCCATACAGAATGCTGCAGCTTGTCTGATCTACAACCTCCCTAGACACTCTCACGTCACCCCCCTGCTCACTGCCCTCCACTGGCTGCCTGTTATCGCTCGCATCAAATTTAAAACTTTAGTGCTAGCATACCAGGCTGTTAACGGGACAGCTCCAGCTTACCTCCAGAAGATCATCAGACCCTACACCCCGGCCAGACCCCTCCGCTCTGCCACCTCTGGTTGCCTGATGCCGTTCCTCTCCGCTCCTGCACTTCCGGGTCACATCTGTTGTTTGTCTTGGCCTTCCCATGGAGGTCAGAACAGCAGAGACACTGGCCACCTTCAAGCGTGGACTGAAGACTCACCTTTTCAGGCTGAACTTCTCCCCTCCCCTACTCTTTGTAAAGTCTCTGCACTTATCTGCACTTGTTTTACCTGTGATTTGTTTTTAACCTAGGCTGCTGTTAACTTTCTCTTTAGATAGTCTTTAGGGGAGTCCTGATCCATTCAGTCACCTTGTAAGTCGCTCTGATAAGAGTGTTTAACAAATGCCTTTAGTGTAATGTAATGTGATGTAACGCCGACAATTGCCAGTAGAGAGGTTCAATAGGCAAGACTTTAAAAGCAGAAGTGACATCCACCTTCGCAAGCCACGAGCCCCTCCCGGCAAGTTTAATCAACCTAATTGCGTTGTCCATGGTGGAATAATACAAAGAAAAGTTGGCCAAAGGGATAAGGCCCTAAGGGAAATAAGTTCAGCAGTTAAGTTGATGCCCTCATAAATAGAATAAGTTTATAAATGGCATTAATAGAATTAAAAGGTGTGTAAAAAACTTGTGTTAATATTTTGTAGTTTGTACATATTTGCATATTGTGATTTCATGGTTAAGTTCACTGACTGTCTTATTGACTTGGGGTAAAATAATACTTTGTTCATCCCATACTAAATTCATGATGATGTGATAATACTTTATTTTTACCTGAAGAAAAAAAGGGATTTCATGTGATTTCATTTAAGTTTGTTATTTGGATCAATCAGAAGCGAGCTAGAGGTCAGGGGTGAGTAGGAAGGGGGAAGAGAAAGAGAGGGAGAGTGACGAAAAACACAGAGAAGGAGCTATTGACTGCGTTCCAATCCGAAATAAAATCCTCCCTTCACTTCTTCCCTATAATCGAGTGAGGCCTCTAGTGACGTAGCAGGCGAGGGAGCCCGTCCCGAGCGAGGGAGAGCAACGGAGGGGAGGGGTTGTGGCTGTTTGAATTGGAATGACCCTCGCCGTTTCTTGCACACTTCAACATTTGTCAACAAGCCAACAGGAAGTTTGTGTTACCATGGAGTCGACTGAGTTAGTTGCCTGTACGCTGTACCTTGTAAGGACTAATTTCATTCCCATGCGTGCAAGCCAGGGCAGGAACCTGGACACTAGGCAACCCCAGCATGATCACAGAAGGGTTATCCATTAGGGCCCATAAAGCCCAGCTGGACACACTGACAGAGAGGGACAATGCTGGGCTTGGGGTGTCAAGTGTCTACCAAAGAGGACTTTACAGTAGGACCATAAATTCCAGCAGCCACTTCAATGTAATGGAAACCATAAACGCTGGGAAAGACTGAGGGGGGCATGTGGATGAGATGGGCTGTAGTGTTGGAAACAGATGTCACTGATGATTATTGGAATGTGTTGCATTGTGTACCCAGGTGTGTAAATAAGTGTGTGTGTGTAGCCCTGAAAGCATCCATGCAGGGACTCCATCCATTCAGGATGAAGGATGCAGAGGTATTTGTCCCTCAATTCCTTTTGTGTCTGTAGGGGTGGTCTCATGACAGGCTAAGAAGGGAAAACAGTTGTAGAGTGTGTCTGGCAGAATCCTATTGGATGACTGAAGGACATTGGGGAGTGGAAAGGGTTTCTCAGGATGGCATTGAAGGGAAGCTCAGTGATACAATCGGGGAGCATTGCTTAACAAGCTCCTGACATCCATAGTCCTTTCCGGAACAATGGGGGGTGCATATTTTGCTGTTTATCCTTGTCTTGTCTTGTTGCTATTTCTGCATGTAACATCTTGATGGTATGATGGTGATGAATCTTATGCTCTGCAATAAACATTGTTAGACTTTCTATTCACAATAATGCTTCCTATTCATTCTATTTCATCTAGGTGTGTGAACCAGGGGCATCCGGTGTGGCAACTGAGGTACGGAGGCTTTCCAGAGGTTTGTCCTGGATACAGGGCCCCAGGTCCCGCAGCCTATCCTGTTCCACTTGTAACAGTTGTCATAAGACGAGCTGGGTATGCTCCCTAGGATCTCAACTCTAGCTGATCTAGGCCTAGAAACCTCTGAGTGTAGCCAGACACCACAGTAGGCAGATGGATGTAAGCCTAGGCTGTAGGCAGCCAGACACCATAGCAAGCCACTGGGTGTAAGCCTAGGTTGCAACAAGTCCCTTTAGGTTGTAGGAGCAGTCAGACACCATGGCAGACCATGAGGGTGTAAGCCTAGGCTGTATGCAGCCAGACACCGCGGCAGACCACTGAGTGTAAGCCTAGACTGTACAACTGTCACAGACCTCTGAGTGCGGCCAGACACATAGCAGGCCACTAGGTGTAAGCCAGGGCCGCAACAAGTCAGACTTTCTAGATCCGCTGCGTTCATATCTTAGGTTGGGGACCTGAATCCTGGGGCAAACCTGGTCATGCCCTGCACTCTGTTGTCAGCACCTGTTTATCTGTTTGATAACTGCCTACGGAAGTGTGAGTAGAAGTCCGTGTTTCATTGTTTAAGTTCCCTTTAGGTTTGATACTTTGTGTTGCCCTAGACTACAAGCAGATTCCAACGTGGTACGAGTGGAAATCAACTAAGTGGCAGCATGGAGGGGACACAATGTAACTGCAACAACATACATTTGTCATCTAACTTTCTTTCCCTCATAGATTAACTTCTTCCTTACAACCTTTTCCAGTTCACACGGACTCTGTATCGCATGTTTATGGCAAGAAGAAGGCGTGTTCGTCTAATCGCTGCAGTAGTTGCCGAATATTATTTACATTTACATACAGAAGTTAACCTTGTATTTGTGATGTGGGTTTGGAATGTGCTGTGCTGCACTGCACAATATGTGTCTCTCTGTTGGAGATACTGTGGTCCTCCTCGGTCACCACAATCCCTGGACACCTTCATACACACGACTACCTGTAATTTCTGTCCCAAGAACTGCACTGCCCACTGTCAATCTTTGCTATGTACACATTGCGCTGTAAATACTTTACCTTAAAGATATTGCCGACATGGTATTTATGTTACTTTTTCATTTTGTCGTGAATAAAATAAAGGACACCAAAAACAACTGTTGTTTTTTTTTGTTTTTTTTACATATTTAATGAACCCCAAAACTTCACACAGAACAACAAAAAACATACTCAGACCCATATTAACACCCTCCCAGGCCTTTTCACACCCTAGCCCCTCACCTTCATATTTCCCAGCCACCCATCCCCCCAGGCCTCTTCACCCCAACCGTGACAGCTACCCACCACCCCGCAAGCCACAACACCATATAAAACTACTGTGGCTGGTGCCTATCTGCTATTCTAGTTAAGATGTTTATTACATCTTGGTTTTGCTGTTGCATTACTCTGAATCTTTCTTCGTCTCTCTTGGACTCTTTTTCCAAGACAGCCACCAGTCTGTCCATTCTCTTTCTCTTGCAGGGGGTTGGTGTTCTGGGGCTGTCCTCAGTGCTGCTTGAGGGGTGGAGGTGGGCGCCTGCGTCTGGTGCTGTGGGGAAGGGTGGGGTGCCGCCTCTCTGAAGGGGTTGGATTGGGTGGCTGGCTCTTCTGCTGCAGTTGAAGTAGGGGGGTATGTGGCTCTGCCAACATGGTGCAGAAGTAGGGGTGGGGGGTGGCTGTCTCACTCCCTGCCTGCTGGACTGCTGATGGAGGAGTGGGGGGGCAGCTGGCTGTGGCTGGCTCAACTGACTCCACGGGAGGGGTGGTGTGGTGGTTGCCTGTCTCAGTCTGCAAGGGCACAGCTCGCATGAAGGGGTCACTGCTGCATGAGGAAATCAGGACAGGGGGACAAATTGCCTCCTGCATGGCAGAGAACCACCTCCACGAAGCGGTTGTGCCCTCCTCAGCACCTGTCCCTGTTCGTGGGTCCCTCAACTCCTACAACAATAACAACACTTGTATTTATCTTTCATTTTCATAGTGTTCTCAAAGTACCTCCAAGCCAAAAAGACAGCTGAAAAACATACTTTGAAAACGGCATCGGAATGGAAATCTTTACACATGTTATAAGTAATTGTAAAAATAAGGGGAAATAGGTAGTAGATAGTGCTACAAAGAAACATGATGAACTTTATAACTTTAACAACCTCAGTTACGCAGTACTACATTTTAGGAGCAAACACACTGATGTACTATGCATGACACCAGTTTTTTAAGCCTCTTTAGATTGTAAGACACTACAAGATTAACTACATGATTAGGGGATAAGCAACATAAAGTTGTGCGACTGACCATGGAAATCATCAAGTTTACTCTAAACACTATGAATTCAGGGCAGCAAGGGTTGTTGAGACAACACAGGTCCACAGATGTGCAACTACTAACTATTATGCCAGTGGAAATCATGATAAAAAGAATTGTATTGCAGACTGCATAAGGTCAATTACTTTCTATGAAACAAGCCTGTTAAAGTGATCAGTCCTAATCATACCTTGTATTTTTTTTTTATTTAATTAACAAGACAAAAGAACCAGTTCACCAGAACTCCACACATACATTCAAGCCAATACCTAGCATCCAACACCTAGCACCCCATCCTGGAATGTCCTTTGATTACAAATGGCCCATTAAGAGTCAATCTTTTGTACTGAGAAAGATGTGAGACACAGGAAAAGCCATCAATTGTTTGTCTGGCTAAACTGCAGCCATTAGCATATTCCTCAGCCCTACAATATGAGGAATGTTAAAAAGTGTTACATTAATTCAAGGTTACTGTATTTGACTGGATAACAATGCAGTGTCTGTTTACAGGACATAGTACTCATAATGGTATACATCACCGTTACCAAATTAATAAATATAACGTACAGCCTCTTAATATGGAGTAGCTGTGCATGATTTCATTAGCAAAACGTAAAAGTTTTTAAAAGTCATACAAAAAAGGTGAGGTAGGAATAAGGTAAGCTAGTATGGTACACACGCCCATCCGTTGTTTGCGCAGTTTTTTCCCGCCCAGAGAAAAGCTCCTCATTCTAGCCCCTGTAGCGTATTAATTCGCTGGTCTCTGCGTCAGACCCTTAAGACGAAATGTTAAAATAACTTTGGCCATCTTAATTTCTGTCTTTCCAGTATTTGAGAGAAACGCAGTCACAGTAAAGACTTCATAACCAGGTATGGTCTCGTAATTGTAACCAAGTATTATACCGCATATATCGCTAATATAAAATTTGAGAGAAACTTCAATGTACTAGTTGCTGGCTGTCTAGCAAAGAAAGCTATAATACTAACACAATGAACAGCACCAGTAATGAAGTTATATGACAAAACATGAAAACTATTTTAAACGAAACATACTTAAGGTACCACTTAACGTTAGTTTATGGTATATAATTTAACCAACAACTGAGAAGCAGCGAGTTACTGTGCACGATAGCAAGTTTGTGTTCATACTGATTTTTTACAGATGTGCATTGACTATTTTCAAGCCTTCAGACAATCATGTACCATCGATTGTAGTCTCATCAGTGTATTTACCATCAGCCAAACTTTTATCATGTTTGCTACTTCTATCAGCACCTAGTTAGTTATCTTGTATAATTAAGCACTGCAACAGCCCTCACGGGCTACAACAAAAACGAACTATAAAGTTACATACTTAACGCAAAACAGATGCCTCCCACCCCCACATTTTGCTATCCGCATTTACATCTTTCATATATTACACACTGCTTGTACACAATTCTTACATTAGTACGCCGTTTTCGCTGCCAAAATTTCTTCTGCAGAAATGAAATGGCGGAGGTAAAATCTTTCTGAGGGTGAATAAGCAAAGTATTCTGGGCAACTTCAACGCTTGAAGGGATGATTTTTGTTGGCTCCGTTAGGGGGAGAAAACCGAGGGCTTGAGCCCGAAGAAGCAAACCTTTTTTCGGATTGGAACGTAGCCCAGGTTTTGCAGAGCCGCCCTTTCTCACTCGAAAAAGACTAAAAATCTCACCCAGTTTCACCTCTTGTTGTTCTTTTCTGGCATACTCCCTCAGCATTCCATCTTAAAAGAACCGCATTTCTTTTTTTTACTTTGGCTTGGTGAGTGGATGTGCCACAGCCCGTTCGTTTCGCCATAGTAAAGGGTTGGCAGCATTAACCTCTCTTAACTCCGCCACACCGTTAGCTATATGTTAACCTGCAAAACAGCGATACTTAAGCATAAAGCGCTGTTAATGACATTGATTGCCTGGGTAAGTAAATACGTGTGAACCGCATCATATCATTGGCTGCACAGTGTTAGTCATTGTTTTATCTGTAGTTACCGCTTGTCAGTCACCTGTCACTCACTGAATTGCATTGCAAAATGGTAAATTTTATTTACAGTTCAAGCTGGATTTTATTTTATGCGCTGCAATAGCTTTGTTTTGCGTAGAGAACGCGGGAGCAGTGCGCGATTGGCAGGCACTTCTGAACATTTCAAGTTTGGTAGGCAATGATCAGCAATTATTTGTGTCAGGAAAAGCAAAGTACCCATGCGTGGATTTAAATCAATACTGAGGGCTGTGTTTCAATCCGAAAGAACTCCTGCTTCTTTTTGGTCACTCGCACTCCATTTGAGGAGGGCATCCTCATAAAGTCCCCTATTTAAGATCGCTGCCAGGGCGAAATTTCATTTGCTCAAGCCCTCAGTTTCACTCCCTCCAACAGAGCCAAAAAAATCATCCCTCCAAGCGTTGATATTGCCCAGAATGCACAGCAGTGCTTGCCCACGTGTTAAACTTTATATGAATATTATGCTCTTGCTACCAAAGAACTAGCAAATTTAAAAACAAAGTTTACCAAGTTCAAAGACCTCCGTTGCTGATTGATTATACAATCCACTCGCTAAAATACTATGTTGGTGGTGGTGGTCGTTATTTAATTTTCACAGATTCAATGGGGAAATGCCCAACACTCAATAGCCACTTATCAAGATAATTGGTAGTCCAAAAAAATATACGTTTTGGCCATGAAGTTTTAACCATAAGCCCTCATAAGCTGGTTGAGGCATAGCTGCCGTAGCTATGCATTTTGTTAAGAATAACATTTTCACTCTGGAATGTACCTTGCTCAAAAGGTGCTAAGCAAATAATTAGTAACTGTTTTTATGATTGTGATAATAATTTAATATGATTATTAAACTGTGCATACAAATAAGTGGCTTCGCATCGGAAAAGCTTGGCAACTTTATTGAAAATAACATCACATCAATTAATAGGAGATAAAAACATCGATTTAAAATTATTTTATGGTCATTGAAAATATAAGGATTTTGGCATGGGGAATTAACATGTAGGCATATCTAGCTAACATGCATCTTCACTGTTTAACTACATTTCTGGTTAAGTTACATAACATAGCCTAGCGAGAACTCTCTGTCTTTACATTGGTTATGCAGTGGAGAGTTGAACTGGAACAGGTACTGCAGCCTGCAAGGAACACATCGCAGCAATCCAGTCCTTGCAAAGGAACGCAAAGTGAGGAAAACCGCAAGGGTCATTTCAATTCAAAAAGCCATAACCCCTCCCCTCCATTGCTCCCCCTTGCTTGGGAAGGGCTCCCTGGCCCGTTACGTCACTGGCACTGGTGGCTCACTCGATTTGAGGGAAGAAGTGAAGGGAGGATTTTATTTGGGATTGGAACACAGCCATTCAAGCCATTCAAGGTCAATGGGGAATATATTCCCTGCAGTTCCTCACATACCTTGTACTACGTCACAAACGAAACACAGCTTAGCTAGCTAGAGGCTAGCTTCCATTCTGAACCATTGTAAACATTGTAATCAGCGCATTTCATCTGGCTTGCGACAATGTATGGATTGTTAGAAATTTTGACATTTTGGGGACTTTTTATTTAAATGGATATTAGAACTAACAAAATGGAGAATGAAATAAACTTGAAATAAACTTTTCACATGTTTATATGGAATCTTCTCAGGGTTTGTTATTATTATTATTGTAGCACCTTTTGAGCAGGATGCATCCCAAAGTGCTTTGCATAGACAAGTAAAGATAATTAATAACATCGGTAACAATCAAATATTACAACAACTATTGAGCAGCATGTCAATACCAGTGTACTTACATGGAAACTCCGCAGGAATATTCCAAAAGCAAAAAAAAAAAAAAAAAAAAAAAGGCAAAAAATCCAAGCAGAATCCAGAGAGAAATCCAAAAACCAGTTCAACTCAAAGAGTCTCTGGTGACCCTTGGTGGGGAAGGAAAAAGTCCTAACACACCGTGTAACATCAGTTTACTTGCATGGTAGCTCCACAGGAACTGTCCACTTAATACAAAGTGTAATCCTTAGGTCACTATTGTGTAACATCAGTGCACTTGCATGGTAACTCCACAGAGTGTAAAGAGTAATTACATGGCAACAGGAATTGTGTTTAAACCATAGGGTACGACGGTGGATCACCAGTGTAGTTACATGGTAACTCCACTGGAACTGTCAATTTAATGTAAAATGTAAAACACTGGCCATTATTGTGTAACCACTGGATAAAATCGATGTAAATGATGGTAATTCCAAAGGAAATGATCATTTAATATAAAGCTTTAATAAAGTGTAATACTTTGGTCACTAACCACTGCATTATATATAAAACCAGTATACTACAGTGCTCTGTTTCTACTGTAAGTGTTCATATAAATATTAAATTACAGAACACTGTAATTTAAAGTGTGAAGTGTGTGAAGTCTTAACATTGCTCACCATTGTGTAGCATCAATAATGGAAAATAAAAAAGAAAAATAATGTTAATAAACAGTAATTATTGTACTGTAATTTGTTGTATTATATATTAATATCACAGGATCTATCACAGCACATTGATATCACAGGAATTAACCACAGTTCTTGAACATTGGCACTGTAAAATTGGCAAGTGTGCTTTATAAACATGGCAAGAGCATGATAACCAAAAATAAAAATTTAATATAAACTCAACATGATACCATCAGTATCGGCAACCCAATCTGTCACCTGTATAAGGGATATGTCATATGACAGGTGCGTTATGGACTGCAATAACTCTACACAACTATTAGTATTTGAAATACATTTATTTGCTCTTGTCTTTTCTTTCAGGGCAAGGACAGAAACACCAAGTGCAGGCAACTGTTATATGCTGTCTGTTGAAAGCATATGCATTCTGACACTTCAGCCACACATACATCGCTCTGCCCATTCCTCATTATGCATGAAAATAGTGTGTTCTACCATCAATAAATTACAAAAAAATTAAATACAAACAGTTTGTGTTCTAATGTTTACAAGACATACCTAAAACACAACTAATACATTATTTTTATGTGTTATATGGAGAAATTACATGGTTTAAGATATGCCTGCTTTTGGCAGTAACAGGGATGAGGGAATGAAAAACAGAAAAATGGGATCCAAACAGCAAATGTGCTTACCACGAGAGCTGTGCCTGGCAGGTTTTGGCCTGCTAGCCTTCTTTGTCTTCTTTTTGTGACCTCTTTTCCTCTTCCGTGGAATGTCATCTTTAGGAAGAGGTCAGGGACTTGTCATCAGTGTCACTGCTGCTGTCAGTGCTAGTGCCCAAGATGTTTTTGGCTTCCTTTCTCAGGCTCAGGGAAGTAATCTGTCATGTATTACTATTTATTTCAGGATGGATGTGTGATAGCACACAACAACTGACCATGATATAAACAGAACTTTTGACTGTCTATTACAATTCATTATCTTTCTATATTTCTCCATAAAATTGCTGTGTTATTTTTTAAACACTTACATGAATTACATTGAATTACAAGTAAAAATTCAATAAATACATCATCCATGAAAAGAAACAGTGTGATGCTATCCACTGCTATCTTTGGATTTTGGTAGGAGACTAGGAGCTATGGGACAAAGTAATGGGCACTACTACCAGTGAGCTAAAGACCAAGAAGCTTGAGTAAGTCAGATATCCGAGGACTATTTTTAGACAAGGATCTGACCATTTTTTTCCACATTGCTCTGTAGTACAGTCACTCAGATGGACTCCGTATTATTGGTATTTGCTTATCACTGAATGGGGTTTAACATATATAACATGAATTCTGTTAACAGGATTACATTTGGAAAGCAATACAGTGAAAATCAACATTTTATCCACACTCTCTCTTTGCAAAGAAACAGGTCTGGTTGTTTGTACCATTCTGTGTACAGACATAGACATAATATAAACTGAGTTGTTTGCACATTGAGTTTGACTTGTGTTTGAGTCATATGACCGTCAATCAATCCAATCAATATCTTAACCATTAATGAAATGTCATGTTCTGCATGTTCTGAGAGGCCTCTAGAGGTACTATTCTCTTAACATTGAGTCTGAATTGATTTGGCCACATACTGAAACCATCCTCCATGTACTTTAGTAGGAAAGGGTCCCTCCCATCATTGCAACTTCTGCCTCTTGAGAATGTTAAGAAAACCCCTGTACAATAGGGATTAAATATTAAAGCCCAAATAACCCTTAAACAGTGTATTTGAAGGTTCAGTCATCTTTTGACTGTTAGTCTGTTGTTGCTTCCGTCTCTACATTGCAAAATTTTAGATCACTGGAGACCTTTCTGAGGTGTAACTTGTCATTCCAGAAGAGGAGGACATTGAGAGGTTCATCTAGGCCAGGGCTGAGAAGGATGGGGGGGTTTTTGAAAGGGTGATTATGATGAAGTCATTCATTATGCACTTAATAGTTGCCTTCTTTTAAATAGTGCTACAGAAAGATGCTCAATCAGCTTATCTGTCTATCAAGGTGAGAGCCAATGTCGAGAAGGCCCAGGAGAAGCAGAAGGAGGCGTACCGAAGGAGGACCAAAAAGGGGACCAAACGCTTTAGAGTCACCCCAGGCATGGAGTTCCTGAAGAAAAACGAGAGGAAGCGTGGAATGCCTGGTTGCACGATGGATGCTGATTGGTCAACCAAGTATAGGTAAAGGCCTCTCCTAGACTGTATGTGGACTATATTTGCACAGATAAATATTCAATGCATTTATACACTTAATGTAATTCATTTTTACTAAATAAATAAAAATCCTGATTTCATGTTGCCTCTTTTATAGAGTTATCGAGGTTGGAGAAAACAACCTGGTGCAGCTGAAGACCATGGATGGGAAGCCCCTGAAAACCAAGACCCCTATGCTGCAGTGAAGCCTGTGCGGATAAGTATGTCATCTAATTTTTTTTTTTTTTAATTTATAAAAAAATCTGAATTAAGTTAGAATCACTAAAATCTTTTTTAATGAAAACTTTCCAATTTAGGATCACAAGCAGGCCTCCACACCAAGGAAGCTGCATCCCCTCCAACAGAGCCTATGCAGTCGGAAGACCATGAACTGCTCTGCTCCAAGTCGGAGGTGGATCCACTTCAGGTGCATGTTCAAATTTCTGACATTATCTCATCTACTCTCTTGACCACTAATTTCACAGCTACATTACCACAGACTAAATCATTTGTAAAGCTATTCATCCTCGGGTTTTATGCTTTCTGCTGATGTTTACTTCTTATGTTTGATATATCAAGGTTATTGGGTGAAAATGATACTAGATTTATCTCATATTGATCTACCTAATGAGCATTAATATGTCCATCTATTTTCTAACTAATCCAATAAATCTATCCATCTCTCAGGTGACATGCACTGGACTCCAGGATAGTGGTGTGTCCCCCTCAACTGAGACGGGGCGTTCAGATGACCCTGAGCTGCTCTGCTCTATAGGGGAGGAGGACTCACTTGAGGTAAACCATCAAATACCTATAAATCTGAAAATGCAAAATGATTGTCTCTACTTCAACATGATTTAATCATTAAAGATAACATGAGTTAATCATTTATATCTTTCAGGACAGTGATGTTGTCATCACTGGTGTCCAGCCAGGGCAGGCCTGTCCAGCTTTGCTGAGCACACGGGTGGAGGGCTTCAGATCCATGGTCCTCGGCAAGCACACTTGGTTGGACGATAAAACCATCCACCATGCGCAGGCCCTCCTTAAAGCTCACCATCTGAACATGGGGGGGCTCTACTCTACCACATCCCTCGCTCTTCTGTCCTCCGTGCCTGCACCAACTCAAGGGTTTGTACAGATTTTAAATGTCTCTGCAAATCACTGGGTCACAGTAAGTAACATTGGCTGCAAGGTAGGTACGGTAAATGTGTTTGACTCTCTTGGTAAGTATTTACACTTGTTGAATTTTTTTGTTTAGTTCTGGTTCATATCAGATTGAAGTTAGTGTGCTAGTTCTGTCTAGACTGTTCCTGAATAAGGTTTTAGCTGTTTGTGAATCTGTTGCTACATTTGTAAATTCTGTGTTTCTATATTTTATAATGTTTAAATTAAAATAAATTAAAAATTGTATTATATATAAAAAGTTTATTGACTGACTGATCATTTCAGTATCTCAGTTCCATATTGGCCTTTTGAATCTTCCTACAAACTACATATATATGTATAACCTGCTTTTATATAGGATAGCCTATATAATCTCTATACTTTGGGACAATTTATCTGAAATTACAACAAAAACTATGGCACTATGGCCTTCCATACCAAGTATGGAAACCTAACCTGTGTCAAGGGGCCAAAATGGAACTGGGCCATTAACCAACCAACCAAAAAAAAAAACCCCTCTCTTGGCCTGTACCTTGACATGGTGAAAGGGCTTCCATCTAAAACAGGCCATTACTTTGTTTTAGTATGAGAATGAATGATTGGGGATAAGTTTGTGTTTCTTCTTTTTTTAATTTGTTTCCCTGTCTGTGTCTCTTGGTTGGCAGTGGGTAAATTAAAAAAGAATGCTGACCCTGCGTCTCTCTGGATCCTTCCCTTCAGCCTTCAATGTGTATTTGTACCCTCTGCCATTGAGTTGTGCACGTTACATACGTCTATAAGCTATTCCTCTGCAAAGTTTAACACTAATAACATGTTTTTTTTTACTTAACCTATGTTAACTATTGCATCAATTGTATTTATGACAGACCTTTTCTGTATGTAAGAAGATGCTTTACGGTGGCTGTTTATTAACTACAATGTTCCATTTGAATCTTCCATGTTAGTAGCCATATAGTGAATAAGATTCACTATATCGCTACACAAGTAAAATGTATGGATAAAAGGTCAGACTTGCCAGTCTATGAGGCAGGCAAATCAGCTAACTGCTTGCTGTCTAACTTCTGAGTCCTGACCTCTCCAGGTATCTAGCTGGGTAGTGAAAGTTGGCGGTTCATGCTGCAGGCAAATCAAAATTTACATAATGTAATGCGTCAACTGTCATGTGTTATTTTGTAGAAAGCCAGTTACCAGCAAGGTGCTAAAAATTGAAAACTGGCCAGCAAACACCATTAGTACACTAGCAGAACCTAAATGGCTATGTATTCAAGGCAATTAAATTACGTAATGCGTCAAAGCAGTGGTGGAAAACAGAAAATTTATTATCAAATGGCTGCAGAAGAAGGGCTTGCTTTGCAAAGCCCCAGATTGTCAACACAGTGGGAAAAAGATGCGCCTTTCAGCCCACCATGGACGTGATGGTTATATATGGTAAGTAATGTTAGGCACTTATTACTTTGGATAATTAACGTTAACATACTTATAAGCAGCTTGCTACTTATGTGCTAACATTTTGTATGTCATTATTTCAGGACTTGTCAAAGAAAAGTACACCGGAAAATTACTCTCTCCATTCGCAATGGATCGCTGTTCAGTAAGTCTATGATGGTTAAGTGGATGGAATACATGTATAGGTAACATGTACCAGACACCTAATAGCTAAATATATAATAGCTAGATAGTGTTGTTTCATTATACAGGTATGCGTCAAATGCTCACCAAAGCTGTCTCCCAAAAGTGGGAAAACAACTTACCCTAAGTAAAGATTTAACGTAAGGCTTTTAACCGATGTATCTTTTAGTTTTAAATGAACATATTCCATCTAGGCTACTGTTTTTTTCTGAGGAGAGGAGAAAAGGCTGGGTATTAGGGATGATGTAGTTTAAAGGAGCTCGCCGTCTACCAGTGTTGAAGATGATAAAGGACCTTTCCAGGTACACATTAATGCCCCTTATCACAAAGCACATCAGAGGGGTCAACTGTTTGTAGTGACAATTGGACGGCATATCTCAATGCACTGTGTGCACAAGGACACAGATACCTGTGAAAATTTTGTTGATCCCCAAGCTGGTTGCCACACGCAACATATTGAACGGGCCTGGCTAGCTATCAACGCACAGGTATCAATATTCAGGCATAACAAGACCACAAAACTTCTAATAGAACACCTGGAATTCATCCAGTGGCACTACTGGCTGGGAAGAAGAAATAGGAAAGGTGCCTTGGCACAGTTGATCCATGATATTAGAAAGGCATACAAGTTTAAATGTCATTAAATATGTAACTATGTGACAATGGATGCTGTTTTTGTTCTAGATGACCTAAATAGGATACTGAGGGTATCATGTTGTATTTATATAAAATTTTTATTTTTGGTTACTATGCGCTTGCCATATAAAGTGTGCCAATGTTCAAGAACTGTGGTTAATTCCTGTGATATCAATGTGCTGTGATAGATCCTGTGATATTAATATATAATACAATAAATTACAGTACAATAATTACTGTTTATTAACATTATTTTTCTTTTTTATTTTCCATTAATGATGCTACACAATGGTGAGCAATGTTAAGACTTCACACACTTCACACTTTAAATTACAGTGTTCTGTAATTTAATATTTATATGAACACTTACAGTAGAAAAAGAGCACTGTAGTATACTGGTTTTATATATAATGCAGTGGTTAGTGACCAAAGTATTACACTTTATTAAAGCTTTATATTAAATGATCAGTTCCTTTGGAATTACCATCATTTACATCGATTTTATCCAGTGGTTACACAATAATGGCCAGTGTTTTACATTTTACATTAAATTGACAGTTCCAGTGGAGTTACCATGTAACTACACTGGTGATCCACCGTCGTACCCTATGGTTTAAACACAATTCCTGTTGCCATGTAATTACTCTTTACACCAGGGGTGTCAAACTCATTTTCATATAGGGCCACATCAGGTGGCCTCATCATAAGGTTGCCCTCAAAGGGAGTTATTTCACAAAATGTTAAGGAGTCATTACATTTTTACTGTAATGACTCCTTAACATTTTGTTAAATAACTCTCTTTAGATTATTACTTATTCAAGTTACAAATACTATGCATTTCCATAGATTCCATTGATTACTGTAAACATTTGGCTGCATGAACACATACACCAGTAAACACACTGAATCCATTGCTACACGTTCAAAGTAGTATATGTAGGCTAATTAACTCAAAAATAACAGTAAGGCTTGTCTCAGTTCATAACTATATTGGTCTAGTTTTGGGTGAAGTTGATGAGGTGATGCTGATTGTACCTGAATACACCAAGTACATCCCTCCACACCCTGAGACACCGTATCACACACCATCCTCATCCATTGATCATGCTCTGAAAATAACAGACACAAAACAAAATGCAAACTCAACCATTTAATTGCACACATATTAAACTGTTCTTATTAAATACATGTTATTATATTTTTAATTCAGGTTTTTAAAAATGCTTACCAATTTGTTTTCTGGCCGGATGTCTGACACCGTTTTCCCTTGGTCAGCGTGTCAATGTCTGGTTTTAGGTCTTGTGGTGTAGCATTCCGCCAGACAGTGTGATGCATCAGTAATCTGTGCTTGGTCTTGTTTAGATTCATTATTAAAAACATCTGTTCGCACAGATAGGCGCTCCCAAACATGGACAGAATGTGGGCAGCATGAAGTCGGAGCTGTGGAATCAAAGCAGAGGGCAGTAGATGGTAAAAGTCCTTGATTGCAGCATCCTGGAACTTTGCTCTCAGACCACTATCGCTTTGAAGCTCTATTAACTCCATCTGAAGGTGAAAGGGCGCACTGTCGACATCAGTGGTAAAAGGATTCGCTAGATGGCAAAGCCTGAGTGCTGTGTGCTGAAGTCAGAGAAGCGCCGCTCAAACTCATTAATTAACTGGCTCACTTTGGTAGCCAACCGAGCACATGAAAAAGCACAGGGAACTGAGGCTGAGATGCTCTGACAAACAGGAAAGTGGGCAAGATTGTCCTGTTCCAGTTGGGACTTCCACAGGTGACGTTTATGCTGGAAAGCTGTGATCATATCGGACATCTGCGTAATGACTTGTTCGCGTCCCTGCAGCCTCTGATTCAGTTGGGCGAGATGCTCGGTTATGTCACACAACATAGCAAAATCACACAGCCACTTTGGATCTGACAGTTCAGGCAAGGGTTTTCCTGCTGGAACTGGCGGTGATTCAGCCCACATGCCCGAATAAAGTTCACAGTTTTCATGACGGTGGTCATTATATCATCCAGTTCCAGAACCCTTACCACACAGAGCTTCTTGATGGTTAATGCAATGATATGTTATCAAAGGTCTGTGGCAGTTCCTTTTTTTTACATTTTTTCCTTCATTAGTCCAACCAAGCCTGTTTTTGCTCCGTGTTGTCTGTGCGCCATTGGTAGTTAGCCCCACCAACTTTTCCCAGGGTAGTTTATTTTTACACACGGTCTTCTCCACTGCATCAATGTCCCTCCCCGTTGTTGTCCCATGCATGGCAGCTACATGCAAGAGCTCCTCAATGACAGGTCCGTCTTCACACCTCTTACGAAAATGGATAGCTGCGCTGTATCCGTGTTGTCTGTGCTTTCATCAACAGCCAATGAAAAAGCCTGATAACTGCGTGTCTCTTCGGCCAGGTGTGCTTTCAGATTTCCTGCTAGTTTCATGTGTCTCTCTGCTATGGTGTTTCTTGACAAACTGACATTTTTAAAAGTCTGTATCTGGCCGGGGCACACCTGCTCACACACCTTTAGCATGCAACGCTTCAAAAATGCACCCTCTGAAAAACTCTTTGACGCTTGGGTGATTTCTTCAGCCACGATAAAGCTAGCTTACACCGCTGCATCATTTTTAGCTGTAGCTTTTGTGAACATATCCTGCTGTGATTGTAGTCTGCCTTTTAATTCTTTGACGATTTGTTGTTTTTCTTGGAGGCTAAATTTGGCATACTTAGCTCCGTGTTTGGTGTCAAAATGCCGACGCATATTGTACTCCTTGACCACCGACACTGCCTCATAACACAAAAGGCACAAAAGTTTTTCTCCTTGAAGCACAAACATGTATTCGCCCATCTTTCATGAAAATGCCTTCCTTCTGCATCAATTTTTTCCTTCTTGGACATTTTGGGATCGTTTGTAGATGTTTTTCAACTTCACTTGTTGGAAAATCGCCATAGTTAAACGTTGATTTGGCAACACTGCAATCTAGTGGCTGGATGCCATCGCTTCACGGGTCACAAAATTGACATGCATTGTGGGAGACGTAGTTTATGGTCAATATGCTGTACGTTTATACATTTATGGTACGCTTTAAAGCAGCATAGACTTTTATTTTTAAGACAATCATACACCTTTTGAGCACTCGCGGGCCACATAAAATGATGTGGCGGGCCGGATTAGGCCCGCTGGCCTTGAGTTTAACACATGTGCTTTGCACTGTTTACACTTTACACTAAATGCACAGTTCCTGTGGAGTTACCATGCAAATGCACTAATGTTACACAACAGTGACCTAAGGATTACACTTTATATTCAGAGGACAGTTCCCGTGGAGTTACTATGTAACTACACTGATGTTACACAGTGGTACCCTGTGGTTTAGGCTTTACATTTACATGCGTGGTTGGTGTCCAGAGTTTTACACTTTATATTGAGTGGACAGCTCCTGTGGAGTTTCCATGTAAGTACACTGGTATTGCAATGGTTAAGGCTTTACATATTACACAGTAAATGGTAACTGTTTTACACTTAGTATTAAGTGAACAGTTACTGTGGAGCTACCATGTAAGTACACTGGTATTACAAGGTGAGTCCAGTCTACTTCAACATTAGTTCTATTTCAGCATTAGTCCTCCATGTTATAAGTACATTGCATTTATATTGGAATTGAACATATTTTCTGTGAAGCTTCACTTGTATTCCAAATGGCAACTATGGTATTGAAGAGTACTTGTGGAAGAGGAAAAATCTTTTGTGAATACATATTATTGTTTCAAAATGTAGATACATAATCCCTTTTACACATATGTACTTTCTGAAGGGAAAACATGTTGTTACCAATTTCTTGTTACACATTTGTACTTACACATACCATTCAATGAGTTGTTACATATGTGTACTGACACAGGTATTAGAATTGTTGGCACTATGTACCAGTGTGTACTTACACTGTAAGTTACGCAGTACTTACTCATCTATTTACCATGTAAGTACACAGGTATTAGAGACACTTACTATAAAGTGGGACCACTTCGGGTTATGTAGGTGGCTTCTGATTGTAGATAAGGAGACTTTCTGACCCCAAGACCAAACTAATGCCTCCCCAGCTGGGATCCTTGGAGATTCTTTGACCATTCGAACGATCCTCCTCACTGTGCATGGGGTCAGTATAGGTAAGTCCTCTTCTAGGTAGATTCTCAACATCTCCAGTTGCTTTAACTTTCTTAATTATTGTCCTGATAGTGGAAATGGGAATTTTCAACTGTTTTCTTATAGCCATTTCCTGATTTGTGCACCTTTTTGTTGCACATCATCGCTGTATTCTCTGGTATTTCTCATAGTGATGGATGACTAGGAGAATTTGGCCTGTGTGTCACCTCATATTTATATGCCAGTCAGACAGAAAGTCATGGCTGACGTGTTCCTAATCCCTCAGGTGAACTTTAAAAAAATATGAATGGGAATATACTTTAGTTTGAGTTTACTCATAAGGATTTCTTTTTGAGAAAAATATTTTTATCATTATAAAATTTAGTTATTCCTTTCAGTCATTTTACTTCAAATAAAGGTTAGATTTTTGTGAATATTTTGAATGAAAGATCAAAAAGGTAAACATCAAAGATTTTTTTCTTACTGCCCATTTTACTCTTATTTACCAATATTTGTGGAGGGGACTATATATTAGAGTGCATAAGTGTTAAATCTGCAACACTGCCATTGTAATGAGTGCATGAGAGACTGTTACATTTTAATGTTTGATCTTAACATCAGGGTTTAAATAAATGAGGAATAATTAGAATGGACTTTGAGGTTCTTCGGGGTTGCCAGCGGGTCATCCATTTAAAATCCACACAGAAGAGTGAAATTCAACACCAATTATCTCAGATTGTTCTGAAATTGTTTCTCTTGCTACAAACCAATATTATAAACACTCCTGCAACATTATGTTAGAGAAAAATTATGTGATCTGAGAAATTAATTGCACCCAAACAACAGTTTCATTTCATAGGATTCATATAATATTCAGTAAATATTGGTCCTTCATACAATTTAGACCTCTTTCATGATCATATTTCAGGCCGCAGGAATCCAAATAAATGCTAAAAATCCACTCACGGGCCTCCAAACTCCACACCAACCCTACTCTTATGGAGAGTATAGAATATTAAATAGTTTCGTCTCATTAAACTTGCAAAAGATAAAATATATAGAAAGGAAAAATATATGGGAAATACTTCCCACCAAAATCAATCAATTTAACCTTACTAATAAACTTTTAAGCTCAACTCACTTTCAGACAGTAAAGTTCAAAATGGTGCTCTGCTGCCACCTGGTGGGCATAAAATTGCATCCCTGGAATTGCAAGGTTTAAATTAAGTTGACAGTTGAAGTTTTCATGTAAGCTGTGGCACTTGTAGCATTTGATGTAAAAAAAATGACTCCTTTATCCGAAGGTTATGTGCCACATACATTGTATCAAGAGTCAAACAATGAATAGAAAATATCTTTTATTTAATTGTGATATACATGTAAATCTTCATCATTACCCATTCATTCCATGTGTATCCATTTACATTTTTCACAAAGGGAAGAAAAATGCACTGAAAATGTCCCAAAAGGGAGAACTATTTTGGTTTATTTCCAGGCAGTTTACTTTTTCTCTGCTATAGTTTTCCAAAAGTCAGTTTGTTATTAAGAAACCATCTTTTTACATCCTAACAAAAATGTTTTTAAAAAAAGCTTTTGAAAGAAAAAGATGGCTTGATGTTATACTGGATTTTGGTGTCAGCAGGGGAAATGATGGAAGCTCAGAAATGTTGGTTAATTGGAAGATTATGAGGGGGCTGTGCCAGAGATCAAAAAGTCAAGATAGTCATTCGTATTGTCCATGAACCTGCACATATATGTCCTCATATATGTCCCCTAAATAACATGCAGACTGCCCTCACAGTTCAGGAGGATTATTGAATCTTGCCCCCCTTCCTCCATAGAATGTCTTGATTGTTGAAACAGAAATGGGTGGCATTAAATTCTTATATGAAGGAAGGAGGAGACATTTGGACTAGAACTACAGGTCTTGGATCCAGCTGTAGTCTTTTTTTTAGGGGACTAGGGCTAGACACCTAATGTGTCTGTCTGCATCGGTATAAGCTCTTGCTTCTTCTATCCAAATTTGGCAAGTAACAGTGACAGACATTTTAAGATGAAAGAAAAAGGAGCAAAACAGTTTTCAAAAGCAGTGTTAAAGACTGTTACTTGATCAAGTTATCAGCTTATTATTCAGTAATATTAATTAATGTTCATGCATTAAGACCATAAGAATTAAGTGGATTAATATTATCTGTGTTCACGTCTTTTGATGATAATAGTAAGGCTGGCCTGGTCTTATCCATCCATTTTGTGCTATTTATGTTTTTATGATAATTTTCACCACTGAGCCAAGGGCCCTCAGTGTCCTCCTCACCCTCACCCTCTGCCCTCAGTGTCCTCCACACCCTCACCCTCTGCCCTCAGTGTCCTCCTCACCCTCACCCTCTGCCCTCAGTGTCCTCCACACCCTCACCCTCTGCCCTCAGTGTCCTCCTCACCCTCACCCTCTGCCCTCAGTGTCCTCCTCACCTCACCCTCTGCCCTCAGTGTCCTCCTCACCCTCACCCTCTGCCCTCAGTGTCCTCCTCACCCTCTGCCCTCAGTGTCCTCCTCGCCCTCACCCTCTGCCCTCAGTGTCCTCCACACCCTCACCCTCTGCCCTCAGTGTCCTCCTCACCCTCACCCTCTGGCCTCAGTGTCCTCCACACCCTCACCCTCTGCCCTCAGTGTCCTCCTCACCCTCACCCTCTGCCCTCAGTGTCCTCCTCAACCTCACCCTTTGCCCTCAGTGTCCTCCTTACCCTCACCCTCTGCCCTCAGTGTCCTCCACACCCTCACCCTCTGCCCTCAGTGTCCTCCTCACCCTCACCCTCTGCCCTCAGTGTCCTCCTCCCCCTCACCCTCTGGCCTCAGTGTCCTCCTCACCCTCACCCTCTGCCCTCAGTGTCCTCCTCACCCTCACCCTCTGCCCTCAGTGTCCTCCTCACCCTCACCCTCTGGCCTCAGTGTCCTCCTCCCCCTCACCCTCTGCCCTCAGTGTCCTCCTCACCCTCACCCTCTGCCCTCAGTGTCCTCCTCACCCTCACCCTCTGCCCTCAGTGTCCTCCTCACCCTCACCCTCTGCCCTCAGTGTCCTCCTCACCCTCACCCTCTGCCCTCAGTGTCCTCCTCACCCTCACCCTCTGCCCTCAGTGTCCTCCTCACCCTCACCCTCTGCCCTCAGTGTCCTCCTCACCCTCACCCTCTGCCCTCAGTGTCCTCCTCACCCTCTCCCTCTGCCCTCAGTGTCCTCCTCACCCTTTGCCCTCAGTGTCCTCCTCACCCTCACCCTCTGCCCTCAGTGTCCTCCTCACCCTCACCCTCTGCCCTCAGTGTCCTCCTCACCCTCTGCCCTCAGTGTCCTCCTCAACCTCACCCTCTGCCCTCAGTGTCCTCCACACCCTCACCCTCTGCCCTCAGTGTCCTCCTCACCCTCACCCTCTGCCCTCAGTGTCCTCCTCACCCTCTGCCCTCAGTGTCCTCCTCAACCTCACCCTTTGCCCTCAGTGTCCTCCACACCCTCACCCTCTGCCCTCAGTGTCCTCCTCACCCTCACCCTCTGCCCTCAGTGTCCTCCTCAACCTCACCCTCTGCCCTCAGTGTCCTCCTCACCCTCTCCCTCTGCCCTCAGTGTCCTCCTCACCCTCACCCTCTGCCCTCAGTGTCTTCCTCACCCTCTGCCCTCAGTGTCCTCCTCACCCTCACCCTCTGCCCTCAGTGTCCTCCTCAACCTCACCCTCTGCCCTCAGTGTCCTCCTCACCCTCACCCTCTGCCCTAAGTGTCCTCCTCACCCTCACCCTCTGGCCTCAGTGTCCTCCTCCCCCTCACCCTCTGCCCTCAGTGTCCTCCTCACCCTCACCCTCTGCCCTCAGTGTCCTCCTCGCCCTCACCCTCTGCCCTCAGTGTCCGCCTCACCCTCACCCTCTGCCCTCAGTGTCCTCCTCACCCTCGCCCTCTGCCCTCAGTGTCCTCCTCACCCTCACCCTCTGCCCTCAGTGTCCTCCTCACCCTCACCCTCTGCCCTCAGTGTCCTCCTCACCCTCACCCTCTGCCCTCAGTGTCCTCCACACCCTCACCCTCTGCCCTCAGTGTCCTCCTCACCCTCACCCTCTGCCCTCAGTGTCCTCCTCACCCTCACCCTCTGCCCTCAGTGTCCTCCTCACCCTCACCCTCTGCCCTCAGTGTCCTCCTCCCCCTCACCCTCTGCCCTCAGTGTCCTCCTCACCCTCACCCTCTGCCCTCAGTGTCCTCCTCCACCTCACCCTCTGCCCTCAGTGTCCTCCTCACCCTCACCCTCTGCCCTCAGTGTCCTCCTCACCCTCACCCTCTGGCCTCAGTGTCCTCCTCACCCTCACCCTCTGGCCTCAGTGTCCTCCTCCCCCTCACCCTCTGCCCTCAGTGTCCTCCTCACCCTCACCCTCTGCCCTCAGTGTCCTCCTCACCCTCACCCTCTGCCCTCAGTGTCCTCCTCACCCTCACCCTCTGCCCTCAGTGTCCTCCTCACCCTCACCCTCTGCCCTCAGTGTGGTGCAGAATCGATGATTGCAGTGGACGTAAGTGGCATTTCTCAATTGCAAACCTCACTCATCTGATGGGAATACAGCTTTTGAGGTCATCCTAGCCATCCTTTTCAACCAACTTTTGAGTCCTCACTTAACCATCACCCTACCTGTTTCCAATCCAACTCTCCAATGCCCCCAAGCTCATAACCTGACCATCACCCCTCCACTTCGAACCCTTAGCCATAAAAACCCCTTAAGCTAAGCTATATAATATTGGTGTTATAATACTATGAATCAGAAGCATTTTTGTTGTCCCCCAGTCAGACCACTGAAATAGAAAGTGGAAAGACAATTAATGTTTGAGAACAGCCTGAAAAGAAAAATAAATGAGCAGCAGGCATTACAGGTGGAGAGATGGGGAAGAGGGTGATGCTGGAAACAGTGAACACAATGGGAGGAGAAGTGTGTGGCAACTTATATTTGAGTGAAAAACCAGTTTATCAGGTAGTGACAAGTGAGACAGTCCTTATGGTGTAGCGTTGGTTGAGATTAGTTGCAAGTGGTGGTGTAGGTGAGTTGGGTGTACTGGTTAACAATTGGAAGGGGAGGCCTTCAAGTGGTTCACATGATAAAGCATTTGCCTGGAAACCCCTGAGGTTGAGTGTTTGAAGCTCAGTGTCCTGCAGACTTGGCAGGAAGCGATAAACGAACAAACTGCTGTGATTGGCTAAACAGTTCGACTGGGGTTAGGGTGGGAAAAAATGGAGGGGGCGGACTGGACTACATGGTCATATTTTTTAACACTGGTTTGTTTGCTGATGATGGCACAGAAGTCATAGAGAGAACAACAGTGGTGTGTATATTTTGTTATATGTTTTCTTATGTATATACTATCTTCACAAAGAATTTCACACATCAATGCAATGAAGTTGAGTTCTTCTTGCTTCCATATGTAATTGGACACAATATCATAGGAGTAATTCTTATGAACATTTTTATTATGAATCTTTAAAATAGAAGACTAATTACAATGAACTCTTTCAACATGCAAATATTTACCTCAACAAAATAGAACACATAGTAATAAAAACAAGCAATGTGTAATTAACACAGCTTTCTCAGTGAAATGTTCTGTTTTAAAAACCATAGAATCCAAATAAAGCATTAAACCCTTCAAGGAAAAGAAGCCAGGGAATCACTACAGTACAGCCATGTTACAGCCACATCCACAGGGACACTGCTAAAACCCATTCAGCCCCATTATTCCCCTATCTTAAGTACTTTACATTTTCAATTACCATAAGATTTTTCAAACAGTAAGTTTTAAAAGCACACTTGCAGATACAGAAAACTGTGCAAAAACATGGCATTACAAGTATTTTCTTTACAAATATAACCAACATTTAGGCAAACAACTTTCTGAAAAGACACTTGAAAGGCAGTGTATTTCTGTCTTTATTTAAGGTGAACATAGATGCATCCCTTCCTTCCCATAGTGACCTTAAACCATCGGTAACTGCTCAGAGATAACATTATACATATTTTGGTTAGTCACATGATCCATGCTAAATCTCATAGGCTGACAGTAAAGAGGATATGAAAATCCATGTATAGAACATCAGGCAGCTAAAAACAATTTCTGTTATTTTCTACTGGACCTTACGAACTACCCCCAGTAACAATGGAAACCAATCTATCTGCAAAACTTGAATGGAAAACTATTTAAAAACACAATTATTTTAGAGAGCATGGGTGGTTGTCCGGGTATGATATATTCACACTTACACCACCCAGTTCATCTCTACATGTCACTCTGCTGGCTACAGCACTACCACCAATGAAGCTCTACCTTAGAGGAGAATCATTACAGTGGAGTCATGTTTACTGATCTGATGTCTCTCATGTTTCTTTCATGCTAAAAGATCCAAGAAGAATACACTGATGATTAACCTATGCAGAACATTACTCAAAGATGCAAAAAAGTGGGAAGTCTATTTACTTTGAAACAATGTCCAAAATGTTGAAAAACTGAGCTTGTGATGGTTGAAATTTTACCTCACTTGTAAACTTTCTTTGAAGATCTCTGTGAGGTAGCTGTGTGTGTGTGAGTTGTTCATGGTATGTGAAGTGTGTGTGTGGTGTATGTAAGATGTGGGTGCATGTGTGATGTGTGTGAAGTGTGTGTAAGGTGTATGTGAGTCGTGTGTGTATGTGTGAGTGGTATATGTGTGGTGTAATGTGTGTATGTGTCTGTGGTATATGTGAAGTGTAATGAGTGTATGTTTCTGTGGTATATGTGAGGTATAATGTGTGTATGTGTCTGTGGTACATGTGAGGTATAATGTGTGTATGTGTCTGTGGTATATGTGAAGTGTAATGTGTGTATGTGTCTGTGGTATATGTGAGATGTAATGAGTGTATGTGTCTGTGGTATATGTGAGGTGTAATGTGTGTATGTGTCTGTGGTATATGTGAAGTGTAATGAGTGTATGTTTCTGTGGTATTTGTGAGGTGTAATGTGTGTATGTGTCTGTGGTACATGTGAGGTATAATGTGTGTATGTGTCTGTGGTATATGTGAAGTGTAATGTGTGTATGTGTCTGTGGTATATGTGAGATGTAATGAGTGTATGTGTCTGTGGTATATGTGAGGTGTAATGTGTGTATGTGTCTGTGGTATATGTGAGGTGTAATGTGTGTATGTGTCTGTGGTATATGTGAAGTGTAATGTGTGTATGTGTCTGTGGTATATGTGAAGTGTAATGTGTGTATGTTTCTGTGGTATATGTGAGGTGTAATGTATGTATGTGTCTGTGGTATATGTGAGGTGTATGTGTGAGTGGTATATGTGTGGCATTATGTGTGTATGTGTCTGTGGTACATGTGAGGTATAATGTGTGTATGTGTCTGTGGTACATGTGAGGTATAATGTGTGTATGTGTCTGTGGTATATGTGAAGTGTAATGTGTGTATGTGTCTGTGGTATATGTGAGATGTAATGAGTGTATGTGTCTGTGGTATATGTGAGGTGTAATGTGTGTATGTGTCTGTGGTATATGTGAAGTGTAATGTGTGTATGTGTCTGGTATATGTGAGGTATAATGTGTGTATGTGTCTGTGGTATATGTGAGGTATAATGTGTGTATGTGTCTGTGGTATATGTGAAGTGTAATGTGTGTATGTGTCTGTGGTATATGTGAGGTATAATGTGTGTATGTGTCTGTGGTATATGTGAGGTATAATGTGTGTATGTGTCTGTGGTATATGTGAAGTGTAATGTGTGTATGTGTCTGTGGTATATGTGAGATGTAATGAGTGTATGTGTCTGTGGTATATGTGAGGTATAATGTGTGTATGTGTCTGTGGTATATGTGAAGTGTAATGTGTGTATGTGTCTGTGGTATATGTGAGGTATAATGTGTGTATGTGTCTGTGGTATATGTGAAGTGTAATGTGTGTATGTGTCGGTGGTATATGTGAGGTGTTTGGGGACGTCTCTACAATGTTTCTCAGGTAAAGCTGAGTTTGCAGCACACCTCCAGATGCATTACTATGTTGGACCGAGCTTGATTCACAGAGGGAAGCAACATAGAGCTCTGCTGATTTAACCTAACATCACTTCACTCATGTACTGAGGCTTGCGGGTTATAATGCACATGTTTGATATGCTACCACTGGGATAAAATATATCACCTTTCAAATGGAAAATAATGCATACCAGGAAAGCATAAACTAAAATAAAAAAAACACAGAAAGAAAGTAAAAGGGAGAACAATGTACACAATGAGGATATCAGTTACAGTAGCACCCCACAATAAGATTGTCACAGACCGCTTCTAAAATCACAACATAGAACGGTGACTTCATAGATGAATAACAGTAATAATTATAATATATTCAGTCAGTCTTTTTATGCCTCAAACACTTTTAAAGGCAACTAAATGTGATTGGTGGCACAGGACTAGTTACAGACTGACCCGGTTTTATAAATCACAGTCAATTAACTCTGCACAGGACACCTTCACCTCCCATGTGTATCTGTGCGTGCAATTTCCTTCCAATTATCCTCTACACCTGTACCCCCCTTCCCATGATCCCCTACACCTGCATTCCCCCTCCCATGATGCTCTATACCTTTTCCTACTGTGTTGCGTTAACATTTGAATGCTTTCATCTGTAACTCCTGAATATTCCACAGCAGGACAGAGGGAATGAGGAGCTGAGCAGGTGTGATGCACAGCATTCTGAAACGCATCTTAAAATCACCATTAATCAACACATCACCCAGGAGTCCTGCAGCTACAACATTTCTTACAAGAGGTCTGGACATTTGAGGTTATAAGAATGATATGACCCCACCCTTATTTATACCTGTAGCCTTAGCAGTTCCAACAGTTAGATGAAAGGGGCCAGTCCAATACAGAAGATGAAACACCACCAAGGCACTTTGCGAATGGCAGGTACGAAACCTGGGCCAATGTGAACAGCATCAGAACAAGTCATCTGAGACCTCTGAGAGCCGATGGCCTCTCCTGATTGGGAGATGTAAGGAGAAGACATAACCAATGGCATCGCCTGATTGGGAAATTCCATGAAAACGCTTAACCAATGGCCTCAATTGGGCAATGCCAAAAGGTGTGACCATTGGCCTCTGCAGACTGGACAATGCCAAGAGAAGGTAGCCTCTGGTCATTGGGTGATACCTGTATATGTAAATCCATAGAGGCTGGTTATCCTCCAGTACTGTTGATCCCCCTTGTGTTTGGATGTTTTATTGATTTTTGGTAGCAATATTTATCTGGTTACATAAATAGCAATTGCGTGTCACAATGAATTAATGAATTGCCAATGTATTGTTGATTGAAGTGAGTTGTACTCCAAACTGCTGGATAATATGAGACACAGCTGTAGTGTGCCATGGGACACATGCAATGTGTCCTATATTTTAACACCCAGATGAACACGTGTTTTCCCAAGCGTAAATAGGCCAGCAGTAATAATAAAATGATTAAGGAGCTATTCTTCAAACTCAGAGTTTTTGAATTTGATTCCCGGGTACAGCACTACTACTGTGCCCTCAAGCAATGTACATAACCCAAAACAGCTTTAGTAAAATATCCAACAATAGAAATGGACAGTGTACAGAATTTAAACTCAGTAAGTTATTTTGGATAAGAACATCTGCTAAATGCCTACTTGTAGGTAAATGCAAATGTGACTCCTGACTACAGCTAAGTACAGTTATCTTTTATAATTATATATCCCTTCAGAGCACCTATTCTGAGAGTCTGTTACTCATTTTCTCATGCTTATAGCAATCCATGATTCCCACACACCATTTTGTGTGCATTTACAACCAATAAACTCCAGAGGATTCCAGTCCAGTACAACTCTATATCACAGGTGGTTTCACCACAGGCTCCAGGAGCTTTTGCCAACAGCTGTTATGGAATGAAATATTACACTCCTCTGTTACCACAAGTATTTGTATTTAAAGGTAGAGAAGTATACAGGTGTGTGTATGAGAGATTAGTATGCCTTTTATTTCTTAATAAATCATCTCAGAATGTTTCATAGTCATGTTCTGTGGTGTGGATCATGTTTATCCACATTTTAGGTGATAAAAATGTTCATGACATTGTACTAGTCCATCAGAACAGTACAGTTGATGCCTTTTATGTTACATATAGGGGGTTCAAAAGTCTGAGACCAAATTTATTTCAAACTTTTTTCCTGTAATCATGGAAATAAAGTTTTAGGATTCTGAAAAAAATGTAAAACAAAATTATGACAATTAAAATGAGGAAGACATTTTTTAACATTCTGCACTATTTCCAGGTCAAATGTAAGCAAATTTGTGACATTGACCATGTTAACTCCTTTGTACAGAAGGTCAGATTCCGTTGAACATTAATGAAGGACAGGAAGCTTTGGGCACCATGGGATAACATGGCTCAGGTTTTGCACAAACTTGTGGAATCCATGCCATCTCCAGTGCACACTGTCATAAAACAAAAAACCAAGACATTCTAAGGTTCATGTATATTTTTCAAAGATTCAACTTTTCTCTCAAAATGTTAATATAATTTGTCATTAACATTTTTAAATGAGTAAAGTACAAAACAATGAAAGAATGCAAGAAGCATTTCCATTAAAGATCTCAGATCTTTGGACCCTACTGTACAGGCTACCTAAACAGGAAAAAATACAAAAATCACCTCCCCAAAATAACGATGATCTTGGACAGGCTATCCGTATGGCTGTTTCTGACGTTTATATAACCTACCAGCACCTCACAAAGGAAAACTGCTGGCAAGCTGTGATGCCTTGTGGTGGACTGTGATGCTCTGTGAGATTGTTCTAGATTGTGGCCTGCTGTCATATTTAATTGGCTTAAATGTATAGCCAATGAACATGAAGGACCCTTCATACATGGGCTGTGTCTCACTTGACACAGGGAGGTGTGGCTTCAATCTGATATCGAGAGGATGGAGACAGTACTGCACACTGCAGAACCAGACATACAGACTAACTGACCATTACTGTTTACAACTGACGTCACTTTCTTAACTAAGCACAGTGTGTCAATGTCTTTTTTTGGCATTTTTTGGATACACGAGACTTCCACAAAACAGAGACTAAAGATTACAGAAGAATCGTTTCTCTCTTGATTGTACCTGTACACGGTGCCACAAAATATCCTCTACGTAGGCAACTGTACTCATTTTTTTTCTTCCTGTTACAATGAACAACAATGTTTCTGTATCACTGTAAAACAACAACAAAAATCTCCAGATTTGAAGCTCTTTATAGCTGAAGAGAAGGTACTGAAGTGCACGCTATTACACTGTATTTACACCACTGTACAGTAACAAAGACTGCACAGTGTGATATAGAAGTACTAATAATCCACTATTTCCTCCTGTGCAGAAGGTCTGTCACCAGTGGAATAGGATGAGCTGGGAATTCTAGCAGGAATTAATGGATTCTAGCACAACAGCTGATTGTACCTTTACAATTCCTGGACTTGACAGAGCATTCCGCAAGCTGTTTAATGAGAACACATCACAAATGTTTGGGTCTTTTCTTTTGTTTTATGCTGATATATTATAGAAAGAACTAAAAAAGTAAAAAAAAAAAAAATGTTAATAGTTTCCCAACAAATGAAAAGGATATTCTTGTAAATAACAGCAACATTCCATGCAACATTAACTGTTGCTTACATTCCTCCTCGCGATGGGAAACTGTTCTAAAGCCTTTTCTGTGTGGATGACTTAGGCTTTCTCACAGGTAGATCTCCCTCTTGGAGGAGTGGCGGGGAGGTGGGTCCTTGTTGAAGGCACAGTGGGGGTCCTCCACGCCCCCTGGGCCCCCATTTGCCAGCCGCTCTGGGCTCTCTCTCTCCTGGTAAGGCACAAAAGTAGAGAGTTTTGGGGTGCTCTTGGTCTTGCGGGTTGGCGAGGGCTGACCAGGCATCCAGCAGGTGTCTGAATGACCGAATTCGGTGCATTCTGGAGTGCAGTTCCCAGTCATGGTCACGTCTGGGAGAGACCGCACGTCTGCTGAGAGACAAACCACACAGTATCTACATCAGGGAGAGACCGCATGCTGTATTGGCTGAGAGAGAAACCACAGAGCAAGTAAACCAGGGAGACACCACACATTTGCTAAGAGAGAGACGCTACACAGCATCCACTTCAGTTAGAGACCACATATCTGCTGAAAGAGATGCCACACGGTATCTGCATCAGGCAGAGACCACATGCTGTATCTGCTGAGAGATAAACAACACAGCACCTACAACATCAGGGATGAGACCACATATCTGCTGAGAGAGACACCACACAGTATCTGGATCAGGGGTAGACTATGCAGTGGTGCTTCCACGTTTCCAGTTACTGTTTCCATGGAAACCACACAGCAGCTACATCAGGGATAGACCTTACAGTGGCTTACCATGCTGTTTCCATGGAAACCAGGCAGCTCTAGCAGACAGGTTGCCAGGGGGTGAGATGCTTTATATGAAAATGATTGGGTAATCTCAAGCCTTTTAGAGCCTATAGATTTCATGTGTTCAGTTCAGCCTTAAGACAAAAGTGAAACAGATAAAGAGAATGACGATATTTTTGAATAACCTGTGAAACCAAGTCAAAAATGAATTGAGAAAGAGACATCAACATCAAGTCACCAATATCAGTTTTCACCTGTAATGGTTCCCTTACCCCAAACAAAAGAATAAATAAATTTACTATGAATTAGAAAAGATCCAGGGACCAATGACTGTAACCATGAATGTGGCTGAGGCCTGCCCAACAGCCAGTACGGACCGCATATGAAATCAGGACCTAGTGCATGCTTCATGTTTTAAAACATAAGAATACAGAATCTGGTGGTCAGTGCTAACTCTTGGTGTGTCTTGTGTGGAGATTCCCACACTCTGAAAGAGAGACTGGGCACCACTATGGATAATCAACTGTAAATAATAACACAAGGGAAATACTACAGATAATCTCACAATGGATAATTTTATGTGGCACTCCAAAACTATGCGCAGACTACAATATGTTTCTGAGTGCTTATTCCCAACGCTTGCTGTATCTTGAATCCCTCTGCTCACATTTATCAAGAAAAGGAGGTGAACTCCTCATCTAAAATGAAACATATGCCAGTTCAGCTTTCCCCCCTTGTAATAAAGTAAGCCCCAGGTTTAATTAGAAAAATATAGCATCCTTTTCTCTTCCTCCTTAGCATTCCTGTAAAACACCCCTCCTTTCACAGTATTTTTTTCCTTATCTCTGTCCTTACATTTACTTGATATATCCTTTATATTTTGCATTCTGGCTATCATCATGTGCCATGCGTTTGTAAATGTCACTTTCATTCATTAAGCAAGCAGTCTAATCCAAAATGAATTACGGGAATGCATCAACGAACATATTGATGCACAGTGATTTAGATACAAGACTGCTCCGTAACAGCAAAGCAACAAGAGCTGCTGCAGTAAAAGCTGTCATGCCTGAGTGCTGTAGTGAAGTGCCAAACAGTAAAAGTACTCTAACATCCACCTTGCTGTGCGGCTGTAAAATGAGCTGGCTGAAGCTCAGTGCATTCTACACACTGCTATGAGTGAGGAAACCAAGATTAAAGAGGTGCAAATGTAACAGGTTTATAATTTGTGGTACACTTACCATCAGTACACAGCCAATAGGTGATAGTGTCTTTGAATTGTATCATATTCCTCAACAGCCAATACATGATTGTTCCTTTCAATTGTCTCATTCTTGTACACAAAAAGGTGGAATCTTATTAGCCAGTGTGTTTGCATCATGCTGGCAAGATATGACACAAGAACATAGTTGTGTATCTTTTAGAACGGTCCCAGTCACATGGATGCGAATTGATGGTAGGTCACGTTTCACACACTACACTAAAGGTTTATTTTCATATATTAAAGTGAATATAGGAAGATACCTGTTATTATTAACCATGAACACAACACAGCAGAACAGAACAGCTACACATGTTCTCTCTCTCTCTCCCTCTCTCCTTCATCACTCCCCCTCTATGATCTATTACTCATTCAGTTAAAACAAGCTGTACTGACAAGCCAATAAACAGGATTGTACATCTTAAACATCACTGAAGTATTTTAGAGATTCATTTAACAACATTTGCAGTAATGGTTATATGGTTCAAGTACTCAATGAAGCATTTCTTTTTTTCCTACTCTCTTCTCTGGGGACTCTGTTTATAATAACTGATCTTTTTATACTTACACGCATGCACATGCGCGCACACATACCAGTCTCAGGGTGCTGGATCTCTCCAATGCTGCCGTCAGGAGTGGTTCTCTCATAGTGCTCCTCAGGGACAGCAAGGGGCCCAATTCGGGGTCCTGAGGAGGACTTGCTGCTGGGCGTCTCAGACTCCTCCAGACCGCTGTCATACAGGCTGTGGGAGGGGTCCTGCAGCTCTGGTGTCTGATTGGCTGTGGAGAATGTCACTCGACGATGAGGAAGCTGCAAGGTTGAGGAAACAGAGCATGACCATTACCAAAGAACTTTGATAAGAAGTGAAAGCTAATTGGTCATTCCATTGCAACATCAGTGCGCAGCAGCAGAGCTACGCCTCTGCCATTTTGGACTGAAGGCGGCTAACGTATTATCAAAGACCTTAATGATACCAGTAAAACGTCCCGCCTACAAAGTGCCGTACGTAAGTAAAACAAAATTCTTTCTGTTCTATTGTCATATATTTAATGCCTCTACCGAAATGGCCTGTGTTTAACAATTAAAAGAAAATATAAATATGCATACTATTATAATAATTTACTTATTTATTACATTTATAAAAAGAATCAAAGCAGTAATGTTTAAAACATTCATTCAGAATTTGACTTATTACACTTTCAAATCATGGGTTCAGATTTACAAATTCTGAGTGTTCCAAAGAGAAAGATATGACATTGCATAACATGATATAACATAACTTTAATAAATAATAAATTTAATAAATGATTATTTTTGGGCTGCTTTGCTTTCTACTTGAAGGCTACAGGTCGATATTTAATTTGTAACTCTAATTGTAACTTCTAATGCAGCCTATATGCTTAAATAATTAAACACATCAAGTTTCTGTTCAATTGTTAATGTTTATTAAAAGTTTTTAAATAAAGGAGTGTGTCCTGAATGGCATTTCTGGTTTTTCCATGGTATCAAATCGGGTATTGATTTGGTTGACTCTGATGCATAACTTTAGAAAAACAGAAACAATGTAATGATATTTAAGCCCTAATGGTCATAAAACTGAATTTAAGGCACCATGGCCAAGCATTTTCACCAAAAGCTGATGCTTTGATGTTTGGATTGGGCAAGTTATCATCACAACTTTATGTTAGCAGGTGCATAAGGTAGCACTAACACAGATTCCATAATTTCTACACTTTTGTGAATAAATTACTTGTCAGGGTCATTGGAGAAACAATGTGTACTGTCACACTGACAGTTTTTGGAGTGGATTGCTGAACATTGCTTTCTGTTATTCCACTTGAAATTCTCTTTCACGGTCATGGTATCTCTGTAGGCAGCGTAATAATTTATTTTGGTCCTTATTAACAAGTTTCAAAAATGAATACACATAGAAATAAATAAATAACATTAAAGCATTAAATTAAATGGAAAAAACAATGAAAAGAAAAACATTTGACTGAAAAGGTGTAGGCTGAAGCTTTAGCTTATTTTTTTTAATATATTTTAGCTTAGGTTCTATGCTGTTGTCTGTACCTGTTTTCAGTCCAAAATGGCGGCAGTGCTACCACAACGTCAAAAAAGCACAAGAGTTTTTTCTCTTTGCTTCTGTGCTCTTTCCCATTACTGTCTAACATGGCATGCATATTCTTTACTTTTTTTACTATTTACTACTGGACTGTTAGGGGCTGTGTCCACCAAAGTTTATCAGGAGCTGAGCGTATTTTCAGTGCTGAGTGCACGGCAGCCAATGTTTTATTTTCGGTCACAGAAAGTTGAAAAATGTTCAACTTTGAAAATACACTACACACATCAATGTCACTTTGTACTCAGCGGTCCAATCACGTTGAAGAATAGGTGGGACATAAAGTGCACAGCGTAGACAAGTTACGTTTTTGCCTGTATTGCTAGCAATAGTGATAAATAGTTAACCAGTTTGTAATACAGTGTGTAGTGAAAGGTGATTTTGAATTTGAATTTTTTGACTTTTTTCAAAATGCTTCTGGCTAGGCATTGATCAGCTGATGGACATTAGGTAGCAACATAGGCTAGCTATTGCTACATCTAACATGAAGATCAATATCAATAGGTATCCTATAACCGAACATGGAGCCTCATTTATAAAACTATGCAAACTTTTGTACTTTACACACGCCAAATCAAGTTTGCATAGCAAAAAAAAATTCTGATCTATAAAACTTGCATACACAAAACATATGCATGTCTATTATAAATCACAACTAATCCGACAATTGTGCGTGAGCGTCAGCCATAACCATACCCTGAAGCGCCTACATTTAAGCACATATGGCCCTCCGGAAGTTGGAAATCAATTAAACAAGATCTATAAATATTGTACAGGATACAGCAATACATTTTAAATGCAATAATTGCAGCGAATAGGGGAAAAAATAAACTTCCCAGAATGCTAAATTAAAGCTTTTGTCTCCTAAATAGAGATTAAAAAAATATACTTTCAGGTGGCCACAGCACCAGGGTAACAAATACCAAAAAACCTTGCATGGCAGGAGGTTACCATGGCTGTCAATTCCTCAGGTATACAGATAAAAATCAAGAAAAATGGTGCAACATCAAGGTTGAGGCAAACAGGTGTATACGTCCCGAATGGCAAGTGTAGGAGCAACGGGCAGCGGTATATGGGTGCTACCACTGAGCTCCCTCGATGAGGGGCTAGCTGCTATTTGAAAAAAACACATACTTTTTTGTCAACATGAACGAATCATGACATGATCCTGACCATCGGGCAACCACATTTGTCAGTGTCATTAGTGCATCGCACTTTTATTTAATGGAGATTCTTACAATTTATTTACACATATTCATCAACTGACGGTGCCCTTTTTGCAATGTGAGTGCAGTCTATTAAACCAGTTACATAGGGAAAACTGGATATCGCTTTAAAGGGGAATCTAATGTACCACGAACTCAGAGGAGTGATGCCATCCAACACTCTTGGCATGACATAATGGGCTGGGATATACCCGACCCTGTCTGCTATTTCCCGCTGGACACGCCTTATGGCAAAGAGCCCCAGAGTTGACAGGATTTGCAGACTGGCTGGTCGCTACATGTAGGGCGCTCCACCACCGGCCCCAGTTTAGCACAATGTTCCAAGAGCACAGCTCTTGTTAAACGAAAACGACTCCTGAGCCAAGTTTCATCAGGGGCAAAAAAGTCAGAACGGTCCCTGAAGACACCTTCCCATCACAGCATACCAAGCACAATATCCTCTAACATTTCCAAGGCAGCCATTGTCATGCTGTCTTGCTGTATTCGCACACTTCAGGTCTATTTTTGTGAACAATTTAGTTGAATATTAAAAATGCACTGATTGCTCACATCTGTTAATCTCATTTCTCACTTATTTATGGCCAAAATAACATTGATTGCGAAAACTAATTTGATCCTAATTAATCACGAGGAATAAGGAAACTATTGTGCAAATTTCTTTTGGTCTCTAGGGTGTGCTATTTAGAGCAAATATGTGCCCTAAATGTGTGTACCCATGGGTCAAACGTATCGTACCAGTGTGCACATTCTCACGTCAAGCATAAGTTTCATAAATCACAAATTATGCATGAAAATCAGTGTACGCACGTTTTGCAGCGTTTATAAATGAGGCCCATGGTCATATGTATGGCATGGTATGTGGCTACCTTGTTAACATACTCAACTCTTTCAAAATATCTTGTAAACAAATTTTTTTTTATTTTTATTTTGAGACCCCGATTTTTCCCAACCCAAACTACAACCAAACTTGTTGACCTCACCGTGGCACCTGGTCTGTCAGCTTTGGGAGGAGAGGCCGAGCATGTGACTCTTATGCACACAGAGGCTGCACCACTAGTTTCACACTGCCTATGACATTGGAGGAAGATGTGGTCAGTGTGCTCTAAGTTTGTGCTTCTACAGGCTCCTAGCATGACCAGAGAGGATGCTTTTGCGATGAGACCAGCAAGCTTAGCCGTTGGTGAGGCTGGGTTTCGGGCCCCTGACCTCAGGGCTCCCAGGCGAGTGTCTTACCCTGTGAGCCACCTGGAGGCCTTATACACGAGATGGCCATGTATAATTATCACTAGTATAAAATCCCATGGTATCATAACGATACTTGCTATGCTGATATAGTTCACAATACTATATCAACCCATTACTTAACTATAGATAGAGTAGTTAGAATATATTGTCCCATAATGGTTATCATCTTTATGATTTTGCAGCAAATTTCTCACAGCCTCAAATTAATTATGTCAATTTACCTTGCAGTCAGAATATAACCTAACATGCATGATTATACATAGTCAGCTATCTTAAGAGCAGTCTGACTGACCGTGTCATAGCAACCAACCCGAAAAAAATCTGTTGCGCTTTCAAATGCTCTGAGCTGAGTATTCTCAGCACTCAGCGTTTTCAAATGGGAGTGTACAGCGTTTTCAGCATTGGTGGACACATGGCCTTACACACAGCTAACACATACAGGTAACACACAGTACCACCATAACCCGTTCAATCACCATTACACTTTACAAGAGTAAAACACAGCACTTAAGGTGCCGCTGTAGGGCACTAATTACACTGTTCCCAGATCAGTGTAAGTTTTCTAGTAAAATAACAGAACTGCATTCCATGAAAAATGAATACAAAATATTTCAGTAAAATGTACAGATTTCTGAACCGCAACGCAGTGCAAATGAATGTGTGCAATGTAAAATCTGAAATATGGGAGGTAATGTGACAAAGCACAGTAAGCATGTCCACTGCAACTCCTGTCCCTAACCTGGCCCAAAGCCTGCGCCACCTGGAGGTGCCCAGTTTCACTTGAACACAACATCTTGAAGCAAATAACAATGTAACAGTTTAATTTTAAAAATTCAAACTTTGAAAATGCATCTTCCAGAGGGGAAAAAACCTTTCATTTGATGCAGCTGTATTCAATTAAATGTAATCAGTTTGTACAAAATGTTTGTACAAACTGTCAGACATTGAATGTATTCTGAAAATCATTTTTGGAATGATGTAAATGCTAGTTTTTGTGTGGGTGTGTTAAAATGTTTAATAAATGTGTTATGAGCAAATTTTGCATTATTTAGTTATGTTTTTTTGCACAGTTTTACAAAGTGTTTTGTCTGCCGTGGCTGTCCTGCTGTTGGCCCTTAGCCATCTACCACAATGCAAACCTGGAGAACACCAGGATCCTACCAAGTCACTGACCCACTGACCTCTCAGTATCATCTCTGAGTTCTAAACTTATATAGAACAGTTAAAAAACAGCTTTCTGTATTGACTGTATCTCTATGTCCCACATTCCAACAATACAAAGGTCTTGAGTGTGCTCCCTGGTAGCTTCATACTCCAGCAGAGTAGAAGAATATAAAATCCCATAATTTAAGGTTTGCTTTACACAATCAGAGTTTACAATTTACAGGCATGTTTTTACTGGAGTGCGGACAGGAGCGGGACATAATGTACCATTCTATGGGTGCAGCTTGTCGCCGTGCTGTTTCACATTCTCCCTGAGAAGCCTGAGTTGCAGCAGCCACCCACCTGCCTGCCTGCAGCTCCAAACTCTCCCTCTGAACAAAGACACTGCTGTTTGGATGTTGCTCATTTTGTTCTTTTTTAGGAGGCCTACTTTTCAAAGCTGACAGACAGAATGGCCTGCAGCTGGAATATTTAAACCAGACAAGAAAAAAATGAGAAAGAGACGAGGGAAAGAAAATATGTGTGAGACAGTGAGATTGTAAGGGTGTGTATGTTAGATAAAACATGTTTTATGCATGTGAGAGAAAAATGAATCACATGCTCCCTTAACATATCATTAGTCAGACAGCAGAATTTTGCATGACCTCATTTCCTGGTTTGTCTTCTGATTGTAAGGTTTCATGCAGTTACCACAAGTAATCACAAATACATATAGAGATATGTAGGAGTACAATTAACTTCCTTCCCTAAAATAAGATGGGGGTTAATACAACATTTTTCCCTTTGGTGGAGGAAATACAACATTCTGTTCAATAGTGGGGTAAATAAAAAGTATTCTACCTACACAGGTTTTTGACCCATAGCAGGTCAAAAACAGCATTCTCCCCCATAGTTTTGCAAATACAGAATTCTACCCTGCACTGGGGTAAAGAGAGTACTCTAGCCCAACATTGGAGTGAATACAGAATTTTGCTATAGTGCTGAGATAAGATTGAGGTAGCATTCTGCCTCATATTGGGGCAAATACAAAATTCTGCCTCACAGTAGGAAAAAGACAGCATTCTGCTCCATACTGGGATAAACGCAGCAGGGTCATTCTATATCAAATCACTTTAGGAGAGAAGATTTTGACACCATCACAGATCTTTGTCAGATCTTTGAAACACTTTTCCAGATGATACATAGTGATTTCAAAGATGATGTTTGATCATTTTTATGTGTAAATATTGATTAGTTGCAAATAAAAAATTGTATGTATTTCCTATATATCTTCACATTTCAAAAACTATGAATCACATTTGGACCATATTTGGTCCTAAAAATAATAAGGATCAGGACAAACCCACAAGTCTACCATTTCTTAAAAACAGCTCATTATATTAATTGCCTGTTACTTAAAAGTTTTAACAAGCTCATCCTCACTAGTTAATTTCTCAGACCATTGATGGGTGCTGTGGAGAAAAACGGAATCTGTACTTTTCCCCCAGTATAAAGATATAATAACAGGCTTTGTACATGCCTAAAGTAAAATGACTGAATAGGAAATCTCATTTTCTGGGTCAACTCTGCCTTTGTTGGTGGGTTCCATAAATCATTGCACAGCTGAAAAATACACACATAACTGGTCTAGAGGGTACTGTGGCTGCATGGCTTCATAAGAATCAAAAAAGAAAAAATATTTCATTTTTCAATTAGGTGTCCTGTAACCCCCAACCCCAGAACAACCCCGATGCTCTGAGTCTCTCCTGGAGCCGGTTTCATTATCATCATTTAGCTGACGCTTTTATCCAAAGCGACTTACAGTTGATTAGGCTAGCCAAGGACCAATCAGCCCTGGGAGCAATGTGGGGTTAAGGGCCTTGCTCAAGGGCCTAACAGCCCATGGTGTTCTTGCCAGGGGCTGGACTGGGGCTTGAACCACCAACCTCTGGAGTCCCAGTCATTTACCTTAGCCACAAGACTACAGGCTGCCTTTGTTCAAATTCCCCTCAATTCTGCCTTTTAAACGCATCTGTACTCGTAGGTGCCTTTAAATAATACACGAAGAAGCAAATATACTCAATTCTACAAAAATTCTGATGAACGAGGCACTTGGTTTTAATCAAATGGGATTGCCAGAGGGAGAGAATGTATCACAAATCTCTCACATTTCAACAATGGCATGCCTCAAACCAAGTTCATCAAACATTTTTATATGTCAGAAAAGTATCTGACGATGCCTTTCCATTCATTACCACATGCAATTTTATTTGAAGCTACATCAGCAATCAACTACTGAGGCTTTCAAATCAAACATATTCAAAACTGGCAAAAGACAGACTGTGAAGAATGAGGGGCTGAAAAAGGGGCTCAGGATATGGAGACACAAACTTTTCCTTATTTAAAAAATGACACAGATTGTGATTTTCTGGAGGAGCAGTTTTTGAACATGGTGTCCCCCAGCATCTCCACTTTATCTCACGGGCAGCAACTCAAAGAGCAGTTTGCTGGGACGTTTAACAATCTAAATGCAGTCCGCACAGCCTGGCCATCAGTCACACCAATAACCCTCTCATTCATCTCTACAGCTTCAGACAGTAACCTCCTGCAAACTAGTCATTGCATTTAAGATCATATATTCCGATGTTCAAATATTAAGGGTTAAAACTGACATATATATGTTATCATAACATTTGTTATCATTTTAACATTTCAAAATACTCTCTGCATTCAAAAATACAATTTTGAGTTTTCTAAAGGTTGTGTAAATTTCAAAGACGGGTGGCTTTCAAATATGCTACTTTAGGGATATAACTCTGTGATGCAAGAAACCTTTAGAGATATAATCGTTCACAGATACGGCTCAGTAAAAGCGTGCCCCTGTGGAGAGATGTACAGACATGATCATGGTGGAGATATGACTTATTAATATGATTCTGTATGATGAGAGAGATTGGCTTTATAGACCTATTGAACGAATTACAAGGTAAGTCTACTTACTCCCCAGTACTTCGCAGCACAAAATCATGTTATACGCAAGATTTGCTAAATTTTCTCCAAACTACATGATAAAGCAGGACAGCTGCACCTGTTTTGAAGTGTGAGACACTGCCGCGGTCTGCGCACCAAAAATGCACTATTCTACGTCAGACCCCTCCCCACTCGGCCCCACCTGCATGCTCCAGTGGCGTTGCATTATATGTTAAATACATGAAGATGGGAAAAATATCCAGTTCAGTTTCTGTCCTCTGAGCCTTTCTTATCCTACACACCTGCAGTAACACTACATAAAAACAGTCTCTGCCTTTCTGTCGCAGCGGTAGTGCTGGAGGAAAGCCAGCTCTATGTCGCTTATGGAGGGATCTGGTTATCTCTATGGCAGGTGCAATGTCCTGCCAAGAAAAGTATTCTAGCAAAGAGAAATGCCTGTGGAAAGTTTTACTTACTTAGCTGTCAAATCATCAAACACATTAAATACAAGTATATCTATGTACATACAGTGACATGCCTATGTTTATGAACAAACTGTTGCTGTTCTTTGAATTTCTGTCATGCTGTAAACTTAAAAAAAAATGAGACCCTGGTAACTTTATTGTTGACCTCCTTGACTGTCTTGACATTTTATGCAGACTGGAAAAGGTCTGTCTTTCTTTTACTTTTCCTGCTGCTTTCTGCTTTCTCCCACCCTCTCTTCTTCTGTCCAGGCTGGTGTTTGGAATGAGGTTGAAGTGTACTTACAGACAATGGCACATATAATAGCATGTATGAAATATGATAGAGAAAAGTTAGGCTATTGTAAAGCAGGTTCTGCATGTTCTCATTGATAATGTTATTGCTGTTGCAGATATCCAGTGTGAGCTTTTCCTCTGTGAAGAATCCAGGACTAGGGGCAGTGTTTATGGAGCTATCAGCACTGACGTTCTGAGGCCCAAAAGCACATTTGTGCTCTCCAAAACTTATCTGAAACCTTCTCTCTGTGAAATACGATTTCCACAGCTGCCTAGACAGCATTGCTGTGTGTGCTAACTGGTGATATTTTGGCTACTCAGAATCGTCAGAAGGGTTTGAGTTTGAAATGTTTCACTATTGATGCACACAGCAGAGATACAAGAAGGAAATCCTGTTTGAGGTTTTACATTTAGTAAGTGCTGTGATCTTTTTTAATATATAAATACCATAATCAAGTTTCAACTTCCTTATTATTTAAACCCTTTGGGCCATGATTAAAAACATGGTTGTCCTGTTTTTATTTTCTCCCATTTGTTGTTTTAAAGGTTGACAAAGATAGAGAGAGTGCATCATTAAGTACCTTAGTGAGAAACAGGTGTCACACCTTTGCCCCAGCTGAGCCAATTAGCATCACTGCTCTCAAAACAAGCAGGTGGTCTCCCAGCAACCATCTTCTGAATATGACACCTTTAAGACGGGCCAGATCTTTCAGCCCCCTTTCCTGGCTCATTCGTCAGCAATGAGACAGGAGCCAGAGCGTACAGAGGGTTTTAAAGGGGGACGCAATGGCCAGAACGTTTCTGTTTTATCATCCAGAAACCGACTTCCCCCATGGCATCCGAAATCTCGGGACATGCTGAGCCCCGTCTCCTGTGTGGAGCAAAACAGCATCTATCTGCAGCTTGGAATGCAGCTTCGAGATCCATGTTGCATGAAGTTTCCCAATCAGTTCCTTCTGACTGACCTCTTAAGAAACTGACAGTCTTTCTGTTTTACATCCAAACACTGACACACAAAGCACTCAATTTCCCTGATCTGAGTCTTTGTGCTAGGGCTTAGGCGCACATTGGGAAGTGTCAGATCCACTTTTGCTATTTGAACGGCAGATTATTTGGGTGCATAGTCAGAAAAGGACTTCTGATCTTAACCATAGGTGTGGTTTGGGCATAACAGGAACCAAACAAACAACAGGAAAAAACCAATCAGTGTTTTCTCCCACTCCTTTTCAGGCACCTGGATGGTAAAATCCTAATTGATGTTGTAATGGGTGGAATTAGTCAGTGGAAGAAATGAGATATTCACTAATAGTTATTGCAGGAACCCATTAAACAGAATAGGGTCGGCTTGAGTTTCTTTCACAAATACATTCCATACTAGAGTGGTCGTAGAATTAGTACAGTAATGTATTAGTATAGTGGTATGTACAAAAGAGTGTTTAAAATATATATTTGTGAAACATAATTGGTGACAAGCATCAAAATTGTATATATATATATATATATATATATATATACGTATATATATATATAGAGCACCCACAGTAACATTCATGACCTTTTTTGCCACCTTTTACTCCAGTCCAAACAAAACCAAACAAGAGGATCTCCCAAAAGTGACACTATCCTGTTGACTTCAGCAGGAGGGAGCAGTAGGCATGCCTAATTTTGCTTTCCACACTGCAGATGCACCACCAATCAAATACTGCCTATGCCATGAGCTGCAGATGCACCACCAATCACATGCTTCCTATTGCCCTCAGCAACAGTTGCACCACCAATCAAATTATGTCCATGTTGTCAGGAGGAATTCAGCCTATACTGATATCATGCATCAAAAGACAAACAGCTAGAGTAGGAGGAGCCATCCGAGAGCAACAAGACTCACAAATTTAACCAGATTAACACCTATACTTTACCTGTGAGGAAGGGCCAAATGTGTGGTAACGTATATAAATGTAATGTAACATATTTAAACCTGTAATGACATGTTTCCTTTCTTTTCATATCAAAATTTCACACACAAAACTGGAAATTCCACATGTGATTTTTCATAAGGGTGGGTAGGGAAATGAAAAAGAGCTATTACATTAGTGTCATTCTGTGCCTCTGAGTGGAAGGGACATCTTTATCAGGCACAAGAAGATAAAGAGAGAAAAGCAGAGCACCATAATTTTACTGAATTGCAGGTTTGTTCATTTTATTCAACAAATTAAAGAAGCTAAATTTAAACTGTATATTGGTATATTGGTTTACACATAAAAGGTCAAATAATATGCCGTCTATAACTTTTTTGTTATTTCTCCCCTCTTGAAAAAACTGCTTGTGTGATGGATTCATGTCTCAGCCATAAAGATAAAACAATGTAATTTTAACATTAAACCCCGATTAAACCTTCCCTTTAAATGAAAAACTATTTTCTGTAAAATGACATCATTGCTTTAAAATTAAACAAAGTGAATGTGGACGCTTTATTATTTATTGTAACATACATCTGCAATCGGGAACACTTACTACTTAACCAGTGCAAATTTTACTGAGCTGACTGAATTGTCCCACAAATCTGGTGGCAAATGAAACCTTATTAAAACTGAAATAAGAGGTCATGATTTAAAAATATGACCTGATTCAATCTCAGAACATAGAATTTAAGCTCTAAGCACAAAACAGGGCATAGCTCTATGCCTAAATTTGTCTGAAACAGTGATGCTCTCATTGTGTAGAAGTCCTGATTGTGTGTCTGTAACAGAACTGATTGTATGTTTGTAATGGTGCTGCCCTGTTGTGTATCTCTAACAGCACTGATTGTGTGACTGTTACAGCACTGCCCTAATTGTGTGTTTGTAATGGTGCTGCCCTGTTGTGTATCTCTAACAGCACTGTTTGTGTGTCTGTTACAGCACTGCCCTAATTGTGTGTTTGTTACAGTACTGCCCCATTGTGCAAAAGAAGGCATGGCCAGGTCCTTTTGCCAGGTTTTCTGTGGATCTTCTCACAGGTTTGGTGTTATCTGGGAGTTTTGTTATTTAAAATGGAACAAATATTTTGACATGCGGACATGGCATTACTAATAAATCAGCATTGAAATTGTTTGTAAATGTACTTCATCTATGTCCTTACATTGTAAAAGGATTTTCACTGCAGGATAGAGACAGAAGGAGAGAAGGTAGTGGCCTTGCTAAACGTTTACTGAACCCTCACAAAATTCAAATACTGTAATTAATGTCATTTCTCAAACCCTGAAAAAGCAGATTAACAGAGTAACAGTATTTTTGCATAATTTAAAACTTCCCTCACAATGTTTACTATTTGCTGGATTACTATCTGAATAGTAATGCCAAATGAATTCATGAGACAAAAAAATCAAGGTTGAATTAAAATAGAATTTTAAAAATGACAATGCAAAAGCAAAGCATATTCTTACACATCTCTGTGATGTAAAATAATTAGTGCCCCATACAACCCACATCACTCACTGCTCAATAACCCATACCAGAGCTACACACTCACTACAACAACCCACACCACTGCTACGCACAACACAACAACCCACACCAGTGCAACTCACTCACTGCTCAATAACCCACACCAAAGCTACACACTCACTACAACAACCCACACCAATGCTACTCATGCACAACTCAACATCCACACTGGACCTGTTCACTGTGCTCTCCTACCTGTCTGTTGCTGTATTTTAGCAGGTTGGGCTTGTAGCTCTGATCAGAGTACTGGTCAGAGCTGGAGGAGTTCTCATCTCCCGTTCCCACAAAGGTGTTGGCGGCAGGGAGTTCCTGCACGGCCTGGTGCTTGCTGGAGGCAGAGGGGGATTGGGGTTGAAGCTGGATGGAGGGCAGTGGGGAGTTGGAGCGGTAGTGGCGGCCCAAATCTGGACTTCCTGGGGGGTAATTCAGTGGCAGGTGGATTCTGGGACTGTCGTTGATGCCATCAAGGCTGAATTTCAGACTCTTCTGGAGGCTGGTCCCTTCCTCCTCATCTTCCTCCAGGGGCTTAGCCTGCTTACAGCCAGAGGTTTTCTTACCCTTCCTGCCCCTCCTGCTCTTAGGCTGCTTGGGGGCATAGGATTCCTTCGTCTCCTTCTTTCCAGCCTGGTATCCACTCTTTGCCTCCTGCTGCAGGTGGTGTCTGACCACCACAACGATGACAATGATGAAGATGACACCAGTGACACCAGCCAGGCTGCCATACAGGATGTTGGTGTGCTGAGAGGAGAGACTATGCTCGGGTTCGCCGGCGATGTCCGTGTCTAACGGTGTGTACAGGCTGTGCCCCACCAACGACTCCAGCAGTGTAACATTGCCGATGGTCTCATTCACATAGATGTGTACCAGGGCAGTGGTGTGCCTTTGAGGCTTCCCCCTGTCACTCACCCGGATCACCAGCCTGTGAAGTCCCCTGTGCCTCTGGGTGATCTCCCTGGCGAGCGTGATCTCCCCATCGGAGGGCGAAATGCGAAACAGGTTGTGGGGGTTTCCGCCAGTGATGCTGTAGATGAGCTCAGCGTTGGGGCCGATGTCAATGTCCTCAGCCTCCACGTGCTGTACATGGCTCTCGGGGCTGGTCAGGGGGGACAGGCATTTGTAGGAGGAGTTTGAGGGCTTGGTGATGTAAGGGGCATTGTCATTTTCATCCAGTACATTGATAGTCACCCCCACAAACGAGGACCTAGGTGGGTCCCCATTATCCATAGCCTTCAGGCGGAAAGTGTAGGTGCTCTCCTTCTCCCGGTCAAAGGAGATGCTGGAAAGAATGGTGCCACTTCCATTCTGGATGACAAACTTTCCATCATCAGACTCAGCAGTAAGCTGCACCTGCGCGTTCTCACCTTTGTCTGCATCGGTGACAGTCACCATGCCAACCGGGCTCAATGGGGGCATGTTTTCCAGCACGGAGAAGCTGTAGCTGCTCAGCATGAACTTGGGGTCGTTATCGTTGCGGTCGATCACCCTGACCACCACAGCAGCCGTGCCCCTGTGGCTCGGCACACCCTTGTCGGTGGCAGCCACATGGAACTGATAGCGCTCCCGATGCTCACGGTCCAGTGGGCTTTTCACACGCACCTCCCCCGTGTCTCCATTGATCTCAAACAGCCCCTTAGTGGATGAGTCAGCGGTGATGATGCTGTAGGTGAGTGCAGCATTACTACCGCTGTCAGCATCTGTCGCTACAATATCCAAGACTTTGTCTCCAGGCTGATTCTCCTCTGCAAAATCCACTTCAAACTGGCTCGGAGAAAAGACTGGCGAGTTGTCATTCACGTCAGTGACTTGGACTTTGAGAGAGTTTGTACTGGAGAGAGCTGGGTTCCCTGAATCCACAGCAACAATCTCGACCCGATAATCCTTCACAAGCTCGTAGTCCAGAGGGGTTGTGGTTTGCAGAAAGTATTTCCTCTTGTGGTCATTGGGGGTGTCCCCAGCTGGCCGCAGCTGGAACGGGACGTCCCCAGCAACCACACATGTGACCACTGCATTCTCCCCCTCATCGCGGTCGGACACCTGCACTAATGCCACAGCAGTTCCAGCGGGCATGTCCTCTGAGATATTGGCCACACCGTCCTGGTGGGTGACCAGCCCAATGCCACGAATTTCAATGGTAGGGGCGTTGTCATTCTGGTCCCTCACATTGATGGCCACAAACACTTTGGAGCTCTTAGGCATTGAACCTTTGTCTCTGGCGACCACATAGAACTTCATGGAGCTGAACTCCTCACGGTCCAAGTGGCCCCGGACATAGATAATGCCAGTAGAGTGGTCTATTCTCAGCAATCTCTGCGTGGCCTCAGTGGCTTGGTGCAGAGTGTATTCAATCTCCCCATTCAGCCCCATGTCAGAGTCATCAGCTTTCACCTGCAAACACACAGCATGACCTGTGATAGCATTGCTGACATGTTAGCTCTAGCCCCAAGTCACATTTATGATATTCCATCACTAAGCTAATGTTATTAGATATCATATATTACTGATGTAGGTCAACACTAATGCTATGTTAACATTACTGATTGATGACTCACAATGTGGATCTAAAAATCTAGAGCAAAGAAGATGCTTCTCTATCTTTCGCTTCTTGGCAAATACAGTTTCAATTATGTAATCAGGTGCTAAACCATGTAGAACTTTTAAAGTGAAATGAAAATGAAAATGTACCATTAATAACAATCAGCACTGATTCACAAAAAATCTGTACAAATTACCAAATCACCAAAAAAACTTACGATAATGGTATGCAGGGCTGAAAATTTTGGATTGGGGGGGAACTTCCCCCATTATGAACAACATTTAGGAGGATTTCAATGGTTTTGGGGGGGGAGGGGATTTGAGTTGGGCTGCCCCCTGTCAGTCGACCAGCCGTTAGTTGATGAGAAGAGTCTTGGTTGACCAAGTTTTCATTGATTGGTTAGTCGCAGAAAAAAAAAAAAACCAATCCATTCCAGAGTTGCACCTTGTCTTTAAAACATTATTAGACTATGTTGGGCAGGATGGGTTAAAAATATTAAAATTGTCATTTACAGGTACGATCAGGAATTTGTAGTGCATGGGTGGCCTGCAGGTGAAATAGATCAGGCTGTTTTTTATTTGAAAAAAACCATGGACATTCTTTTTTTCTTCTGATTGTCACCAAAAATGTGCTAAAAATGCAGGATATTCAGAGAATCCCAGTTCCAGTGTTTGTGTCAGCTAATAAACATTGCTTGAGTGAGCAAATAACATTTTTGGTGAACCTGATGTAGTTGCATTATTTTAATGTTTTGTGTTATTTAAAATAATATTTTAAACAGGTTGGTCAAGTACAACATTACATTAGTGCTAATGTTGGGTAACGGGTCAGTTGTAGCGTTAAGTACTGTGGATGTGAGGCGGGGATGAGTCTACAAAACAGGACCCGTGCAGGAGATATCCATGCTGATGGCTACTGACGAAGAGCAGCACACAGAAGGAGAGAACAATGAAATTAAGATATACTTGGAGGACCGAACAAAGGTTGATTCGGGGCCACTGACATGTTGGGGAAAAAACGTAACGCTATCCTGAGCTTGCCAGAGCAGCTGTTTTTTTTTCCAATTTAGTTTTTTAACAAAAGTTTGTTTTTTATTTACAATTTGTTTTATATGGTTATTGTGTTAGTGTTTCAAGTTCATAATTTGTGTGATGTTATCCTGTGTTGATTAATAATATAAATTAGCAAAATGTCTCCTTGCTGGTTGTTCTGACACGATGAGAATCATTACTGCTTTTGCTGTTAACATTGTTGTTAACTGGTGGCTCGCTTTGTGCGTGTGTATATATATATATATATATAATTAATATCATAAATGTGTGTTGACTAGTCAACTAATGGCTTGAACTTACGACTACTAGTCAACTAGGGAAATCTTTAGTTGGGGGCAGCCTAGATTTGAATCAGGGGCAGGTGGTAACAGAAGAGGTGGGTATAACAGACATACAGACATGGCAGACAAAATTATGCAATATATATATTTACTATGCTCTGTTGACTTATTGCAATTTACTTCATGTAGAAATCTGAAAATCATAAATGGAGCCTAAATCCCCCCTCTTTGTAGGCTTTTTTAAGTTATATTGATAGTATAAAAAAGCTCACAAAAATGGGAAAAAGGTTAAGCTTTTATACTTTCCGTGTCTGCGAGTACGCGAGGGTCCGTGTGACGTACATTTTGTTGTCAGAGGGTATACGCAAGGCTCTGTGTGAACGTCCGCGTACCCTCCAATTTTTTGCGTCCGCTCTTCTACGCTTCAAGAGCACCAACTGTACATGCGCTGGATAACCAAAATGGACGCTGAATTTGAAATGAGGCTGTGCGAACAGATTCATCGTTACCTGCATCTTTACAACTCGTCCGTAAAGACGTCTTCCTGTAAACTTCTTCTTCTTCTTTTGTCTTTGGTGTTTATTGGCGGTTGGAAAACCAGCTGAAGTTCATTACCGCCACCAATTGGACTGGAGTACTTCCTGTAGATGCAGATCTACTGCGCATGTGTGGAAGCTGACTCCAAGCGGACCAAAAAAGCAGTATAATAGAAATAGCTATGTGTCTGTAGTTTCTGCAGCTGTCTGCGTGCGCGTCCGCAAGGGAGTATAACTGGGCATTTAGGCTCCATTTTTGATTTTCAGACAGCGCACCCATGTAATGTGTGGCAAAGTGTGTTCATAGTTTTCCTGAACACATTTTGTCACACATTATGAATAAATTTATGCATATGTAATTGATAAACATTAATACAACGGAACATTGTCACACACTTATGATGCAAATGTGTTTGACTGACATTAACACGGCAACACAGTGTGACAAACTTATAAAACATATGTGATTGACAAACATTAATACAGCAGAATATTGTCACATAGTTATGATGTATATACGATAGAGTAACATTAATACAGCAGTTTTGCACCTGATAATGCATACATGGTTAACTCAGCAGTGTGATAAGTTATTCAGGGGATGCGTTCATGGAGCATATCCTACCTGTAGCACGGAGTGGCCCACGGGGCTATTCTCAGGTAGCTCTGCTTCATACATTGGCTTCTCAAATCTAGGCGCATTGTCATTGGCATCAGTGATGATGACCCTTAGCAGAGCACTGCTGTATCGGGGAGGGCTGCCTCCGTCCACTGCTTTAATGCTCAGATCATACGAGTCCTTCTGTTCGCGGTCCAGGCTCCCCAGCACCACCAGCTGAGGCAGCTTCTCGCCACGATCTTCCGCCACCTGCAGGCCAAACAGCGCCACTGCTTCCGGCCCTGTGCTTAGAGAGTAATCTGCCACCCCGTTCCTCTGGGAGTCGCGGTCCGTGGCCACAGGAACAGCAAACAGCGCACCTGTGTGGGTGCTCTCAGGCACTGAGAGGGTCAGAATGGGGGAGGGGAACTGTGGCGTGTTGTCATTTATGTCCAGCACCTCAATGCGGCCCTCAATGAGCCGTGGGCTCTGGTTCTGGTTAAGGTCAGTGATGGACACCTCAAACTCCAGAAAGCAAGGTTCGGCCTTCAGCAGGCTGCGACAGTCCCGTAGTGTCTCCCTGTCAATGGGAATCTCTGTTGTGAAGATGTCTCCTGTTTTACCATCCACTCGCAGGTAGGGGGCGCCCACCTCCAACTTGTATAGGTGTCCAGAGTCTGGGAGGCCCTGGTCTGAGGCCAGGCTGCCAATCAGGGTGCTGGGAGGCTGCTCCTCTGGTAGGCGGTAAAGAACCCCACCCAACACCCCGTCATATGAGCACAGCAGCACTGCCCACAGCAGCATCAAGCCCCGCCTCCAGCCCATAGCTCCACCCGCTGCCACAGCTTCAGCCTGCAACATAAACACCATGTCAGCTTCAGCCTGCAAAACACACACATGCATATACAAAAACACACACACGCGCGCGCGCGCGCACACACACACACACACACACACACACACACACACACACACACAGCTTCAGCCTAAAAAATACACACACACACACACATACAGACAGACAGTCTGCTAGCCCTTTTAGCTACATTGTCTTCATTCCTACTCCTACATGTTTGCATATAGCAACTCAGTTAACTCAGCCAGCAACTAATAACTGGGGTTTAGACTTTACTGGGGCAGTTCATCAAATATTTGAAACAACTTCTATTTTTCAGGTCGTATTACGGCAAAGATCCTTTAAGGTTAAGGTTATGTCTATATATGCTTTGCTTGTGAAGACAGCATAATGTCAGTTAATCCCTCTCCAGAGCTAGTAAATAGTGGTCAGATATCTTTAACAACGAAGCTGACAAGACAATCTGCTTCTCTTGACGCTATGATTTGAAATGCCGCTGATGTTAGTTTTCTCTCTGTGCACAGTGCTATACACACCAATACGCTCTATCGTCTCTATACACACTAATACACTCTCTACACACAGTGCTACACACCCTAATACACTCTACTGTCTCTCTATACACAATGCTATACACACTAATATTGTAGCATTCACACATGTGATGATTATGACATAGAAAGGGTGTATTCTTATAAGTACCTGGGCATATGAATTGATGACAAGCTTTAATACAGCACACATATTTCAAACCTAACAAAAGTGAAGCTTGGCTTTTATTTTATGAATAAATCATGTTTTACTTTTAATGCCAAGAAGAAACTTGTTGAAGCTACTTTCCTGTCAGTGCTAGACTATGGTGACATTTTGTACATACATGCAGCTCCCTCTATCTTGAGGAAACTTGATTTGGTTTACCATGCATCTTTGCGTTTTATTACTGGTGCGAAGTCTCTCACTCACCATTGTATTTTATATAAATTGGTGGGTTGGTCGTCATTAACCAATTGCAGGCAGAGACACTGGTATGTTGTTATTTACAAAGCAATTTTAGGTAAACTCCCTGTTTATGTCATCGCTCTCCTTTGTGGGAGCACTAGGAGCTATCAGCTGTGATCATCAAATTGGTTGTGTCTCAATGTTCCTTGGGCTTTTTCAGCTCTTGGACAATTTGCCTTTAGTTATGTACCTTGGTCATGGAACAATTTACAAAATGAGCTCAAATCTGACTGTTTCATATCTATGGCTGACTTTAAATGCACTATACATTGTAACTTAATCATGCAATTGATTTTTGTGAATCTACTAAACCTAATTTTCTCTTGTGATTTTTAAAACTGCATGTTTTATATGTTATATGTATTGTATTGTATTGTATTGTTTTACATTGAAATTGTGTTGGCTGCTACCTTGGCCAAGTCTCTCTTGCAAAAGAGATTCCGAATCTCAGTGAGACCTTCTGGTTAAATAAAAGCAAATAAAATAAAATAAATAAATAATACACACTCTGTAGACAGTCTTACACACTTCAAAACACTCTGCCCTCTCCCTATACACACTAATACACTCTATTCTCTATATATACACACTAATACACTGTTCTCTCTCTATACACAGTGTTATACACATTATTAAACTCTACTCTCTATATATACACACACACTGCTATACACACTCAGCACTCTCTCTATACACAGTGCTATACACACTAATACACTTTACCCTCTCTCTGTACACAGTACTACACACACTAATATACCCTCTGTACACAGAGCTATACACATCAATACACTCTATTCTCTCTCTTTATACACACTAATACACTCTACTTTCTCACTATACACACCAATGCACTCTATCCTCTCTCTATACACAGTGCTATACACATTAATTCACTCTACCCTCTCTCTATACACACTAATACACTCTACTCTCTCTGTGCACAGTGCTATACACATTAATACACTCTACCCTCTCTCTATACACACTAATACACTCTACTCTCTCTGTGCACAGTGCTATACACACTAATACACTCTACCTTCTCTCTATATTCACTCTAGTACACTCTACTCTCTCTATTCACAGTGCTATACACATTAATACACTCTACCCTCTCTCAATATTCACACTACTGCACTCTACTATCTCTCTATACACAGTACTATACACACTAATACACTCTACCCTCAGTGCATTGTGCTACACACACTAATATCATCCTTTACCATGATAGTGTTACTTATCTGTGCTGTAACATCTAGTCATTCATTTACTACAAGTGATCTCTGGATAAGGATATCTGCTTAATGGATAAAAAATTTAAATAAATCTGCATTGTATGAAACAGCAATACCGTATTGGAAAGCCACCAAAATCATAACTGTTTTGAGTGTCCAGTAGATGCCACTATTTCTCCAGGTCTGCAGTTAGTGGTCGAAAAAGAGTACATGTAGAGTTGTGGTACTTCTCACCCTCATACTGGAGGCTTATTGCTACATCATATATCTTTGTCAAAAATAAGAATGAAATAATATAACTACTCCAAATATTTTCCGAGTTAATAAGGCATCTGCAGAAAATTTGATTCAAACTTTTCAATGCCAAATTGGACAATGAAACCAAAAGTAATCAGAAAATGGTCATACGTATCTGGGAATTAGTTTTTCTCCCTGGTCACTGTCAAGCACACACAGTCTGCAATCAATGCAATATATTCTGCGTGTGCAGCAGTGGACTGCTCAAACACAGGATATTTGGGGACAGGTAGCATCACCAAGTTTGCCGACCACAGTGAACACAGTGTGTGATGAACAGAGAGGATGGCCTGTACAGTCACAGATGTTCATCAACAAGGTAAAACAGATTCCTGCATTAGGATAAAAAAAATGATCACTACAATGATCAAAATCTGCACTGTCACTGTCTCTGCGCAGTCACCTGTCCACAGTCTGCACTGCCACTGTCTCTGCGCAGTCACCTGTCCACAGTCTGCACTGCCACTGTCTCTGCACAGTCACTTATCCACAATGTGCACTGTTACTGTCTCTGACAAGTCAACTATCCACAATGTGCACTGTTATGGTTGTCTGCGCAGTCACCTGTCCACAATGTGCACTGTGATGGTTGTCTGCGCAGTCACCTGTCTACAATCTGCACTGTTATTGTCTCTGCACAGTCACTTATCCACAATCTGAACTGTTACTGTCTCTGCACAGTCACCTATCCACAATGTGCACTGTGATGGTTGTCTGCGCAGTCACCCCTCCACAATCTGCACTCTTACTGTCTCTGCGCAGTCACCCCTCCACAATCTGTACTGTTACTGTCTCTGCGCAGTCACTTATCCACAATCTGCACTGTTACTGTCGCTGCGCAGTCACCTGTCCACAGTCTGCACTGTTACTGTCTCTGCACAGTCACCTATCCACAATGTGCACTGTTATGGTCTCTGTGCAGTCACCAGTCCACAATCTGTACTGTTATGGTCTCTGCACAGTCATCTATCCACAATGTGCACTGTCTCTGTGCAGTAACCTGTCTGCAGTCTGTCTCTCTTTGTGCAGACACCTCTCAGTGTTTCCCTCTCTGGCACTGACAGGATTTAAATGGTGATATCACCCTTTCTCTGTCTAGATTCACTTAAACCTAACCCATCCTCGCTCCACAAACCTAAGTACATTTGAAAGGGCCTACTGCCTGCAGGAAGCTCTTCTTAAGAGTAAAATCAAACACATCCTTGCAAAACTCTGTGATGTTTTTTTTATGGACTGAGAGGTTCTGAAAGACACAGGTGTGAAGAATATATTTTGCATAACAAAGTCCTTTCTGCAGCCAGAATGGCTCATTTTCCTTGCCACTGCATACTAAACATAAGTTTATATTTCAAAATGAGACACTGTTTTGTGTTTCTGAACATAACCCATTAAGTTAGTTATGTTGCGCTCTATACTGATCAATATCAGTCTCCATGGTTGGAAAAGGAACAAAATTTGCAGTAAGAGTGGAAATAAGGCAGTGAAGGGGGAGCTTGTGCGCGCAGAGACGGAGAGGGGGTTGCGAGAAGAATCAATAGCCCGGCGAGCTGCTGAACCAGACGATCTCCCGGCGGGTATTGGACGCGATATTCAGAGGGAGCTAAAGGCATTTAATATGATGAATGGAAACCTAACAGCAATACGAGGCCGACTCATACATACCCATTCAGTTTCTACGGTAAGGTATATACATACACCAATTCAAAAGGCAGAGGAAATAGGCGTAGTTATTCGGTAAAGAGAAGTAATAAACACGATGGGAATTATGGGAGAGGCAAACAAGTGTTCACTTCACGTACACATAAAGGCGGCCCAGGCGTGTCTCAGTTTAAGCGACCTGATGCGTTTTGAGTTAAGAGCGATAATGCAACGATTTTCTTTCGACTGCCGTCTGCAATAATTTTACCAACAACCATTCCACGAATATGTACGGGTTTAGTTTTCAAATTATAACTGACTGCAGATCATGTGTAGTGGTGTACATGAACAATGGATAAATAAATGACAGAATAAACAAATACAGGGGCGTGCGGGAGAGAAATTGATTCCAAGTCAACCTTTTAGTTAAATTAACGGTTCAAATTGAATTAGAAAACTAAATTGAATCTGTGTTACAATGTACGACCCGAATCAGTGTAAATATCTTCACGACTTTCCCCGTACGACGTACATGTAGTAGATACCTTCCCCCGGTAGAGATTCCGTCTCTGAGCGGCTCTGTCGGAATAGGAGGCGCGGCTCCCCTCCAGACGCCGACACTTTAGCCTTCAACCCCCCACGATGCAGCGTCCACAGTTCAAGGGAACAATTCCCCCAGTGACAAAATCCACAGGCAGTGCCAATAACTGTTCCTCCAAATCCAGCGAGCCTTGGTGAATGTCCGTTTTCCAGACTCCTCCAGCGGTACCAAGAACAAAAACAGAATTTTCCTTTTTGTTCCTTGGTACAACAAAGAACTCAACGGGTCAACAATATTTCGTCGCTTTGTCTAAAAATTATGCAGAACATGTCGACACTTAAGATGTGCTGAAACACCGTTTCCTTTTTTGTATCTTCATTGTGGAAGTTTCAATTCGCTGCGCAATAAACAACAACCTGTTCGTCTGATTCCAGACACCAGCGCGGATTTCTGCCTGTCCTCTCTACAACTCAAAATAGCTGTGCGATTCGAACAGACTGCCAAGACGCTTGGCTACACCATGCGCGCTCGTGTGTTTGAGGCGGTTTCTCGCGTTGCTCTTGCTCGTTCCTCCAGAGCAGAAACGGCACCACATAAAAGCAACGGCTTGCTTCTCGCATCGTCACCCCTTACAGCAGTACAATTAATGGTTTTACAATTCACTTATATTTCCGTTTAAATAAGAACAAAAATAACACGTACACAAATCGTTGCGAGAGGGCATTTTGTAGATGAAGGCTGAAACTATTTGAAACAGTTGAAAACCAGTTGTTTTCGCAAACCAAATATGTATTTGTTTTCCCTATTGCTGTCATTTAATGTGTATTTAATTAGCGAGCACAGTACGTCTGAAATACCCAGTATATGCATGGACTGTGAGATGAGCAGTCCAAGCGCCAGCAGTATTCCCCCACATCCAGGAATCACTGACAAAACCTGATGGGTGTGGCTACAGCCAGCACACAGCTTTTCACTCGCTACCGTTATTTTAAGAAGGGTCTGTTCAACTTTCCACTGTTTGTCTTATCAATAACGTCACATAGCTTCTGGTTTGTATAGCTGTGTGTATAGGCTTGGTTGATACTCATTTCATATTTTAGAACTTAAGGTCCTTTTCATAATGGGCTGTATCAACTTCATTTCCCCTATATGTCATTCTTCACTTTCAAATCATCTACCAATTTATGCTAAGATTAACAGAATGTCAGATTTCAATATGACATTCGATATACCCGATAATGTTCAAAGGATTAGCGGCAAAACTTTTTAATATAAGAAATCACATACAGTTAACACATATGTTCTATAATATACGCTGACACATGCAGTTCAGGGCAAAACCAATGTCTTGCAGTGTAATTCCTTGTAGGTCCACCTTTGTCTTAAATAACTGTATTATTGCTTTGTGGTCCTCCACCAATTTCTAAAACAAGAAAGTGGGATAGCCACGCAATCATCCTCTAATGCAATTATGACTTCATTGTAGACCCCTGTTTTTGATGAGCCCTAATTCTGCAATCCAATTCCATTCCAAATATTCTCATTTGGGTTCCGATTTGGGCTTTGATCTGGCCAATTATATGTCTTTACATTATTTTCCTCAAATCATGCATGTATATGCATGTTCATGCTTTGTGGCAAGTGGCTTTATTATGTTGAAACTTGTAGGGACTGCCAAAGTGCTGGGTACACAAGGCTGCATCAAGGTTGTAAGTAGTTTTCATGACTCCTGGCAGTATAACCAGTGGTCCAAGCAAAACAACCCCAGATTCAACTTGATAACGGTTTATAGCCAATAATAAGGCCCTCCCTTTTTTTTGTTTTAGAATTTTACTGAAGTTACAGCACATCCAGTTTTGGATATCAATTAAGCAGTCATGCAAAACAGACAACTTGCTATAATTGTTTGGTTTGCCTGATACCCATAAAGTGTTGTTGGTAAAGCATTTTGCTGAATGATATGACCCAAGGGTAATAAATAGAGAACAAATTCGACCCAAGTATGGAACCCTGAGGAACACCATAAGGTATTTCTGCTGAAGAGGACATGCAATTGCTAGAGCATTCACTGACTGCTGACCAAGCTTTCATTGCCACAGCCGACATGACTCCAGCCTACAGAATGACCTGAAGTGCCTTTATTAGGAGCCTGTAGAAAACCACTGCATTAGTTTGGATGTGCAGTCAGATGAAAATAGATATTCAGAGTTCAGGGTTAGATGGGATGAGATCCAATTTAAACAGGTCTGTTTTCAATTTACAGAAGAATGTGGGGACAGATTATCCTTACCGTGATCAAAAGTTTTATTAATAATCCTGAAATAATCTTTATACATAATCAATTGTTAGTTTAAAAAGACCAGTTTCCAAAGAAGTGAAAAAATTGCTTAAAATAGACCTAACTGTATTCATATGTAGTGTTATAAAGGCCTAAAACCTAACCGTATTAATATGTAGTGTAATATAGACCTAACTGAATTGACATGTAGTGTAATATAGACCTAACTATATTAATATACAGTGTTATAAAGGCTAGCATTGACAGATTGTCTCTCACTGCCTTGGAGCTGCTGAGCTCAGCACGTCATTATAGCTGAACTTGTTCATGCTGCCCACACTCACCTACCTTGCCTGTGATTTGTAAATAAATGGAGGAGCCTTGTTTCCCCTCCACAGGCAGGTGAAGTTAATGCATGGCATGTGAAGGTTGAGATTCTGCTGCTTTTCTCTATCTGATGAGAGATGACAAAAATGCAGTGATGACTGCTGACTACATAAGCATTCAGTGTGGGAGGTCAGTGTTGTGTTATTAGAAGAGTTAGCTGGGCCCTCTTGCTGGGTTTTATGTCTGTTACAGAAACAAACACAAACCTAGTGGTACTGGAATGGAAATGTATAGCCCAAAAGTTATTATTAATAATATACTTGTAATATGAAATTCTTTTATGATAGCCTGCATGATTACCATATTTATGAAAATGGCTGAATGGATGTATGAATAAATTCAAAACAAAGTGTGGCCTTGTCTATGTGTCAGTTCGCGAGAGTCAATGTATGTGTGTTTATGTTGTGCATGTTTTTGTATGTGTGTTTCTCTGTGTGTACGTATAACTGTGTCTGTGCATACGTAAGCACAGTAACTAGGTATAGTACATAACTACATTACCTGAACACAAGAATTACAACAGAAACATTCTGCTATGGTTTATTTATAATTATAATTATTATAATTAAATTCTTTTGCCTGGTATAGCTTACCATAACCCCAATGTGTCAATCACACAACACCCCTCACTATCCCCTGCTATGATTGAGTAAATGTCACCCCTGTGAATCTAGGGTGGAGTGGGTAGTTTTTGTGTTATTTTGAGTCCTGACGTTACCCAAGAGAGAGGTTTATCAGTATTATTATTATGAGTATTATCTCTGAAACATTTAAAATGTGCCATTCAATAAACTCTCAATATATTATAAATATCAATATTCATGACAATGTGGCTAAATAATATCATCAGGAATTAAAATGACAAAACCCCTTTACAGCTTCGGCATTCATTTTAATGTTCCTAAAATGCTCACAAAGTAACACTCTGTGACTCCTCAAAGTTCCTCAAGTACAGCCTCCAGTTTTGCAGAACCAGGGGAAACCAGATTAGGCAATCACCATGCTGTTAGTTATTTAGCCTTACTTTATCACATTATTCAAACCATATCAGTCATTCTGAGGATGATTTCCCATTTCTGTGGCACACTCATATATATATGCACACTCTAATGCATGCACAAACACAGACACGTATGTGCACGCACACATATGCACACCTGGGTTTGGGATCTGAACCCTGAATAAGTCCTTCTGTTGAATTTCAAGCGTCATTTTTTAACAGAATCTGGTTCCCCTTACCTCAAGTTTCAGCAGATTCCCTTCCCCATAAAAACCCAGATATAAGGCATGGTAGGGTTTTTCTTTTCCGAACTAAGGCTGAGAATGGTTTAAAATAAGCCGAACAAAGGTATATGTTAGAGAAAGGAGAAAAGGCTTTGCTCCTGAATTATTAAACTGAATTAAGTTTTAACAAACCAAAGCAGTTCACCTGGGTAGGCAGCACCTAAACAGCCTCACTGAGGAACAGTTAAAGGCCGAAAAAGAAACAGCTCCTGGTGGAGGCCCTCAGACAGCTAAAAATAAAATGTACATTCACCCTAAACACACTCTTATGAACACTACTCACCGCAAACATTCTACTTAACTCTACTCACTCCAAAAAAACCCCAACTACACTCACCCCAAACACATGTTACTAAACACTACTCACACAAAACACATTCTAATAAGCAGTACCCACCCAGCAGACTCTAATAAACACTACTGTGCCAAAACACGCTCTGATAAACAATACCATGCCCAAAAGGTGAAGTAGTATGCGGGTAAGGGGTACTGTGAATGAGATGTAGGATTCTTGCTAATACTTTTGCAAACAAATGACAAACGTCTTACTATTCAATCGCAGTAGTTTAAAATCTACTGTACATTCAACTATGATGGAGGGCACTGGGGAGAATCAATCATCATTATAATTCTGACATCATCAGGATTGTTGTAAATTTTATATTGTATAAGTTCTAAAATGAACATGTTTAGGTTTCTCAAACAAACTCGTTTGAAATTTAATATTGAAAATGACATTTTTTGGGAAATTGAAATCAATATGTAAGGTACCTCAGCTTTCAAACATCTGAAAATCCCAACTTTCTTATCCTCAACAGACTAACAAAAACATGGAAAGAAGATATTATTTCCATGTCAACTGAGAAACAACATTGCGTCACTGTTGCATGAGGGCTGAGGTCTCAGTTGGGCCACAGCCAGACCCTTCTTGTAGATATACAGTAGATAAATGGAAATGTAAGCATATATATTGATAAGTATATATGTATTTGTTGTTGCTCTGTTAGGATTTCTGAAATGAAACGTTATAGAAGTGCAAAAGTTTCCCAGATTCCATCAAAATCTGGATATTACATGCAACTGATTATAGGTCACATACCAGCCAGGAACATCTCCACCTAGGCTCCTGTTGCCATGGTGATAGTGCACCTCCTGTGAGCTACAGTGAGTGCTGGGGGAAAGTGCATTCAATACTAAAGTGTAAACACGCTTTGCTTCCTGCACACTCTGTTTTCTGTAAGAATGAGTGTGACTACACTCTGCCTCCTGTAAGAGTGCGTATGAGGACACCCTGCGTCCTGTAAGAGTGAGTGTGAACACACTGCCTCCTGTAACAGTGAGTATGAGGACACTCTGCCTCCTGTAAGAGTGAGTGTGAACACACTGCCTCCTGTCAGAGTGAGTGTGAGCACACTCTGCTTTCTGTAAGAATGAGTGTGAGTATACTCTGTTTTCTGTAAGAATGAGTGTGACTACACTCTGCCTCCTGTCAGAGTGAGTGTGAACCCACTCTCCCTCTTGTAAGAGTGATTATGAGGACACCCTGCCTCCTGTAAGAGTGAGTGTGAACACACTGCCTCCTGTCAGAGTGAGTGTGAGCACACTCTGCTTTCTGTAAGAATGAGTGTGAGGACACTCTCCCTCCAGTAAGAATAAGTGTGAGCTCACTCTGCCTCCTGTAACTACCAGATTCCATGGCCTGAACACTATTGAACATTTTTGTTACTGAAATTCTGGAACATTGATTATGCAATGTGGAGATTCAATTTTCCTTTCTCTCTCACAGATCTAAAGGCTTTCTTAATTGGAGAACGGTACTACATCCCATGAGCCATTTAATACTTGCATAACAGCATTCTCAGGAAGACTGAAGCTGTTCTGGAGGCAAAGGTGACGCAAAGTATAAATTTGTTTGTAAATATGAATTCATGTGTGGGTGTATATGCTCAGGAGAGCAACATGCATTTTATGGTCATCTACCCTGCTCCTTTCTTTTATGCTCTCTTGCCATGTACCCAGACACAGCCTGAGAGGGACAAATGGTCCCCATCCCTCATAAATACCTTCAACCTGGTGACCAAAGAGGCAACAGGCTTTGCAAGCATGGCAAGGAGCAGACCTTTACTCGGAAACTAATACAAACCACTTATGATGGCCAATATGGATCTACATTTGGGGTTACCAGTTAAAAGCAGAATTGGGTGTGGTGCAACCCCTTTGTTCTTGGTAAGCCCTAAGGTGTCCCCCAAAATAAGAATCCTTAGATAAACATGCCCAACCACAGGGGGCCATCACCTCTCTCTCTCCCTCTGGCTCCTTCCCCTTCTGGAGCATAGGTGTGTGTGTGGGTGCGTGCCTGCATGTGTTTATGTATGTTTAGGATCACTTTCCCCCTTCTATAGCTGAATAATATCCAACTACTTCATATTGATAGGGAAGGTAGGGAACCTTTGAATCACATGACGAAGGAGTGTGTCTCGATATAACCACAAAGCCATTTATGCGCAGAACGGCCTGTTACTGTTCACAGAAATGTTATTAATGAAGGCATGCCTTGTGTTTCCCACTTGTTGAAGTTTAACTGTAAGATTAAACCCTGGGTAAAACTTCCAGCACTCCCACACCATAAAATTAAGTTTGTGAGGACCAGGTAGGAAGGGGAGAGACCCTTCGTAAATTGGGCCAGGAGCAGACAGGTCTCATGGCTTAGTCTGTCTGTGAACCTCATTACTCACTTTTTTCTGCCTTAGCAACACTTGCTCTTGCTGCTTCATCGTTAAGTGCTTCTGTTTTACTTCGGCACCAGTCTCTCCATCTTCAAGCTCAATCTATCCAACATCACCTGTGGAGCTCTTGAGCTATTCCTCAAGACAGACAAGCGATTGGCTGGGTAATCTTCATGTCATTCATCTGTGATCCCAAATATTGTTGTGTGTCCTTGTTTTAGTCTTGTAATAGTCAAATAAATGTCTTTAACCTGCTTCATTTGCAAGTAGCAATATATATATATATATATATAATATAAGGGTCCTCATTCCTATAAACAAACTTAGTGATTTAAAAATAGTTAATATTTTCAATACTAATTATTGAATTAAATCAATTTAAAATCAGTTTTAGTAATTAGTGTCACTTGTGTTCGGTATTCAGAGTGCTGGACATTAAACGTGGGCTTTAATTATTGAAACACCCTGGATTCAGACAATCGTTATTTTTGTTAAATCCTTGCTTCCCATATAACTGTTAAAGTGTATCAATACACAACAATACACTCACACACAATACACTCTTGGGACTTGAGACATTAGCCTTAATGGTTGGCAAGAAAGAGCTGGTGTTCGCATGATGTTAGTGAATATTTCCAGGTCAAGGTGAATTTTTAAAGTAAAATTTTTTAAAACTTAATCTGCATATCCCAAATCATGAACTCTAATTTGCATATTTCCAGGATACCCTATTGGGGAGGATGAGCAATCATTAATATATTATAAAATCAGAAGTATCAGTGAAGGAGAAACTATGAAACTACAAATCATTTTCTAATACATTAATGTATATACTCACCTGTGTAACGCTACATTGAAGCTATCTTTTTGTGTAGAACTGATCTTTCCACCAATTTGATTTCTTTGTAAATTACTTCTCTCTGATCCTGCGACAGCAGCCCACAGCATGTGGTGTGGATATGCTTCATCGAAATTAGGTTTAAATGAAAACTTATTTAGATAAAAGTATTTGGATTGAAAATGTGGCTATATTTGGGAAATATTGAGTTCTGGGTAAAATGCTAATTTAAAGTATGCAATGAAATTACTCACAAAGATACAAATAGTAATAAATGTTACATTTTACATCTCCTCTTCAACAAATTCATGATGCCACAACTTCATACTTGGTGTTTCAAGTCCATTGAACTGCTAGAAGCTTAGTTACTGCAACTGTTGGCTTTTCAAAGCAGATTATTTTAGAGTACAAAATGCAAAATACTACTTTAATTAGAAAAGTGGACATCAGCATAGTTTGCTAAAATGAACAAGCTGACTAGCAAATGCTAAAAACAGAACAGTAAATGAATTTGCCCTACAATGCAAGCTGTAAAATGAGCCCCAAACGTTTAGCTTCTTATCTCTCCTTAAACTGAATAACACTTTCTGTTGACAATACATTTTCAAAGAAAACCTCTCTAGCCATAACTTGTATGTGTAGAGTTCCATCTAAAAGCAGCAAGAAACAGTAATTGCTCCTGTAGGGCAGGGCAAAGCACATGTTTGTAAATGAAATGTTGGCACTTGGGTCAGAGTTTTCACAGAGCTGGGAAAGTGCTCAAACTCTCTACACAACAAAGGATTGGTTTAGACTGAGTAGTCTCTGCTGGAGCTGTCTTACTGCCCAGGTATGCTGTACTGCCTAATGCACAGACTCCTGTCAGAGATAACGGGGCTCTGATAATGTAGCCCAGAGGCACCACTGTATTCTGTGGGAGATGAACCAGAGCAGAATAGTCTGTAGTTTGAAGATGCCACAATCTATCTTGCACACGGCAGGATGATACTGCATAAATGTGGTAACAGTATGTTGGTCACAGGATGGAGTTTTAGTGTGAAAGGGTACATACAACATGGTATGTAAGTGGGAGACACTACATTCTACGGTACATGATAGAGTGTAAGTTTGAGAGGCTACATACTACATGCAGTGTGGTCAATGGTGCTGGAAACCTTCAGTCAGAATGCTGTCCATGGTTCTGAATGATTTCAGTCAGAGCACTCTCCATGGTTCTGAATAAGTTCAGTCAGTATACTCACTGCCCATGGTTCAGTTGTTGAATTTGGTGTTATGTTTAAAACATTTTTCATCTTCAATTGAAGGAAAAAAGAAAAAACGTAAAATTCTCTTAAACAAAAATATTGCCAAAAATGTATTCATTTCCTGAGGTAAGTTTTGAATTTAGCTGTATTAATAAGTGGATATTTTCAGGTGGTCTGTTTCAGACTTTGGATTGCCTGTTGATAAAATAAGCTATTTTCATTGAATGGTTACAAAAAAAATTGTAATTATTCATTTAAATAATGAACAAAAATCCCAGTGGAATCAGATAATTGCTGTTTTGAGCTATCTAGGTTGCCAGTAGAGACACAGGCCTGTTTAATATAAAAAAACAAAACAAAAAAAAAACAAAAAAAACGCAGAACTGTGCACTGCTGACTGGAGCTGAAACATAGAGAAAATAATAATAATCAAGTATTATCTGGTCTTCTTATGGCACCTCTTCGATACAGAGTGAATTAAGAAGCTGAATAAATCAAATTAAATTGTGACTTTCTTGCATTCCAGATATTCTGGTATTCCTTTTCCAGGTCAGAGTCACATACCTGCTGTTTCAGAGCTGGAAAGTTACCTCAGTGTGAGTGAGATTTCTGCAGATTGTTTAAGAAAACTGTTTGATTTGAAACCAGTGGGTGGTGAGAGGAAAACTCTTTATGCTCCTTTACCCTCATTCTGCCTCTGTTCTGCAGAGCTGCTCTGTCTTCTTATTCTGTAGAGCTTCTCTGTCTCTTTTTCTGAAGAGCTTCTCTCTGGCCCTCTGTTCTGTAGGACTGCTCTTTGTTTTGTGGGGCTCATCTCTTGCTTCCTGTCCTGCAGAGCTGCTCTCTGGTCTGCCGAGCTGCTCCAGGGACATCCTTTTAGAGCAATGCCCAGATTAGCCCATCATCATTGTAAATATATCTTCCTGATCCGATCCAGCAGGATCCAATCTGCCTCCACTGTCTTCATGATTAAAAATCTTGTCATTCTGGCTTTTAAATACATCTAATAATAGTTTATGACTAATTTTATAGTCTTGTAGAATGAGTTTTAATATGTTTTTGATCATTATGAAGTACATGGAACTACACATACAGTAATATGGTAGTCAGGTTTTCAGTCAATTAGAAATCAAAATCAACAAGTTGAGACTAAAAATAAATGTAGAAACCGAAATCGTATTTAATTGGCAGTGTGAGAGGCAAGCTGCTCATTCAAGGAGGCCAACGAATGTCGGCAAACTGTTCTGAACGCAAGAGTGGGCTTCAACAGCAGAGGACACAGCTGCTCAAGCAGTTGCGTTCAGGTACACAAAGGTTCACGTCCTTTTGTGTATGAGAATATTTACTTTTAGAACAGCTTTATAAATAAATAATCCACATTTCTTTTATTCTAATTAATCAAATTGTCCTCTGAGATTTTGATGAAGATGTGAGAGCCCTGAGGTTTAAAATATTTTAAAATACAAACTTCCAGGCAACACTGAATATACATTTGTGTGTTTATGTGTATAAATATCAATATTTTATAATCAGGGTTGCCATATCATGCATTTAATCCAGATTATTTCAATTTCTTGGTGCCCAGATGATTTTCTCAGTGCCTGTTCTATGCTGAGCCCAGAAGAATCAGTCCTCTCATGGGTTTTCCGATTTCCTGCTGCTAGATCACTCTGGGAACCCCTCATTCTAAAATAAAGCTGCTCACTTTGGAAACCCCTCATTCTACAACAAAACTGCTCACTCTCAAGACTCTTCATTCCAAAGATGCTTCCCCCATGTCAGTCACCCTTAAGCACAGTCTAATGTTCACATATGTATACATACGTGCTTGAAATTCTAGCTGGAGAGATCAAATCCAAAAAACAAAAATTGGGTTTCCACCCATACGATGGGGAATGAATTTTAAAAAGGCTTAATAAAGATTTAAATTGAAATGTTTGCAGTTAACCCCCATTTGGAGCACAATGGTAAAATAATTGACTGAGGCAGCAGTAAAAGGCCATGTTTCCAAGCTTTCATCACCTTTCATCCTGCCCTGCATTTCTGCTCTTCGTGACTCCAGGCAAACCATTCTCCTCTCTAAAGCATGGCTCATGTTGCCATGGCAACCGGTGAAACCCTGCTACTGTCTGACTGGCAGGCTATGTTAAATACACACGCATACACACAAACACACATTCACTCACCCTCTCTCTCTCTCACAAACACACACACACACACACTCATTCACCACTCTCTGTCACACACACATATGCACACACACACTCACATTAACTCCTACTCATGTGCTCTCTCTCTCTCTCTCACACACACACACACACACACACACACATTCACTCCTGCTCATGTGCTGTCCCTCTCTCTCTCTCTCTCTCTGTCTCAATCACACACACACACACACACACACACACAAACAGCTGTCAAACAGAAACAAAGAAAATGTTGGTAGTTTCCAAGTGTGTGCCATAGTCCTCAGTAACATCAAAGGCCAGGCAGTGGAGTGTCTCAGTGTGATACAGACAGCCCAGCTGTCACCAGACCCAAGCTCAAGTCTTCTTTAAACCCTAATTAATACAGCACTCAACAATGGAGCTGTCATGGGCCTCTCCAGGTCTGTCTGTCCAGGTTACCTACATATTAATAATATTTCATGTATACATGCAATTCATACACACACTGGCAACCCGATATAATGAGCCACTTCTGATATGTGAACTGTGTTGGGCTCTGTGTTGGGTGTGTCAGTGGTGTTGGCCTAGGTGTTGGGTGTGTGAGCTGAGTTGGGCTTTGTGTGGGGCTCTGTGTTGGGTGTGTATGCTATGTGGGGCTGTGTGTTGGGTGTGTGAGCTGTGTTAGGCTCTTTGAACGGCTCTGTGTGGTGTGTGTGTGCGTGTGTGTGCTGTATTGGGTGCAAAAGCTGTGTGGGGCTCTGTGTTGGGTATGTATGCTATGTGGGGTTCTGCGTTGGGTATGTATGCTATGTGGGGTTCTGCGTTGGGTATGTATGCTATGTGGGGCTGTGTGTTGGGTGTGTGTGCTGTGTTGGGATGTGTGAGGGTCTTTGTGATGGGGGTGTGTGCAGTGTTGGGTGTGGTGTGCACGTTGTGTGGTGTTCTGTGTTGGACATGTGAGATGTGTTAGGCTTTGTGTTGGGCATGTGTGCTATGTAGGGCTGTGTGTTCAGTGTATGAGTTGTGTTAGGCTCTGTGAAGGGCTCTATGGGGGAAGTGTGTGTTGGGTGTGTAAGCTTTGTGGGGCTCTGTGTTGGGTGTGTCAGCTGTAGCTCTGTTGGGCTCTGTAAGGGACTCTGTGTGGTGCGTGTATGCTGTGTGCTCTGTGTTGGGTGTATAAGCTGTAACTGTGCTGGGCTCTGTGTGGGGTGTGTGAGCTGTGTTTGGCTCTGTGTTGGGTGTGTGAGTTGTGTTAGGCTCTATGAGGGGCTCTGTGTGGCGTGTGTGAGTGTGCTGTATTGGGTGTATAAGCTGTGTAGGGCTCTGTGTTGGGTGTTTCAACTGTATCTCTGTTGGTCTCTGTGTTGTGCGTGTAAGCTGTGTGGGGCTTTCTGTTCAGTGTGTCAGCTGTAGCTCTGTTGGGCTCTGTGTGGGGCATGCAAGGAGTGGGGAGTGTGTGTTGGGTGTATAAGCTGTGTTAGGCTCTATGAGGGGCTCTATGAGGGGAGTGTGTGTAGGGTGTGTCAGCTTTGTGGGGCTCTGTGTTGGGTGTGTCAGCTGTAGCTCTGTAAGGGACTCTGTGTGGTGCGTGTATACTATGTGGGGCTTTGTGAGGGAGGTTAAGTTGATGTTCCCTGTTAAATTATCACCCCATTGCCTCAGCTAATTATCATATAATCCAGCACAGTGGAAGCGGTATTCAACAATAAAGCTAATTTCACATATTAATGTATTTTTCATAAGCCTATAGTAATTACATTCATCAGCATGATTAATTATCAAATCGTATTAATTAGCAATAATACATAGTGTCTACTACACAGCTGGGCTTAAACAAACATTTTTGTCTGCTTCTTAAAAGTATGACTTGGAATGCCCCCTCCACATGCCAATAAGCCCCTAAGAGAACAATCAGAAGGACTCCAAAGTTCTTGTTTCTCTCATTTTATTTGAGTCATAAACCACCCCCTTTTTCACGCAAACAGACCTCTGTGTATGTAGACATGGTCACAGTTTCTTTCATTCCTGCTGCAGAAGAGTGAAGTGAATCGAGAGTTCTGTAAAAAGCTTTCACAGGGTGTATAAAATTAATGTGACATTTATGGGAATGGTTTGAAAGACACAGCTGCCTCTCAGTGCCAGTGCATTGATGCAATCCGGCTAAATCCTCACCACAGGAGAAACGGTATATTTCAACACAGTCTCAGACCGTGGACAAACACCCTTATTTGGCATCATGCTGAGAGGGAACAGAATCCAAACTGTTGCCTTTGTGCTTTCGGGCTGTATATTTTTCACCTATGCACAACGAAACCCATCACAACATCATTCTATCTTACTTAATGTATATCAGTGTATTGCTGTAGCAACATTAGTGTTTAAGTTGTGCCTCTCTTTGCTACTGCACTGTTAGTATAATAGCTGTGTGTCTGTTAGCTACTGCCATGTTAGTGCCAGTGATATATCAGTGTGTCCATAAAATCAATTTTCCCCTTTGATAGCTACTTTTTGCCTCTTATCCTTCTATCATTCTATATATTAGGCAAATATCTACTGACAAAACTGTATGAAGTGTTTAACATTGTTTATATCTGTTTTGATTTCGTGCCATCATATTGTACAAAATATCTGCCTCATTTCTGCTGGATTTTGGACAGTTCAGCTAACAATGCTTGCATATGGAACAGCAGGTATGTTCACAAGTCATTCTGACACCAGTTACTATGCAATTTTAGAAAATGTATTCATTTTCACTTTCTGTTGCTTGAATTACCTTTTGTCTGGCAGAACAGCTATGATAAACTACAGTAAGTGCAGGAAAGGCTAGCAGCACAGCTATGATAAGCTACAGTAAATGCAGAAAGGTTAGCAGCACAGCTATGATCAGCTACAGGAAGTGAACGAAAGGCTAGCAGCACAGCTATGCTCAGCTACAGTTGGTGCAGGATAGGCAATTATGATAAAGTGCAGGAAAGGCTAGCAGCACAGCTATGATAAACTACAGTAAGTGCAGGAAAGGCTAGCATCACAGCTATGATAAGCTACAGTAATGCACAAAAGGCTAGCAGCACAGCTATGATAAGCTACAGTAATGCACAAAAGGCTAGCAGCACAGCTGTAAGTCGGGTCAATGAAATGAAAGGCCTTGAGATGGCTTGGGATGGGTGTGGCCCTGAACATTTCTCCTCCATGCCACCCAGATGGGCTCAGCCTCGCCAGGACTGAGGTGCTCTACTCTCTGCCTCACAGCTCGCAGCACCTCTATCAATCCCCACCTCACAGGAACATCCATTCATATCTCCTTCACCTCAAAAAGCCTGGGGGTAATGCAAGATTGTAATGCAGACTACAAACTCCCCTTCTCTTCCCTTGTCGTAGGGGTGAGTTGGGTGCGCAGATCCTTTCTATGTAATATCCCGAAAATCACCCCTTCCTCCTCATGTATACTACACTACTCCCAAGATAATCTAAAACACAATGTGTTATACATCATGACTACCACTCATAAACAGGGAAGCAAAATGTCTTAAAATAATGACTTCATAAAAATACAATAACAATATTATAAATTCTTCATTTCTGAAGTTCGAAACAGTATACGGTGCTGATATTCAGTTCTGAGCGCTGGTAGAGGAATTCTGATGGTGAGAGTGACTCAGATAACTACTTCATATACAAAGCCTGGGTCAGTGCACCCAGTGAAATTTAAGTGGTTAAATGCGTGGCTTTACAAACCAACCATGAGTTTGTCACTGTGCTGCTAGCCTCTCCTGTTATGAGTTACACTTATTGCACTCTCTGCAACTTTCCCTATATTACCATGCATGCCAATATATCTAATGCTAATACTAATATCAAGAAGGATGTCCTCAGCTTTAAAAACAACTATAGCTATGAGAATTGCTCAATAAGCTGTTGATTGGCAAATGTATTTCCCCATGATGCTTGTAGGCCTGGCGCCAGTACCAATGCAATGGTGACCTTGTTTCAGAGGGGTAGGCTTTGCTGCAGTGCTGCTTTTCTCTCTGGCCTTTGCTGGGGAGAATATTCTCCCAGTGTGACCAGTTGCCATGGCAATGGCAGTTAACCTGTATTTGTTTCAGTTGGTAACTGCCACTCAAATTTCCAGGTAGCTTCCTGTCAGGATCTCAGCCATTCCTCTCAAAGTGTGTAATTCACCATTGCAATTTATAATGTATACCTTGTGATGTGATCATTAAAGGGAGAATTTCAAAGACAGCTCACTGACAGATTGGCTCCACACAGATAAAGGTGTGTGTGTGTGTGTGTGTGCGTGTGTGCATGCATGTCTCCTCACAGATAAGGCTGTGTGTGTGTCTTTTCACAGATAAAGGTCATGTCATGGGGGAAAAGGGAATGTGTTAGACACCTTCCCACAATTTCATCCAGTGCTGTCTATATTGAATATACAGCAACTACCCAAAAGAGTTCAAATTAATGAATGCCACAACACACATACATTTGCTTGCACGAATATACACACATAGCCCCTAAGCCAGATACTGCCACTAAAAACACACACAGATAGAGTACAGCGGGTCACATCCCTGCTAATTAGCTGTGTTTTGAGTTTAATAATCAGCCATAGTGTTTATTTGCAGTGCGAAGATAATCCGTGCTTTGAAGCAAAACACCAGAAGCACAGATAAAGCAAAACATTGCATAGTAACTCATTAAAATAGGTATAGAAAACTTATAAAATTATATAATATTCTTAAATTCCTACATATAATATTCCTGAGTTCCTAGAAGTTATATCTTTTTTGGGTTATGAAATGTATAGCCATTTCATTGACGTAAAACCATTACATTTTCAGGAACAAACCAATGGTTCACATAGTTTTACATAATTTAAATAAATATGTAATAAATAAATAAATAAATCCCGTTGGAAATCTAGAAAAGTGCCATGTTTGGGGGTTTGGACCGCCATTTGGTGGTATGTCAATGAGAAACATCATGTGAAACACGTGCTCTCCATCTTCAGTTTGATGGCAAAGTTCACTTGCAGCCACAAAGTCTTAATAAGCTACAAGGCTGAATAAATTATGATTAAATATTCAACCAAAATGATTCTGTGCTGGTTGGAGGTTCATATTTGCATATGTGACCAATGGTTTGCTGACATTAAAGGATGCTACTTGACACAATATATAGCCTGATTCTTTCAGCGTCAACAGGCCCACCAAATATGTACAAAGGACTAAAACACTATTGGGAAATATGCAGCTTAAGATTCCATACTGATACGTAGAACAGGGGCTTGGTCTTAGACATATGCTATGACAAATGATGTGAAGAAAGAATCGTAAGTAGATGTTGCATGATTCTCTAAAACCCGATGGATACATGTACGAATGACACTTTGGAGGTGTAATCAGTGATTGTATCAGAGTTGTATCAGGCACTGAGTCTTAAACTAAAATTAAATATTTCATTTTAAATACAATTTTAAGACCTAACCACAATCCAATCATGCAAGGATGGAGTACTGATCAACACACTACTCAACTTTCCCATAGTGTTCAGCATTACCAAAATTAAACACACAGGGGCGTAGTACCGGGGGGAAAAAGGGTATTAAGTTTACAGGGGCCAAGGGTTTGAAGGGGCCCATGAAGATCTGGGAATTTTTTTTTAAAAAAGAGTGGAGGGGCCCTCAGAGCCTTTCTAGCTACGCACCTGTACACACACGCACACACACATAGCCAGCCACTTTCTTGTTTTAACCAGCATTGTGTAAATGCATGTGAAAAAAATAATAAAAAAAGATCTACAATATTCAAGCATGGTTTTTGATTTTTAATCTGACCTTAATTCAAAATTTAATCTAACGTTTAACATTTAAATTTACTTGCATTGCCATTCGTAATCTCAAAGTAGCCTTCCTTTTTCACGATTGTGTGGCCATTCCTAATTAGTCCTTATCTTCTCCAAATGGGCTGTCTTCAGGCTAGTTAGTGTCTTCATCGCAGCCGTATCCTCTGGGGCTGATTTTCCCTGTACTATTTTTTTTACCTGGATGTGGCATTTGGACGATTCCTGGTTTTTTATGGCTTCCAATTTTTGGTTTTTAGTACCAACAATGACACTATTAGCTAGCTCATCGGTACTCGAAATGTGTAGACGACTTACCGAACAGAACATTGTCTGGCTTGGGTTCAGGTTTGGACAAAAATTTAGAAATGATGTTCAGGTTTGGGTCAGGTTTAATTACTTTGGCCAAACAATAACTACTAATTAGGGTGGGCTAGCCTTGTTGACATGGTGCTTCAAGAAAGAAGACAGGGAATTCACCAACTGTTCAACTTACATTAACTGTGTCAGGCTCGGATTGGGTTCAGACACGAAAAACCAGTCGGGTGTGAGTTGGGCTCGGTTACAACTCTCTCAGACTCAAGTCTGGTTTGGACAGAATTATGCGGCCCGAGCCGCGCTCTATGTTCTATGGTCAAGTTGCCTTGGTAACCCCCTGTGTCTCCTCATTAAAGCGTCCGAGTGAATCAAGCAGAATCGCGATTCAATCTGCGTTATGGTGCGTTACGTAGCTGGTAGGTTGAGCAAAGTCACCCACTACACAAAATCACCCACATTTGGCGGGTGGTGGGTGCTAATTTCCAAGCCTGACACGCACACACACACACACACACACACACATACAAATACACATATCTCATAAAAGCACTGCCTGCTGGGCTAGAAGGTATTTTTAGTTTTGAGGTCTTTTGTGGTTTATTGCATCTGAGTGTGCTTGATGCACGCATGCACACACGCACGTGCAGACACACACACACAATCACACAACCTCTCTCTCTCAAACACACACTTGTGTGTATATATATAGATATATATATTGCTGTATGTTTCCTTGAATTGTAAATGGCACATTGTATTTAGAACTATTTCTTAATTGTGTGGAGTTATTGTGCTTGTCTGTGAAATTTGTGTGTGTGTGTGTTTGAGAGTATGTGCCTGCATGTGAGTGTTTGTCCCTATGGTTTGTTTCACTGACTCTTTGAGTGCTAGTCTACCATCTATCACCTTGGCAACCAGACCTGCAAGCAATCAGAAATATGTGTAATTGTTGCAATCAGCTGGATATGAGTTGTGCCTTTAAAGGATGTAGCAACTCCCCACAGCCACCATCTCTTATGTAATATGGCTTAGGAGACAGTTCCTTGACAGTATCATGCCAATACTGGAGCTCTTTCTTTGAAAAATAGCATTTTTTATCTTTCATCTAAAGGAAAACATTTTGTTTACACATGCAAACCAGTCTCCCAACAGCTCCAAATAAGAGCCCGGTACTGGGTGAAATGGCTGGAATCAGGACTTGTTTGTTTGGTGAAATATAGCTTCAGTACTCTCGTCATGGCTAACCTAGGACTATGGAATTGCCAGTCAGCAGCCCAGAAAGCTGACTTCATCACAGCCTATGTTGAGCTATAGTCATTCCACTTTCAGGCTCTGAGAGAGACCTGTATATCACTGCTTGGATGTTGTATTATATGTATTTTATAAATTATTGTTTATAAATTGATTACTTGGCTATGTGCTATGTTTCTTGGCTATGTGATGTATATTACTATGACTATCACATAAACTTTATTTAGCTTTGAACTGCTGTAGAAATGTTTAAATGATGGACTTCCTGTATTCATGCAGACTTTATGCACTCCTTGTACGTCGCTTTGGATAAAAACATCTGCAAAATGAATATATGTAAATGTAAATTTAAGTGCTCCACAGAGCAGATACTGAACCCACATTCTGTTCTCAGTATACACTGTTAATTATCATTAACACTGAACATATACTGTGATAGCATATAACAACTCTGAACATACACTGTTATAGCACAGAAACAGCTCTGAATATATATTTACTAGATTTAAATGTAATTTAAATTATATTCAATGACTTTCAATATATACCGTGAATCATAATTAATACTGATTTATATCACAGATACAGAAAATCAAATCCACATTTCTGATTGATTGGCAAGTGTCGATTAAATTTGTGTATCGTGGACACCTTGGACATAGGCCAGGTCAAAAGTTTTATCACCGTTCTTAATACGCTGTGGCGAAACAATAGTAATAGTGCCAGCCGTAGCCTTGTCAATAACGGTCAGCTGTTTCACTCATGAACATTTTAACTAAAGCATTAGGTAACATTAAAACTTCAAAGTATAAAAACCACAATGGACCAGTTTCATGTTAATTTTACTTTATTTGGTGAGGACAGAACATTCGAGGATACTATCTACAGTGATAGGATATGTCTTAAAATAATCATACTTTGAGCTGAAAAAAATTAAACGTATATTGAAAATAACCACACCTAGAAAGTATCCAACCTTGACAGTTCTAGAATATCCAATATCCAATATCTTCTGCAGTTAGCACTTTAACCTGACTAAACCGGGCGTGCAGGTGCGTGGTGGCTGTAGACCTTGAGTAGTTGAGTGCCACGCATCCTATTAAGGGAGGGACATGGCAGAGGTGGAAGGCCTCCCCTCTTGTCATGGTTTCGTGGTGGGGTTTGGGGAGATAGGTCCCCACTGTTATATATAGTTTCTTTCTTGATGTTTAAAGGGGAAGTTAAGAGCAACTGGGGGAACTTTAGGGCCAGTGTCTTTCAGAACAGGTTTTCCATAGAAATGTTAATGGGCAACTTTGTTTCATTGTTTTTTGTATCCCTTTGTTATTTCTTGATTGACTTACATCTAAAGCAATGGCAGACTTACCTATTATGAGCCAGAATGCAAGGGGCCCGAACAAAACATTTAAGCAAGCAAAGTGCTTAGATTTTTTATTTAGGAAGAAAGATATAGATAGGAAGATATTGCACTTATACAGGAGTCTCATCTACTCAGATCAGATACTCACCATTTTTGAAACAAATACTATTCTATGGTGGCTGCATCCTGTGCCAACGCAAAATCTAAGGGTGTACTCATTGCATGTAGTCGGTCCACTAAATTGACGATCGAGGGAACAGGAAATGATGATTCTGGTAGGATGGCATACGTTTTAGTAGCGAAAACAGCTTTTGTATCTATGTATGCTCCAACTGAATTTGACCCAGCATTCTTTCCTGATGTTGCTAATCGACTTGCCTTAGCAATGTATTTCTTAATGATTGGAGAGGACTTCAATGCGGTAATGAACACCTCTTTCGAGAGATCCAACCCAGCTCCTAGTACGTCTCAATGCAGCATTACATTGACTTTAAACCAATTTGTGAAGGATCTGATGTATTGGATATATGGAGTACATATAATCTCAGCACTAGAGACTTTACGTTAATCTCAGCCAAGCACAGGTCCCATCCTAGAATTGATTGTCTTCTTCTCCCCAAATCTTTTGGAAGGGGAAGGTACAAGAGACATATTACCCACCTCGATATCTAGGGATGGGAATGATAAGATTTTATTGATACCAATAACATTATCGATTCTGCTTATCCGTGTGATTCTTTATCGATTCTCTCATTGATTCCTGATCAATTTTGTGTGTGGAAAAAAAAGAAGGCCTACACTGGTTTTCAGCATCAATTCAGCTGTTTTATTATCTCTGAGTCTGAAGACAGTGTAGAATGTCTTATAACATTTGAACATGTATAAAGAAATTACAATCTTTTCTTAAAAGGGCATAAGTTGGGCGTGCCCCGGTAGCTCATCTGGCAGAGCGCATGTCACGTAAGGCCAGGCCCCACAGCAGCAGCCTGGGACTGAATCCGGCCCAAGCACCCCCACCGCATCCTAGAAACGTAGCTAAAGTATGACCAATTAGAAATCGAGGAGATGCTGAAAAACGAATCCATGCCTTTATTTCAAGCCGACTTGACTATTGTAATGCACTTTTTACTGGCCCTCCCGAAAAAACTTCTGAGAGACTCCAGCTCATTCAGAACTCTGGAGCTCGACTCCTAACCAGAACCAAGGGGAGAGAGCACATTAGTCCAGTTTTAGCTGCTCTGCAATGGCTTCCCGTAATATTTAGATTTGATTTTAAGGTCTTCCTCATTATATACAAAGCTCGTAATGGGCTAGGATCCAGCTACATTGCTAACTCCCTAGTTAAATATTTGCCTTCAAGAACACTGCGATCATCTGCTGCTGTTTTATTGAAGGTTCTCAGCGTCAGCTGAAAGCAAATTGGGGATGAAGCCTTTGTCAATTATGCCACAAAGCTGTGGAGCACAGTACCTATCAGGGAAGCCAGCTCACTAAATATCTTTAAAAGAAAGTTGAAAACTTATCTCTTCACTTTAGCCTTTGACTTTGCTGATACAGGCCTTTTTTGCACATTGCTTCACACTTATGCACTACTGCACTTCTTTTAAAATGTTGAAAAATGTGTTTTTTGTTTTTTTTTTACCAGATTTGATGCATTCTATTTTTAACCTTATTTTTATTTTATTTCATTAACCTTATTTTATTTCATTGTGTTTCCCTAGCGCTGTAGAATGAGTGAGTGTGCCAGGAAAATGTTGAAAAATGTGATTTTTTCAAAACTTGATTTTATGCATTCTGTGTATTTTTAACATTATTTTCATTTTATTTCATTAATATTGCTTTTATTTTATTTCATTCTATGTCACTGTAAGTTGACACAATTCTTTATTTTGGCTGTGGCTACAAGGAAGGGTACACTACTGTGTGCCACCAAGGCCAGCTATTTCATGTATTGTGCTTCCCTAGCACTGAAGAAGCGTGTAGGATGAGTAAGTGTTCCAGTAACCTTATTTTTTTACTTTATTTCATTCTACATTAATTATGGCATTCTATCTGTTTATTTTCATTTTATGCCTATTTTCATGTGAATCACTCGGTGCATGTAATTTCTTTATTGTAAAGCACTTTAAGCTGCATTTTGTATGAAAGGTGCTATACAAATAAAGTTTATTATTATTATTATTATTATTATACATACTTTGCTCATCAAAAAGTCTGTCAGGTCACTAGACTCAAAAGTAAGCCCCAGAATGTTCCACTGATCCATTTAACTATGTTATAATTATTAAAAGTAAAACTGAAATAAAAATAAAACGAAAAAGAAATCTCTCTGAAATAAAAATTAAACCAAAAGTTAAAACAGAAAAGTGAAGCTAACTAAAACTAAACTGATTTTCACAGAAAATCTGAAGATACTGCTGAAATAGAAACTAACATTAACACACAAAACTATAATAAACTTGGCACAGATGCAGAGTTTGATGTCAAATGCAGAGTTTTAAGTCATGATGCATGAGTTTTTGCAACGCTCAACTGTCAGAAATACATGCCGGCATCAATAAAAGGATCTGATTACTTCAGAGGCGTACCGCTCCAAATAATGTCCAATGAATCGGAATTACCAAAATAATTCCGATGCACTGGAACTGGTTCTCAATTCCCATCCCTATCTATATCTGATTGCAGCCCTCTTCATTTTTATCTGTTTTTTATCTGTACCAAAGAGGTCACCAAGATTTAATATTTCTTTATTAAAAAATTCAGTTTTCATTGACCGTTTGAGAACACGATTGTCAGCTTTTTTGGACATCAATCTGAATTCAGTCAAGGACCCAAATATTCTTTAGGAAACAACAAAATGTTTCATTAGAGGTGAATGCATTGCTTTAGCTTCACACCTTAAAAAAACCTCATTAAACAAATTAAAGAACTCAAAAATCACATTTCACTTTCGGAATACTCACAAATATTGAGCTTCTCTAACAGCACAGCCTTAACTTTGGAGCAAAAACAGAAAAGAACTCAATTCTTTGCTTAAATACAGGAAGGAGTTTATTATGCACAGGGTCCGCCAAAAATATTATTTTCATAGCAGCAGACCCAGCCACCTTCTAGCCCTTAAGTTGAAGCAAAGCATCTATTAGTGCTATCCGCTGAAATTATAACAGAATTTTATGATAATTTACACCAAATAATTTTAACCAACAGGACTGTTCTCAGTTCTTATGGAGTTTAGATTTCACTATTTTAAACACAGAAGAATCGGAATCACTGGCGTACCAAATTTCACTATCTGGCTTACACATGCCCATTGACTTTTCCTCTTCATAGAGGGAGAAGACAGGGTTGTCCGCTGTCTTCTCTATTGTTTTCTTTGTACCTAGAACCCCTTGCCCAGGTCTTTTGGCAGGAGATTGTTTCATTGCCCATAACAATAGGAACCGCTGAAAATGCTATATCTCTATATGCAGATGATGTGTTACTTTACATGACCAGTACTGACTCTCTCCCTCATACTCTCAAACTCTTCAATGTTTTTAGTATATGGTCAGGCAATTTAGAGGGCAGCAGAATGTCACATGGGGGTAAAAGACAAATGGCATTATCACTCTCTGATTTGGTGCAACTTTACCTTTTTAACTGGCAGCCAACCATTTTTAGACACCACTTGGTTAAAAAGTGGGATCCATGTTTTTGGGGACTGCCCAGTGTGTTTGCTTGCATTCCAGGAATTGAAGCAAGCTCGTAATTTACCTGGCTCCTCTGTCTTTCTATACCTGAGATTACGTTCTGCAATGCGTGCATATGGTGTGTCATGGGAGGCACCTTTACCCATACATCCATTGACAAAATGGCTCACTTCCACTCCAGTGTCTAGAGGTCTGATTTCAACTATTTATAACCATTTACTTGAACGAGCAATACAAACCCTTAAGTTTAACAACACCCTGGGAGTGGGATCTCAAAGGGGTGAGTAGGGAAATCTTTTGGTGGTGGTTTGGAACAATGTTTTTTTTAGCTTCTAAGAACCCGGATCATCAGCTAATTCACTATAAAACGTACCACCATGTATATCTAACTCAGCGTAGGAGATTTAAAATGGGTCTTTCTCCAGACCCATACTGTATATTTTGTCCCCAAGGCACCCAGGGCACCTATATGCACACCTTTCGCTCATGTCCTGAAGTTATTCTTTTTCGGAACTGAGTCGCCTCTTCTCTGTCAAAGATTATTTCGTATGATTTGCCAGTGGAGCCACACCTATTTTTGCTTAATGATGACTCAATGATTCAACTTTTGATGTTTAAACATTTGGCCCTGGGGATGGAAGAGGGGGGTGGGGTGGAGGGGAGGGGGCTAGGTTGCTCCATGGGGATATATATTGTCCTTCACCTATATGTGATTTATCCTGTGTGAAGAAAATAAACTGTTAATCACAAAAAGGATATGTCTTAAAATACTCATATTCTGAGCTGAAAAAAGGGACCATATGTTGAAATGACCACACCTAGCAAGTAACCGTTATATAAGCGGCAAGTGCTTTAAGGAGATGCTTTCTTCTTTCCCGTTGCATTTACCGGGAAACTCAAGCCAAGCTCCTTGTTCCTGTGTACAGCTTCTCTGAACACCGTCTCCAAAATGGACACATGTCCAACACCCTACATAACACACTGGAAACAAAAATATTCAAGGGACTGGACTGAGGACGCTTTCTGTATCAATTTTCGGAATTATGACGGACTTTGATTGGTAATGCTTCTTGAATATATTGCACAGCAGGGCAAATGTACTGCTGCAGCACGGAGACTGCTGAAGCATCCAGCCTAGAGAAGAGCAAAGCAGTAAAACATGGAAACACAAACAACGGAAAAGTGCCATTGAAGAAAATCTGTCCAGAGTAACCATGACAACCATTGCCTTGGTTATGCAGATGGAATCTTGTAAACAGTGCACACAGCCGTTTGAAGAATCTTCCCCCCTCTGTTTCAGCCACTGCCAGAACAGGAGCCCTAGGGCTGTGGAGCCACAGGGAGCAAGCTCACATTCACTGTGCTGCTACCGTCAGAGCTCACAGTCACTGCGCTGCCACACTCACAGAGCTCACAGTCACTGTGCTGCCACACTCACAGAGCTCACAGTCTCTGTGTTGCTACAGTCAAAGAGCTCATAGTCATGGTGCTGCTACAGTCACAGAGCTCACAGTCACTGTGTTGCTACAGCCACAGGGCTCACAGTCATGGTACTGCTACAGTCACAGAGCTCACAGTCACTGTGTTGCTACAGTTACAGGGCTCACAGTCATGGTACTGCTACAGTCACAGAGCTCACAGTCACTGTGTTGCTACAGTTACAGGGCTCACAGTCATGGTACTGCTACAGTCACAGAGCTCACAGTCACTGTGTTGCTACAGTTACAGGGCTCACAGTCATGGTACTGCTACAGTCACAGAGCTCACAGTCACTGTGTTGCTACAGTTACAGGGCTCACAGTCATGGTACTGCTACAGTCACAGAGCTCACAGTCACGGCACAGATACATTCACAGAGCTCACAGTCACTGCACTGCCACACTCACAGAGCTCACAGTCACTGTGTTGCTACAGTTACAGGGCTCACAGTCATGGTGCTGCTACACTCACAGAGCTCACAGTCACTGTGTTGCTACAGTCACAGAGCTCACAGTCACTGTGTTGCTAAAGTTACGGGGCTCACAGTCATGATGCTGCTACAGTTACAGAGCTCACAGTCACTGCGCTGCCACACTCACAGAGCTCACAGTCACTGTGTTACTACAGTTACAGGGCTCACAGTCATGATGCTGCTACAGTTACAGAGCTCACAGTCACTGCGCTGCTGCAGTCCAGCTTAATGGCCAAGAAGGTTTTAGGTAGTTGAAGACCATGGGATAGCATGGGTCATTAGGTTTTGCAGAAACATTTGGAGTCCATGCCATTTCCAGTACATACTGCCATGAAAGCAATAGGGGTTCATACCAACTAAAACATTCTGAAATGCATGACAAAACATTTTGCAAAGATTCAGCTTTTCACTCAAATTAGTAATATAATTTAAAATTAAAAATGTGTATTAAATGATACAAAATCACACACACACACACACACACACACACACACACACACACACACACACACACACACACACACACACACACACACACACACACATATTTAATTTCATTGTGGTACAGACTTAAATGGTCACTTTCATTGATAATCAACATTCAGTGGTGCACAATAGATTTCATAAGATGAGGGCAGACAGCAGTAGAGTTAGATTGACTGTCTCTACAGGGGAACAGAAATGTCCACGCTCTGATCCGCAGTGACAGGAGCAGCAAGGTTAATGCTCTGATCCGCTGTGAGGGGAACAGAAAGGTTAATGCTCTGATCCGCAGTGACAGGAACAGAAAGGTTAATGCTCTGATCCGCTGTGAAGGGAACAGAAAGGTTAATGCTCTGATCCGCAGTGACAGGAGCAGAAAGGTTAATGCTCTGATCCGCTGTGAGGGGAACAGAAAGGTTAATGCTCTGATCCCCTGTGAAGGGAACAGAAAGGTTAATGCTCTGATCCCCTGTGAAGGGAACAGAAAGGTTAATGCTCTGATCCGCAGTGACAGGAGCAGAAAGGTTACTGCTCTGATCCACTGTGAAGGGAACAGAAAGGTTAATGCTCTGATCCACTGTGAAGGGAACTGAAAGGTTAATGCTCTGATCCACTGTGAAGGGAACTGAAAGGTTACTGCTCTGATCCACAGTGAGGGGAACAGAAAGGTTAATGCTCTGATCCACAGTGACAGGAGCAGAAAGGTTAATGCTCTGATCCACAGTGAGGGGAACAGAAAGGTTACTGCTCTGATCCACTGTGAAGGGAACAGAAAGGTTACTGCTCTGATCCACTGTGAAGGGAACAGAAAGGTTAATGCTCTGATCCACAGTGAGGGGAACAGAAAGGTTAATGCTCTGATCCACTGTGAGGGGAACAGAAAGGTTAATGCTCTGATCTGCTGTGAGGGGAACAGAAAGGTTAATGCTCTGATCCACAGTGAGGGGAACAGAAAGGTTAATGCTCTGATCCACTGTGAAGGGAACAGAAAGGTTAATGCTCTGATCCACTGTGAAGGGAACAGAAAGGTTACTGCTCTGATCCACTGTGAAGGGAACAGAAAGGTTAATGCTCTGATCCACAGTGAGGGGAACAGAAAGGTTAATGCTCTGATCCACAGTGACAGGAGCAGAAAGGTTAATGCTCTGATCCGCTGTGAGGGGAACAGAAAGGTTAATGCTCTGATCCACAGTGACAGGAGCAGAAAGGTTAATGCTCTGATCTGCTGTGAGGGGAACAGAAAGGTTAATGCTCTGATCCACAGTGAGGGGAGCAGAAAGGTTAATGCTCTGATCTGCTGTGAGGGGAACAGAAAGCCCCTTCTACTACAGTGATTTATGATTCTACAGCCACTCCCAACATGACAAACTCATTCAGTCTGTATAATAGCAAAACTGAACAACCACAACAAAAATCTTGAATGAGATTATTGTTGCAATTTTTAAGATACGTCTTTAAATTGCAACAATGGTATTCCAGGACACATGATGAATACTTACAGTGGCTGATATTGTGGTTAGTATAGAGTACGTGTAGGTTATGAACAAGTGTTGTTTAAAGTAATTGTACAGTATACATTATGCATTTTCAATAAATTAATTCATTTCAGATTTCGAAATCTCAAGCCAGGGTTTAAGGTGTAACCTTCCTGTGGAGGTCAGGTTCCAGAAATGCAGACACAACACTTATTCAGATTCCCTTGTGAATATTTTACACCATTCATGTGCTATATTTATGTTTCAGACAACATGTACTGAGTCAGACATTCAGTTTCCTAGGTCCACAGTCCAAATAATGAATTATTCTCTTGAATATAAAAACCTGGCCCTTTTTATACTGAAAGAAAAACATGAAAAAGTGCAATGATTCAGCACACATTCAGTGTGAGAATTATACATTCTATCTCCTGGAAGAACATTTCTGAGATGAATAATTTGTGACTATGGGTATATGGTAAGGGAAATATTAGTTCAGATTCATCGGTTTCTGGTGAGCAAACGGTCCTGAATGTCTGTATCCACCTGATGATATATATGATTCAGTTAGAGACATACACTGTGGCAGATATGTCACATGACAAAGTCTCCAAAGAATAGAGACCTGTTCTTCACACTCCAACATTGGTTGCCATGGAAACTCATAAGCTTGTTCCAGGCCATTCCTTTTGCAGCAGAAGAATGAAAGGATTTCTGTAAAGAAAAAATGCATCTGAGCTTCTCCTCCTTCGTTTTTCACAGACATGCAGATTCTGGGGTTTTCTGACAGCCAAAGAAAACACTAATAAGACCCTAAGGACCACTACTGCTACACATTTTACACACAGATCCACCAGACACCTCACTGAGTCATACAAACTGAACACACTGAGAGAGTGTCCATACAAACTGAGCACAGAGAGAGTGTGCGTATAAACTGAACACAGTAAGAGTGTGTATGAAAGCTGAACACAGAGTGTACATACAAACACAGCACACTATGACAGTGTGAATACAAACTGAAAATACAGAGACTGAGCATACTACAACACATACTGTAACACTCTCACACTATAACAAGCTACACAAATATTAAAGAGGATACAGAGAAGGGCAACAAGACCAGCCCCAGGTCTCACACAGATGGCACAAGAGAGCTCATTCACTTCTTTCTCATACCGATTTGAAGCTTTACCTTTTTCCTTAAACAGTTAGAGAAAGATAGTAAAATCTATTTTTCATTTCTGTGAACAGAGTAAGATGACTCTAGCAAAAACAATTTGATAGATGCATCTCACAGTAAGACAGACTGTGCTTTCTCCCTCAAATTAACATGTATGTGGAATAACTTCCTCTAATATATAGCACACCCAGACACTGTGGGGCCAGACGGTGAAAGAGTACAATATTCTCTTCATGGCTTCAATCTCTTCACCGTCCTCCAGCTCTTGTGTAACTGCAATTTTTAAATTGTGATTCATGCATGCAAAGTGGCTGGGAGGTTAAGCTTATTCCGGTTGTGAATGTGAGGGAAATTCTGTGGATCTGAACTGCGCTGAATGGCCAGTTCATTCTCAGATTTTGATATTTGTTGGTGTGGGAGTGGAGGTCCCGCAGGACTCCTGCAGCGTGAGCTCCAGCAGCTCGGAGGACTGCTGTCTCGCCAAAAAAACACTAATGGCCTCTCTCATTCTGCTTCCACCTTCATCAAGGGGCTTCATATTAACCAATGCTCTTTCAACTGAAAAAACAAGGCACAAAGACTCGCTGGCCCTCCCCCGCTGGCAGCACTCTGAAAGAGTCGCACAATCTTTCACAAAAATGGAACCGGTCACCTTGAGAAAGGGCTACTGGAACACTTTTAAAGTCTTGCTGGGTTTTCCATTTGCCATCTTCATTCTAGACTGCTTGATAATTTTGATTCTTCTGATATCAGCAAATGCAGGATTATTTACACGATTTAATTCTAAAATTAAATATAAATGTAGATGTTAAAAGTAGCCGTGAAAATCTGAAAATATTGTGTGTTTTAATAGAAACATGGTTCTATAATGGTATGTAATATTTATTGTTGTAAATTAATTATGTATTCCTTTCAGCTGTAATTCAGCCTCTCACTCAGTGTCACTCCCACTCTCTGACTCTTAACGTTAACCAAAAAGCTGTGAGCAAAGAACCAAATTATTTAAAACTGCTTAAGGAAAAATTAGACTTTTCTAAAGAGTCTACCAGTAAGACTGTAATTATTCAGTCTGCTATTATTATGACAGATAATTTAACATTTTTCATTTAATTAATGCTATTTTTCACATCTCATACTTTTATTTTGACCAGATAATGGGAATAAGTGTAACACTAACTTCATCAATGTAGGACTAACACAATCAGTATGTGATAGACTCAATAAAAATTGAAATTTTTCCCTTATCCATTACACAAGACACCTTACACTTATTTTTATTGATGTTCTGCCACTTAACTATGGCAGAAACCTGTGCCTTTCAAATGAAATGTGGCAGACATATTTTCAAATCTGAAAAAACAATTACATTAATTTGACATGTGATAATAAAATATTTACAATAACCAATGTGGCACAGATGCCTGACATGAAGTCACAGCCTTTACTAATACACACAGGCACACCCTTTGCTTTAACAAATCTTTTATTTAATGATTTTATTATTTATTATTTTATTATTGTTTAATTCGATATGCTTAACACCATAATAATATACATGAAACTAAAATTTACTCAAAAGTCACCATTGTGAAATAGTTGTTTCAGAAGGAGGTCACAGACACACACATACACACTACACATTAATTGATAATGAAATTAATGTTTAGGGAAATCTGACTTTTGCTGTGCTTGGCATGCGACATATTAAAATGTATCAAACTGAATAATAAAAGACTGGGATATTCTACAAAAAAAGTTTACGACAAACAATTTCAAAACATTCACTAGCTTTTACCTACTTGAGTAGTTCGTACACAACAATGCAAAATAACATACAATCACAACAAGGCTATGCTCACACTAGTCATTTAATGTGACCTAGATCTGTCTTGGTGTCTCTTCTCTGTCATTCTAACACACACACACACACACACACACACGCATACACACACACAACCACACATATACATACTCATGCAGCTAGTAATGGAACAAACTTTGTTGTTTTAAATGAAGAATTATTCCATATTGGTATGTTTGATCTCATGTGCAACCTGGGGACTACTTCAAGGAAACTGATGTGTTACCATTTTCATTCTCATCACTCATTACATTATCATCTGAATGTGTTTCAGGAAATTCTACCGCATGAAATTTCCTACTACAGAGCTGTCTCAAACATGATTTTTATTATGTGTGGCATTTACATTGTTTGAATGGAGAAGAATAAAAATGAAAATTATTTGTCCTTAAAGAGTGTTCTTTTTTTTTTTTTTGTTGGTAACTGTGCCCTCAGTTCAGCGTTAACAGCTCATTTATAGGCCATTTTAATTCAAGACTGACGTGTGTACGTCTCTTTAATGTTCAGCATTTACGCAACTAGTATTCAGCACCCATGCTAAATAAGTTTGTTTTTAACTGAGCATGGTAACTTTGTTAAAATAAACATTATTTTGTCCTTGTTATAATTACTTTTTCCAGCTTCATTGTGCCAAATAATGAAGCAAAAGCTTTTTAAATAACTGTGGTCATGGATTTTCTTTTGCTGGCAAATTACAGCATAAAATAGGCTCCTCTTAGCCACTGGGCCCTTCTCTCAGTGAAGGGCATGAATGTATAGTGTGTTGAAGTGTTTGCCTACTCTGCACTGAAAGCAAGCGAAGCAGGGGGATCACAATGATTGGCAAGTGGCGTTTTCCTCTCTCAAGTTCAGTGCACACATTGCGTGAAATAGCTTTGTGGAAATAATGAGCGTTTCTGTGTGAAACCCTTCAAAGTAAGGGTTTCAGCCCAAATGTAGCGCAAAACAGCACCCAGTGGAGTGATGCGTTTGCACAGGCAAAATCAGAGAGATGTTACCAACAAATGAATCCACTTTCTAGGACTCCACCGGTCTGACAGAGCCTGGCAACTGGAGGTCCTGGTATCAGTGAGAAAAATTGAAGGCCGCATTATTTATCTGAGTGTCAATATGGTCATATGGTCAAATAATGGTGCAGGGGTATATAGTGTGAAGCTCAAAACATTTATGCATCTGCATATCAAAACACAGCCACAGAGAAATGCAGTCGCAGTCTGAACGCAGTCCAACACCTGAATTTACACCGTCCCAACCAGCTCAAGTCACTGGAAGTAATGCAGAATCAGAGGATTTAAATCAAACAACTTACATTTGAACTGAAATGTACAGAATAGCTTAAAACTTTCAAATGCATTCCACAAATCAAAGCTCTGAGACAAAGAACCCCAAAAGCAAGGACAAATAATGCAGTGGTCTGATGGAAACCTTTCAGAGACCGATATAAATCATTTAATGACAAATATTATCAGAACCCAGGTTTGGATCATCAGAACAGCAGGCTCAGCGGTTCTGCCTCCGGTTCCCCACTACCCCAAGAGTGTGCAGTTTCAGCCATGTTTCCACACCTCAGTGAGTGTACCCTCAATTCACTTAATATACACCTGTAACACATATGTCTTTTAAACATTAGAATACACAGATCACTGCAAAATTACCAAACCTTTTCACCATTTCTTTCTGGTTTTGAATTTTAGCTCATATTTTTGACTGAGTAGATGTCTAAGAACATAGGAACTACTCAGCTCTTATTGATATATACCAACACACTGCTGGTTCATCATGCATACAGAAATCTTATTGTGAAAATACATGAGACTTGTATTCTTCCCACTATCACACATTCATTTGGAGAGGAAGAGAGGCCAGATCTACCTCCTGCTAATCTTCTGAAGCCCTGCAGTCCCTGGAGCTTTCTGAATATATAAACAACCTTCCTTCCCCTCCGTCTCACAGCCTGGTTTCCTTGGCAACTGTGTCAGATTAGTTGAGGAGGGGAAAATGTGCTTTCAGAGCTGGGCTGGACACATGAATGACCCACTCGCACTCAAAGCTTTCGGTTTCCTGTTCTGTGAATATAAGGTGAACATGCTTCTCTGTGCCAGTTTCTCCAGAATTTTTGGCTTTTCATTGAATCTAATGATAAGATTGTATCGGCCTTCTGTGATGGCCAGACTACAAAACCACAGCTCACCTTTAGATGTATTCAGCTCTCAGCTCGTTTCCATGACAACCAGGTCTGTAGCAGTGTGAGTATGTGTATGTGCGTGTGTGTGTGCGTGAGGTGGAGTGTGTGTGTGTGTTTGGTGGGATGTGTGGTGTGTGTGTGTGTGTAAGTAGCTTGCAGCTTCTGGAAGCCTCTGTCAAGTTTCAGAATGAGAGAAATGAAAGCCATCATGAAAGTGTCTGAACTTATCACTAGAATGCAACAGGTAAACAGCAGCTTAAAAATGACCTAATTATTATATTATATATTATTATATGAGCAAATACTCTAACATACTCTTCTTGTATACTATACTATAGTATACACCAGAGCAGAGTCACGTATACTATAGTGGCATATATATACACCACTCTGCTCTGCCCTACTCTACTGTCCCCTTTCTGTCCTACTCTGTGCTACTCTATGCTGTAGCAGATACACAAACATACACACACACACACTCATATGCACACACTTTCTCTCCCTCTCTCTCAAACACACACACACACACACACACACACATTTCTCTCCCTCTCAAACACACTCACACACACACAATATCATTACACCTTGATTCTGATTAAGCCCTCATTTGGTTGTTGACACTCTTAATTGAAGGGTTGAGGCGTATTGGATTTAGTGCTGCAGGAACTAACTGGTTTACTAACCATCTGTCTGCCTGAACAGGATGTGATTGTTGATAGCTTTAAATCTTTATCCATGGTGGTTACCAGAAGTGTTCCTCAAGGATCAGTCCTTTTTACGATTTATATATACAGTGCGGAATGAGGCATCTGTGATTCTAATGATGACACTACTTTTGCATCCATTGCAAATAAGAGCATTTAAAGATAGACACCCGAGTTCTATTTCTTTTCAGTCAGCTCTTTATTGGTTGCAGCTCATCTTCAAAACCTCAAAAAATAAACATAATTTTTCATAAACATAAGTATAACACCCCTTACCATATGACATGAAAATAGTCACAGGTGTACAAGTTAGGAGCAAGTTTCATCTTTAAAATGATAAATATGTCTGGCTTTAAAATGCACATTTACATTGAGGTAAAGAAGCTGAAAGTATAAACTGGGCTTCTGTTTTTAGAAATACAGCTTGTTTTTCATCTGAGGCCAGAAGACATTCAGTCATGATTGATTATGGCGACACTCTATTTGTATGCCACTTTTAGCTTTACAGGTTTTAGCCAGTCTGTGTCACAGAGTGCTTCCTCACAAACGCCAAACCGTTAAGCCACCACGGTCATCTTTCTGCTGGGACTGCTTTAACTGCAACTCATCTGTGAAGATCAACGAACTGGTATCTGTTTACCTACAAAGACATTGCTGGAAAGCTCCCCGTCCACTTCTGCTCTCTGTTATCTTGGAATTCCTAAAATTATTGATTGTGGTAGGAAAACTGGTACTTTCTAATGTCCCCATCTCTGCAGACTTTCGGAAAACTGCTTTTAATTAACGCTTGAACCAAAAGCTGGAATCATCTTCAAAACTAACATGAACAGCTCAAGGTAATGCCATTCAGAAATGATAAATGTTTTGTCCTTTTTTTTTTACTGAAAAGTGTACCTGGCTTTAAATCTTTCACCCATTGTTTATATTGTAACTAACTTATTTCCATTCATTTGTCTGGTCATAATAATGTTACAGGGTGTGTATGTAGGAGATGTTAAAGAGATGTTAATTTTGTTAATGTGTAATGTTAATTCCTGGTTAAAAAAAGAATAAATAAACTACACTAGTGCACACGCATGCATGCATGCATGGAGACACTGATACACACACACACACACACACAATGTGCAAGTACCAAACATTTGAACAGGCAGCCCACCTCTTCTTTACCATTCTCTGTACCATGAATAGAGCACCCTCTACAGAAATCCAAGAGAACAACAAGAACAGGCTTTAAGATCAGGCATCCATGATCAGAGGGCTAAAACCACAGATTCTGATCAGACCCTTCCTCCTTCAGAGCATTCACTCTTAAAGCACTAACCCCTCTGTTGGATCACAGCCAAATTACTGTTTCTCTAAAAGACAGAGCATAACACAAACAGACACACAAAGCACAGCAAGCCGTTCAATATCCCTAAACCATACAGGTGAGCCCAAAACAGCACAGAAGAATTCCAGAAAGCAATCAACAGTCTAGCTGTTCAAACTCTATTAGACACCTCTCTAGATACTACATACTTTCAACTTCAAAAATATCCCAACTGAAACAATAAAAAAACATATCAGAACACCATGAGGATGGTTGGTTTGATTCGGACTGTAAACTAAAAGAAAAGAACTTTATCAATTCAATAAAATAAAAAAAAATGAAATAAAATGATCAAATCAAAAACAGAGATCCAAACAATATAGAGTTCGGCCTTATCTACTGTAAAATGCTCAAGCAATATAAATGTACACTCAGAATCAAAAAGGTACAACATACCAGCAAACAACTGACACTAATTGAAGAGTCCATTAATTCAAACCATTTCTGGGAAAACTGAAAGAACCTTCAAATCAAAACCTATAGAACTGGCTATACAAAATGAAGACGTATGGATTAATGTTTTTAAATCACAGTATGAATCAATACCATTTGCCATAAATTCAGAACATCATTATATTCATGAAAAATTAAACAATTTTAAACTGGGTATAAAAGAAATCAAAATCCACTGGACTCTCCCATTATTGAGGAGGAGTTGAAGGAAGGATTTCAGAACCTAAAACCTAAAAAATCCTGCTGGCCTGATGGCATTATAAATGAAATGCTTTAATATAGCAGCAACAAATTCCAAGTGGCTATCCTTAAGTTATTCAGTTTGGCTCTGAATGTAGGTTATTTCCCTGACACTGGAATTAAGGACATGACCCTAACAATTACCGAGGCATTTGTGTGAACAGTAACCCGGAGAAGGTTCTCTGCAGCACTATTAACACAAAATGAACAGACTTCCTTAAGAATTACAACATCTTGAGTAAAAGCCAAATTGGATTCCTACCAAATTGCTGCACGTCTGACCACATTTACACTATGCACACCCTAATTGACATATAAGTTAACCAAAAAAATGGGAAAATACATGCTTGTTTCATACGTTTCCAAAAAGCATTGATTCAATTTGGTATGAAGGTCTATTTGACAATGTTATTGAGAGTGGTGTAGTGGTAAAACCTATGAAATAATTAAATCGATGTACACAGACAATAAAATGTGGCATCAAAATTGGTAACAAAAGAACACATTTATTTACCCAGAGACATGGGGTACGTCAAGGTTGCAACTTAAGCCCAACGCTATTTAACATATATATGAATGAATTGATCAGTAAGTTGGAGCAATCTGCAGCACCTGGACTCTTTCTTCACAATTCAGAAATTAAATTCCTGCACTGTGCAGATGACCTACTTCTGCTGTCACTCAAATGGGCTACAAATGAACCTGAATCTGCTAGTGACCTGGGCCCTGACAGGAAACATGAAAAAGATCCAAATCTCAGGAAACAAATCAAATTTCACACTTTTAAAAAACCCATAGAAAAATGCAAGCAATACAACTATTTATCAATCTTGCAGTGGATGAACAATTGCTTTGTATGGCAGTGAAGTGTGGGGCCCACTTGTAAATGAAAACTTTGCGAAATGGGACAAACACCAAACTGAAACCCTACATGCAGAGTTTTGTAAGAAACTCTTACATGTACAAAGAAAAACAACAAACATTGCGCGCAGGGAAGAATTTTGGAAACATTTAAAAAACAGTGATCCCCACTCATTTCATTAGAAAGCCCTGAAATGCCAAGAGCTGAGCAAAGAAAAGTGTCCTCTCAGTCAGCTGGTCCTGACACTCAGTTTACTAACCAATACTAACAACCCACAGCCTCACGACAAGCTAATATGAAATCAATTCAAGTCAACCAAATTATAACCAGCCAAAAACAAAATTACATCACCCATTGGGATGCACAAACACAAGCTTAAAACAAAATGCAAAGCTATCTGCCACTAAAAGGACACTACACTCTGGCAGATTACATGACTACAGTGACTGACAAAAGGCTAAGACCACCTTGATGAAGTACAGACTCAGTGAGCACAGCCTGGCCATCGAAAAAGGTGAAAATCATGGCTACCTATTGAAGAAAGGCTATGGCAACACTGCTCCCTGAGGGAGGTAGAGACAGAACTGCACTTCACAACAAAATGAGAAAAATATCAGGAAATCAGGAATATATTCAACTAAATTCAACCAAATCTGTAAATCTTTCAACAACCTCCCCGACCAAGACTAATTTAAAATGTTATCGGCGGAGAGAAAGGCGCTCTGCACACTCGCGGCACAGTTTCTTGCAGCCTGCAACAGTTTGAGGGACAGTGAGTGACACAACACACTCCACAAACCTGTATGCACCAACTCAATGCTCTGCACAATGCACACACACTCTCACATTATCGTACACATGCACACACACACTTTTAAGACCTATTTGTTAGGGTTTTTTCTTCTTTCTCTCACATGCCCACACGCACACCTGTTACTGTTCTATTTATGTTAATGTTTCTATTACTATTGTTGCATTTCTATTACGACTGTTTCTATTGCTTTGCAACCTAAGCTTTGGCAATGCAAATGTGTACTTTTGTTGTGCTCAATAAAGCATTTTGAATTGAATTTAATTGAGAGGGTGGAACAGACACTGAGAGATGAGGGAATAGACACTGTGAAAGAGAGAGGGGGAGCAGACAAAATGCAAGACAGAGAGAGAGAGAGAGAGAACACATTTTATTGGAGTTTGTTAAAACATTTTGGGAGAGGTAACCTACAGACAACCCTTCACTCAAACACCAGTAGCCATCCAATCCGGTTGTCTACGCAGGTATTATTAATTTGCCACATACCTTCTCTCCACACTCTCTATCACACTCTCTGTTTCACACTGTCTCCCTCCCCCTCCCCATCTCCACCTTCAAGCCTACTTCCCTTTCTTCTGTTTTTTCACACTCTCTTCAAACAGTCAAGGGGGGCTTCACTTCATCCTAAAGACAGTGAGGCATGACGCTGCCCCCCTGGACTCCAAGCCCAAGATCAATGTCCACACCAATATACAACTCGCTACATCATAATAAACTCCTTCCAAACACATTCATATTGCCTGAAGGTTAATTCTCCGGAAAGCTGAATTTGTTGGCATTTAAAGTTGTACATCTGCTGTTACTAACAATCTCAAAAAAAAACTGCTATCTTTCATTGTTACTCCTGGAATAAAGAAACAGCTGTCCTCCACCAATAGATCGATATAACAGATTTTTTTACAATCATTTGGAATGCTTAAAATCAGGAAACTGAGTTTGTGAATGACAAAAAAAAAACAAAACAAATCAGCATTTTACAGCAGTATGTTAGTTACACAACCTACTGTAAGATTTACTTTCAGTATAATTTTGTTTTACTGTGATGGTGCTGAGAGAGCACTGCAGGGAGGTAACTCTTGCCCCAGAGGAGGTTTTGGCTGCGTTCCAATACTCAAATTCGTCTCCTCCTTTCCTCCCCTCCTTTCCTCTGTGCCCCGGAAGCTGATTATGTGTCCTTCTTTCCTCCACTGTTCCAAAACGAAATCTCGCCTCCTCCTTTCCCGTTTCCTCCAAACGGAGGATACATCGATGTTCCGACTGCGGAAGTCTTTTCACATTTTTGGATGACACCATTGTGCTCACGACCAGTCAGGTTAAAAGACCATCCCACAGAATATTTTGATTGGCTTTGGTATCCTCAGAGTCAGTCGAAATTATTACTTCATCAATAGTCGACGTCAACTTTGATGACGGGCGAATCGGATTAGCTGTTCCAATTTTCGATTCATCTCCTCCTTTCCTCCACTCGTTTCCTCCCCTCCTTTCCTCCACATATTTCCGGCGTATTTCTGGGGTAGGAAAGGAGGGGAGGAAAGGAGGAGATGAGAAAGAAAGTATTGGAACGCAGCCTATGTGTGTGTGTGTGAGAGAGAGAGAGAGAGAGAGAGAGAGAGAGAAAGGGAGTGAGTGTGCATGTGTATGCGTGTGTGTGAGAGATATACACACCCTAGCTGAAAAATATGTTAATCAAAACATTTTTTTTTAAATTTGCACACTTCATATACTTTTAAAAAGTTTTTGGTTCACTTTGGCATATTGGATTATTCTACAAAATTCTCCAAAGTGGTGCAGGGTGTAAAACATATGACATGATCAAATTAATGTACACAAGAAACAAGTGTGGCATAAAAATTGGCAACAGATCTCTTCATCCAGGGGCTCAGGATCTATTCAACATTTACATTAATGAATTGGCCACTGTTTGAGCAATCGTCAGTCCCTGGTCTCACCTACCAAGATAAAGAACACAGAGTCCTACTCTATGCAGGTGACCTGGTTTTACTATCACCTATAGCACATGTGTTGCAGCAGAGCCTGTTTGTACTGCATTCATACTGTCAGTCCTGAGCCCAGACAGTAAATTTGAAAAAGACAAAAATAATTATTTTCCAAACAAGATCCAGGGGGTATTCGAGAAAACAGGTTTTGTAACAGACCCAAGTTTGTTAAGCCGGAGTTGACAGAAATCCAAGGTTTTCCTTTCCAGAAACCAAGATTAGATCAACTCTAGATCAGTTACTAAGGCAACTTATGCTCTGAAGCTAACCTGCTTGGGATCAGGTTTACTTTAACTAAACCTGAATTACTCATCAGAATATCTGTCGAGCCTGCAGAATTTAGGTAGGAGAAAGTTGTCAGACAGATTGTGCCCTCTTTTTGGTGATCCTATCAACAATGAAGCTCAAATAATTTGAGATTATAGATTAGTGATTAGAGACCGATTAGATTTTTTTATCATTCCCTGGTGACTATCCTTTCGAACTTTATAGTCTTTCTGCACAATTAATCATTTATTTGAGCAACATTATCCAGCCTCACTTTTAAAACATTACTAAAAACAACGTGGATTTGACCTCAGTTCGATGCCAATTTTATACACTGCCCTTTTTTTGCATTTCTTTATAACATTGGAGATGCAGACACATTAATTTTGTTAATCACTCTTCTGCATTGTGAAGATAATATGTGATGCTGCCCACACTATTACAAATGTGTTGAAGCCAAGTGGCCAGGCTCCATCCATGTGACTTCTACAGTCACCCCAGAAATGGTTTGTGACAAGTTCCGTACTGCCACAATTAGAGGAGAGGACACAATTAGAGGAGTAAACACCCAGCCAAATAAATGATAGAGCCAAAGGAAGACCACATTTTAAAAAAAATAAACATTTGTTCTCCAATTAACCTCCCATCTCCCAGCAGTCATGTATAAAGACAAATGCATTTATATTTCGTTTCGTCTTCCTTGTTTCCTGCAAATAAAAATGTTCTAATATTCCTTTTCATAATTTACCAACAATGAAGTTAATTATCTATCTTTGTTTAAGGATTTGTCATTGGTTTATGTGAATTGAATAAGTTAGATGACACGTTATATAATGTCATTGTGTTATTTTAAACTTGTTTTCTCGGTAAGTAATTTTTCCCCACACTAAATCACACTCTTTCGCTGCCGCAGCTTGTTCTTTTTCCCAAAAGATAAAGTTGTTGGCTGCATAAGAAGACATTAATATTTCTAATGAAAATGAAAGTGAAACACAGAGTAATCAAATGCGTGTACAAAGCTCTGTGCCTTTTGACTCGTTTCCACCGTGCATCCTGTTACCTTAGCTCCATTGATAATGACTTTTTACTTTCACCGTGAACGCACTTCAATCAGGTTCAGCTTAGTCAGAATTATTTGAACTAATTCTACTTGGCTACTCTGGAACCAAAAACTCAGGGTATGTTGCTTCAGGATTACGGTTTGTTAGACCACCTTTCCGATAATAGCCCCCCAGTTTCAAGGAAACAGATGCAATTTCACATTAGGGTCATTTCACATACATCACTGCAAACAATATAACTATTTAGGTCTGAACATAAGCTGTACCGTAAATTTAAACCTTGCAGTTACTGAACTGAAAGAGAAAACACATAAGGCATTCTATGCCATAAAAAGAAAAAAAATTATTTCAGTAAGAATTTGGCAAAAGATTTTGGAATCTGTAATTGGACCAATTGCGCTATGATTGCAGTGACGTGTGGTATCCGCTTACAAAGCAAGATTTTGCTCAATGGGACAAACACCCAACTGAAACTGTGCATGCACAGTTATGCAACAATATCTTACAAGTAAAAAGAAAAACAACATGCAATGCATGCAGATTAGAATTAGGCAAATGATACAAAAGATACAGATAAAAACGGAAATTAAACTCTGGAAAAATCTAAGGTACAACATACCCCCACTCACACCATTACAAAGGCTTGCAATACCAAGAGCTGAACCCAGGAAAGAGTCCCCTCAGCCAGCTTGTTCTGAAGGCTCGTCCCAACACTAACCTCTGCTAACACCATGCAGCCTCAGGACGGCTGTACTCCAACACAACCGATTAGAATCAACCAAATTATTAAGCAACAAAAACAAAATTGTGTCACTTATTGGGAATCTCAAACATAAAATCAATGCAAATTAGCATGCTAAAGTAAAATAAAGGCCCTAAAATAAGATTACACTGTTGCAGAATATTTGACCACATTGAAAAATTATAAACACAGAAAAACGGTGACAAAATACAGGCTCAGTGAGCGCAACCTGGCCATAGAGACCGGCTGACACCGACAAACCCCCAAGGGGAAAGGCTGTGCTCCCACTGCAAACAACAGCAGATTGAGAAAAACACTTCCTAAACAAATGTAAAAAAATACAATTCCATTAGAGACCAAAACTATCCCAAATTTAAAATAAAATACCCAAACTTCCAGTCCCTACCTGACAATCAAAAAGTACAAATCCTCCTTGGAGAGGAAAGGATGGAGAGATAGAAGTGACCCAATTCTCTGCAAATTGTCAATGTTCCAATTACTGCTATCACTATCAATGTTATTATGTATTTACTTTCATTTTAATGATTTCATTGTCCATTATATTGTTGTCATTGTTGTTGTCAGTTGTTTAAGAATTATTATATTGCATGCTTTAGTAGACCACATTTAAATATATGTTATACCAATAAACTTTGAGTGTTTTGAGTGTGTGTGTATGTGTGTGTGTTTAAGTGTGTGTGTGAGTGAGACAAACTGCAATTAAAGGCATTTAAAGCACAAGTTATGAAAACAGCCCCCACAGTCAGCTGGTACTAAGGCTCACAGACCCATTAGCATCACTAACTCAAAGCACACACCAGCTTCAAACCAGCCCTGCTTACCAGCAAACAATCAGATTTAACCAAACCAATGCCTCAAATTTGGAATACTGGGATGGAATTAAAACACAAAACAAACTCAACTGTTATCAGGCCCTAAAAAGAGATTACGCTTTGCTTTGTATCTCTGACAGACCAGAGATAATCAGCTAGAGAAAAATCCAAGTACAGGCTCAGTGGCCACTCGTTAGCTAAAGGCAGACACTGTCAAACATGGTTCCCAATAGAGCAACGGAGATTCGTTGTGGAGAATTCTCACACATAAGGAAAACATTGTTCAATGAACTAAAATCATACCTAACTTTTCCTCCCTCATCAAAGAGAAACAACTTGCAATTCTCTTTCGAGAACGACTGTGTGAGCAAGTTGTGGCACAATATATTTTAGCCTGCCACCACCTGAGGGACATAGAATGAGCACAAACTATTGTAATACCTTTGATACTGCCACCATTTTGATTTATAGCAGTAGTAATAATTATTGCAGTTACCGTTGTGCAAGTATTTTGTTTAAATTGTATTTTGTTAATGCTTTGACAATATTTATATACATATGTCATGCCAATAAAGAATTTGAAAACTGAAATTTGATAGGGAATGTGTGTGTGTGAGAGAGAGAGAGAGAGAGAGAGAGAGAGAAAGAGAGATAGGGAATGAGTGTATGTGTGTGTGTGCAAGAGAGAGAGAGAGAGATAGGGAGCGTGTGTGTGAGAGACAGGGAGAGAGAGAGAGTGTATGTGTGTGACAGATAGTGAATGTGTGTGTGTGTGTGTGTGTGTGAGAGAGAGAGAGAGAGATAGGGAGCGTGTGTGTGAGAGACGGAGAGAGAGAGTGTGTGTGTGTGTGTGTGTGACAGATAGTAAATGTGTGTGAGAGAGAGAGAGAGAGTGTGTGTGTGTGACAGATAGGGAGTGTGTGTGTGTGAGAGAGACAGCGAGAGGGTGGTAGGGAGTGAATGTGTGCGTGGGTTTGTGTATGTGAGAGAGAGAGATAGGAAATGTGAGTGCGAGTTGGGTGCAAGTGCAGAGTTTGTGAGATTCTAGTTCAGGTCCGACAGCACTGTTGGCTCACTGTTGCGCCAGGCGGCTGCTATTTTTACCCCTTCAGCAAGGAATCACTGCGCTCAGATTTGAAATGGCCATTTAACACTCCACTGACTCAATGTCAGTTATCCCAGCTTCTCTGTATGAAATTCATTTCGAAAAGAAAAGAAGGGAAAAAGCTGTCCCTGGCGGTACCCTGGGAGGAATCACATGGGGGAGAGTGGTATCTCCATCAGATTCATTTCAGCTTCGCTCTGCCAGCCCATGCTTCTGCTACATCATCAAAACTCCACTGGAAAGAAGGGGATGCTGCCACTAATGAGCCCAATAATTCATATGAACACTTTTACCAAAAAAGGCAAGGCTGGGTGGACTTCATCAAGCTACTTTCTGAAGAGCTGTTGTGTGCCTAACATGCAATTAATCTCCTCTTACCTGTGAGGAGACACATTCTCCTAATTACACACAAACCATGTGACGAACTGGAGCTGTGCAGCTCCCTTATTGCATGCAATAAATCATCCAGTCTGCAGGCCAGCCCACATTTCACATAGACCAGTGGTGTGCAAAGCAATCTGTTTACTTCAAATAGTCTTGTCTTTAAGCAGCAGTATCTGACCAGATTAAAAGGATACTCCATTAGGTAGCGTCAAATAAATAGTGCGGGCTTTGTCTGTGCTAGCTTTTTCTTATGCATGATGCAGTATAAATGCAGTGTCAGGTGAAACACACACACACACACACACACACACACTCACATATAATGCAGTGTTTGCTTGAGACAAGAGGGATGTACACACACATATAATGCTGTAATTTCCTGAGAAAAAGGGATGCTCAAAAACACACAAGCATATAAAACTGTATTTGCCTGAGAAAGAGGGATGCTCTCACTCACACACACACACACACACACACACACACACACACACACACACACAGAAAGAGCACATAAGATACAAAGGGCCCACACTATTGAGGGCAACCACAAAAGTGCACACACATACAAATGTGCATGCACGTGCGTGCACACACACACTTGTTAGTGTGCACATGCACACGCATGGCAGGACAACACAGGTTTCCACATAAGGTTGTTCTGACTTGTCAATATATGATTGGCCAACATTGCCACATGACAGCTTCATGGGCTTAAGACTGTGCAGTGTAGTGCACTCGAGCAGCAACAACAAAAAAAGAAAAGTAACATCACAGCAACCGTTTGAACTGGACAGTGGTCCACAGACAGGTGCATGATCCTATGTGCTTAAAATGATTTGGAGTACTGTCAATGGCTTTCAGTCTTAGAACCCTTTCTATTTGAGATCCACATTAGATAAATGCAGAACCCTCCCACCTCCCCCATGTGAAAATCCTTTTGATCTAAATGATGCAAGAGACAGAAACCCTCAGACATTTTGGCTGAAGAAAATCCCAACACCGTCCTCTGCTGCTTCCTCTCAAATGCAAAGACGCAATGTTAGTGGCACTAAAGATTCCTGAGTAATTATAACAAACACACGCAAATTCAAAACAACACAAAGGACTAAAAGAGCTGCAGGCCCCTATAGTGGGATAATGCTGATGGCAAAACGGCTGTAGCATCCATTACTGCCTCATTAAAAAGGTGTCAGACACTTTGCTTCGAGACGCTGCCAGATGGCAGAGACACAAATTAAACTTTCACCTCCTCAAGCCTCAGAAAGCACACAAATCTCACAGCCTCCATAATCAGGGAAATGGTTATGAAAACATTTTTAAAAAATCTTTTAACATGTATTATATTTTACCCTGGTGCAGTAAGGAGCAGGTGTAAACACGGTTTGCAGTTCTCTGGGAACCAAACCCCAAATTCAAATCGGGGGGGTGGGGGGTGGGTGGAAGCCAAACATTCCCTAAACCCGAGACAAATTTTCTTTGTCATCTTGTCATCTTTGTCTTCCTCCTGCTTCTTATTGCAGAAGTTCCTGTGTAATTGTACTGTGGTATTTCACATGTTTGCCAACACACAGATGGCTACAACTTCAAAACCAGGAACAGCATTGAGCTGCAGTGTAGTATAATGGTTAGGGAGCTGGGCATGTAGCTCAGAGGTTACAGTGTAGTGTAATGGTTAGGGAGCTGGGCATGTAGCTCAGAGGTTACAGTGTAGTGTAATGGTTAGGGAGCTGGGCTTGTAGCTCAGAGGTTACAGTGTAGTATAATGGTTAGGGAGCTGGGCTTGTAGCTCAGAGGTTACAGTGTAGTATAATGGTTAGGGAGCTGGGCTTGAAGCTCAGAGGTTACAGTGTAGTATAATGGTTAAGGAGCTGGGCTTGTAGCTCAGAGGTTACAGTGTAGTATAATGGTTAGGGAGCTGGGCTTGTAGCTCAGACCTTACAGTGTCGTACAATGGGATCAGAATAGGATGTACGTTGGACGTATGTTAGCATTGTATGTAGAAGTACACATGCACCATGTAGAAGATGTACACAATGTGGGTATATTGTCTGAAGGTCACTATTGTACGCATGCAGCCGTTAGTGCTGGCAGATGTACGACCAAGCATAATTTATATATTTGCATATAATTTCCTATTTTTTAATACTATACAGTACAAGTTTCGGATTTTGGAGCATTTCAGATTTCGGATTTTCGGATTAGGGATGCTGACCCTGTAGAATAATGGTTAGGGAGCTCAAACACACTCAAACATACAGACACACGCATATTCACATACGCACACACACACACACAGACACACACAGAAACCCGTGCGTGTTGTCTGGGCTCTAGTTATCTTCCCTGTGGGAGAGCACATCTTGACTATGCTGCTTGATTATGACATGTGTTACCATGGAAACCAAACAGCACTGAGAAAGGAGAACAATGCTACTGAATAACAATGAGAGCCTTTAAAGGAGGGGCACACATCGTTTTAAAACTGAAACTGCCACCTTACGTCTCTCTTAGTCAGACAAGTTATCAAACACTATTTTGAGGAAGGAATTAAGAATTAATTTCCCTATTTTATTTTAATAAAAAAAGAACTAACAAGGTGTTTAACAGCACTGAGACAAAATACATAAGAAAACATAAATACAAAGAACAAGGTTTTTAATAGCAGTGGTGCTGTACTGAGCCTGTAAACAGCACACTTACATAGCACAAACAAAACACACACAGAATGAACACAACACACACACACACACAGCTCTAACACAACACTCACAGCACTAATACAACACTCACACAGCCCTAACACAACACACACACATCCATTACACAACACTTAAACAGCCCTAACACAACAATCACACAGCCATAACACAACACACACATCCATAACACAACAATCACACAGCCCTAACGCAACACACACACACAACTCCAACAAAACACCTACACAGCACTAAGACAACAAATAAATATCCATAACACAACACTCACACAGGCCTAACACAACACACACACACACATCCATAACACAACACTTACACAGCCCTAACACAACAATCACAAAGCCCTAACACAACACACATACAAACAACTCTAACACAACACCTACACAGCACTAAGACAAAAAACACACATCCATAACACAACACTCACACAGCCCTAACACAACACACACACACACACACACAGCCTAACACAGCACTTACAAAGCCCTAACACAACATTCACACAGCCCTAACACAAGACACACATCCATAACACAACACTTACACAGCCCTAACACAACATTCACACAGCCCTAACACAAGACACACATCCATAACACAACACTTTCACAGCCCTAACACAACAATCACAAAGCCCTAACACAAGACACACACACACAACTCTAACACAACACTCACACAGCCCTAACACAACACACACACACACACACAGCTATAACACAACACTTACACAGCCCTAACACAACAATCACACAGCACTAAGACAATACACTCAGCCTTAACACAACACACGTAGCACTAACACCTACACAGCCCTAAAACATCTAGACAGCCCTTATGCAGACAATTACACAACAGTTACTCTTCTCAATAAACAACAGATACATATACAATATTAAACTTTTCTTATCTAATCTGATTTGTGATAAAAAATGATAAACTGAATCTAATATTTTGGATTTGAATGGCTTATTCAAACCTCATGTCGAATCATTTAACAGTAGCTAACACAGCCAGCTAAAAGTATAATTTTCAGACCATAATTATCATCTAGCTGCAGACTACTGGGTTGATTCACCAAAGGTTTGCATGTGCAAAATCAAGTCTAAAACTGCAACCACATGCAAAGAATAACTTGGGACGTTAAACCGATGAGGTATAAGGAAGTATGTGTGTGTGGAAGATATAGATACAGAAACAGAAACTGGAAGATACAGATTTTCCATTTTGTGGGTTAGCTTGCATGAAAATGCAAAATATGGTGCACTGACATTAGTTCATAAAATAGTGGGAGGAGGTCAAGCAAATAGACTACTTTAGCATGAGTAATGTAATTTACTAAGCCTGAAAGTAGGTTTGGGAAAGATAACTGCATGCGCACTTTAGCACAAATGAAAAGTAGACGTTATTGGACACGCAACTGATAAGATGACAGCTGTCATTATAGTGAAACAGCCTACAGTTATTCTAACAATTAAAGACCACAGTGCAAAGAATGGGCCTTTTCAGCTTGTGTACATCTTTCCAGAATGTCAGAGGCAAAAAATAGATACATACTGCCTGTCTAGCAATGTCTTTTTTCAGCTTTTGGATGTAGCAGAAAATTACTTCCTCTGGTTTGTTTCAGCACATTGTAGCTACTGATATCTCCGTCCAGGCGCATTGTTCCTAGTCCTTATCCATTTGATGCTTTTCTTATACCATCTTTACTGTTGATGACAATCCCACGAATGTCCATATGTTTGAAATATCCATAACCAAACCTTATGAAGGATTTTGCAACAATAGGAGCTATGCAGCTGCTACATTCCAGCTAAAGTTCAAAATACACAAAGATAGTTTTTTGGGATACATACATCATGAACAGTAGGAATGTATTCATTTTAAGCATGAAGCAAACCACGTTACAGAATACAAGAGTAGCAAATGTTTGAATCACATAATCAATACGATGTCTAATATGGCAGTGATTTTGTGACAATATGACAAAAATCTTCATTAAAGCAGACACCCTGTGTAATGTTTGTAAACAAAAGTCAAGAGCTCTTCTAAACACACAAAATCCCTCATTTAAACATGGCTGGAGTCATTTACATAACGTTTTTGTGATCTTTGTGTAACTCAACCTGTAATATTCAATTCAATTTTTGTCAAAGAAAAAGTTTTCATTTGTCACATGCCAATGTAAAGTATACAGTAAGCAGTGAAATTATGGCTTCAGACCACACTAATCATACAACAATGGCCAAAACCTCTCATATACAAACCTCATTAATCAACTCACTTCAGTCTCACAATATCAGTCTCAAAGCCAGCCCACTCCCTCCTACTTCCAGTCTCAAAGCCATCAAGCTCCTTACTGCTCCCAAACTTAAAGCCAGCCCGCTCCTTACCACTCCCAGTGTCAAAGCCAACCCGCTCCTTACTGCTCCCAGTCTCAAAGCCAACCCGCTCCTTACTGCTCCCAGTCTCAAAGCCAGCCCGCTCCTTATTCCTCCCAGTCTCAAAGACAGCATGCACATTACTGCTCCCAGTCTCAAAGCCAGCCCGCTCCTTACTGCTCCCAGTCTCAAAGCCAACCCGCTCCTTACCACTCCCAGTCTCAAAGCCAGACCACCCCTTACTGCTCCCAGTCGCAAAGCCAGCCCGCTCCTTACTGCTCCCAGTCTCAAAGCCAGTGCGCACATTACTGCTCCCAGTCTCAAAGCCAGCCCGCTCCTTATTGCTCTCAGTCTCAAAGCCACCCCACCCCTTACTGCTACCAGTCTCAAAGCCAGCCCACATCTTACTGTTCCCAGTGATAAAGCCAGCCCACCCCTTACTGCTCCCAGTGTCAAAGCCAGCCCACCCCTTACTGCTCCCAGTCTCAAAGCCAGCCCACCCCTTACTGCTCCCAGTCTCAAAGTCAGCCCACACCTTACTGTTCCCAGTCTCAAAGCCAGCCCGCTCCTTACTGCTCCCAGTCTCAAAGCCAACCCGCTCCTTACCACTCCCAGTCTCAAAGCCAGCCCACTCCTTACCACTCCCAGTGTCAATGCCAGCCCACCCCTTACTGCTCCCAGTCTCAAAGCCAGCCCACCCCTTACTGCTCCCAGTGTCAAAGCCAGCCCACCCCTTACTTCTCCCAGTCGCAAAGCCAGCCCGCCCCTTACCACTCCCAGTCTCAAAGCCAGCCCACCCCTTACTTCTCCCAGTCGCAAAGCCAGCCCGCTCCTTACTGCTCCCAATCTCAAAGCCAGCACGCACATAACTGCTCCCAGTCTCAAAGTCAGCCCACTCCTTACCACTCCCAGTGTCAATGCCAGCCCACCCCTTACTGCTCCCAGTCTCAAAGCTAGCACGCTCCTTATTGCTCTCAGTCTCAAAGCCACCCCACCCCTTACTGCTACCAGTCTCAAAGCCAGCCCACACCTTACTGTTCCCAGTCTCAAAGCCAGCCCACCCCTTACTGCTCCCAGCCTCAAAGCCAGCCCGCTCCTTACTGCTCCCAGTCTCAAAGCCAGCCCGCTCCTTACTGCTCCCAGTCTCAAAGCCAGAACGCCACTGCTTCCAGTCTCAAAGCCAGCTCGCTCCTTACTGCTTCCAGCCTCAAAGCCAGCCCACCCCTTACTGCTCCCAGTCTCAAAGCCAGCCCACACCTTACTGCTCCCAGTGTCAAAGTCAGCCCACCCCTTACTGCTCCCAGTCTCAAAGCCAGCATGCACATAACTGCTCCCAGTCTCAAAGTCAGCCCACCCCTTACTGCTCCCAGTCTCAAAGCCAGCACGCACATAACTGCTCCCAGTCTCAAAGTCAGCCCACTCCTTACCACTCCCAGTGTCAAAGCCAGCCCACCCCTTACTGCTCCCAGTCTCAAAGCTAGCACGCACATTACTGCTCCCAGTCTCAAAGTCAGCCCACTCCTTACCACTCCAAGTGTAAAACCAACCCACCCCTTACTGCTCCCACTCTCAAAGCCAGCCCACCCCTTACTGCTCCCAGTCTCAAAGCCAGCACGCACATAACTGCTCCCAGTCTCAAAGTCAGCCCACCCCTTACTGCTCCGAGTCTCAAAGCCAACCCGCTCCTTACCACTCCCAGTCTCAAAGCCAGACCACCCCTTACTGCTCCCAGTCGCAAAGCCAGCCCGCTCCTTACTGCTCCCAGTCTCAAAGCCAGCGCGCACATTACTGCTCCCAGTCTCAAAGCCAGCCCGCTCCTTACTGCTCTCAGTCTCAAAGCCACCCCACCCCTTACTGCTACCAGTCTCAAAGTCAGCCCACATCTTACTGTTCCCAGTGTTAAAGCCAGCCCACCCCTTACTGCTCCCAGTGTCAAAGCCAGCCCACCCCTTACTGCTCCCAGTCTCAAAGCCATCAAGCACATGACTGCTCCCAGTCTCAAAGCCAGCCCACCCCTTACTGCTCCCAGTGTCAAAGTCAGCCCACCCCTTACTGCTCCCAGTGTCAAAGCCAGCCCACCCCTTACTGCTCCCAGTCTCAAAGCCAGCCCGCTCCTTACTGCTCCCAGTCTCAAAGTCAGCCCACCCCTTACTGCTCCCAGTCTCAAAGCCAGCACGCACATAACTGCTCCCAGTCTCAAAGTCAGCCCACTCCTTACCACTCCCAGTGTCAAAGCCAGCCCACCCCTTACTGCTCCCAGTCTCAAAGCTAGCACGCACATTACTGCTCCCAGTCTCAAAGTCAGCCCACTCCTTACCACTCCAAGTGTAAAACCAACCCACCCCTTACTGCTCCCGGTCTCAAAGCCAGCCCACCCCTTACTGCTCCCAGTCTCAAAGTCAGCCCACTCCTTACCACTCCCAGTGTCAATGCCAGCCCACCCCTTACTGCTCCCAGTGTCAAAGCCAGCCCACCCCTTACTGCTCCCAGTCTCAAAGCCATCAAGCACATGACTGCTCCCAGTCTCAAAGCCAGCCCACCCCTTACTGCTCCCAGTCTCAAAGCCAGCCCACCCCTTACTCCTCCCAGTCTCAAAACCAGCCCGCTCCTTATTGCTCCCAGTCTCAAAGCCAGCCCACACCTTACCAGTCCAGAATTATGATACAAAAATAAGTTATAACATTACAGAGATAAACTCAAAATGACAACATGTATGAAATACTATACTTTATTAATGTTCCATTGGAATCAACCAACATTATTTATTCATTTTATTAAAAATCAATTTCCTCCAAATCAAGGTTTCATCATTAATGGGCGCTGTAGTGCGAAAATTTATCCCCCCTGACACAACAATGGGTTCTGAACAGCTGACATAGCTTCAGTTGCTATGACAACGCAACGAAGACCTAACGTTTAGAACGTTGGGAGATTAAATCGCTATCTCACAGTTATACATGAACACCACAGAATTTACTCTACCAAGAGAGCGGGGTTAAATCACTTAAGCGCATGATTTACTATTTACTGTTAATGAGGATGTATTGAAGTTGATGGTAACTCTGAAAGTTTTCTACACTAAAGATGACCTTTAATATGACCGTATCTGACAAGTTAAGTAGTTGTGCCTGACAGCGTTGCCTTGCCTATATTATTGCTAGCATATGTAGATAGCTATCTAGTGTATTTTTGGCTCCGAAAGATGGACATACAAATACCTTAAATACACATGAGGTGGTTACCAGTAGCTGATAACGACGCACACCGGTATCCGTCTTTCAATGTCAAGATAAAACACGTAAAAAACCGGTTGAAAAGACAGACGGAAATAATATTTGTTTCAGAGAAAGGTAAAATAATTAAAATGCTAGATAGCGATAGCGAACACCACTGGATCACGTTGTATTTTCAATGGTCATAATGCTTCGTTTCATTGTAACTATTTGAAGTAAAGATGAACACAGGTTGTTTACCTATGCAAACAACTGTTTATGTTTGCATAGGTAAATTTGCACCCTGGCCAGAATTTGTACGACCACCAGCCAGGTTGAATCTTTAGGTTTACCGCTATTGATTTCTTTGTCACTGTAATTTCACCAAAGACCGTAATCACTCATATTTTAAAAGTATGCCCCTTTGTGAAATGTGTATTTGCCTTTTAGTTTATTGTTTTTTCAATTGAGAATATGATAGCACTGCGGTTTAATGTTAAACCAGAGTTTGATATATACTTTATATATCCTTATATATATGGATATCAAACGCGTGGAATGCCCATTTCACGCGTATAAGTTACGTTGATCTATAGTTCTGTACATTTGTAAGCTTAATTAAGTTGTGGGATCGTAGTAATGGATACGAACCTTCTGCTAGCTTGATTGATATTGGCTATTGGTAGCAAAATTATATTGTTAGTCAATTTAAAACTTTTAAGTTTTAATCAAATCATCAATAAAAACAGGGATTCAAATTCATGGATTTGTTTTTGACGTTGCTTTCAGGGTTAGCAAACTTCCAGAGTTACACGACCTGGTTATGTAGATAGCATTTTAATTTAATTGATATAGGTTGATTTACGTGGGTTTTTGCAGTTCTCAGTAGTACATATAGGTGGGGTTTCATGTTATGAACACATATAGGGTAAAAATACGTCATTTGACATGTGCCCTGAACATCCACGGGGGTCCTGGAGCCATATACCCGCGGATAAGGTGGGCCTACTGTATATTATATCATTACATCTCTTCCTGTTTCACTAGGGTATAAAATTGAGGTAACACGCATGCAAACTCCCTTTGTCATCCAGCACCATGAAGAAAACAAAACAACTGGCAGTTCAAAAGAGACAGATGGTCATAGACCTTCATAAATCTGATGGCTTCAAGAAGATCCACAAAAGATTAAATATACTACTTAGCATTGTCAGGGCAATTATTCAAAAAAAAAAACAAAAAACAAAAAAACAAACAAAAAAAAACAAAACAAACCATGGAACAGTTGAAAACCTGACAGGTAGAGGACACAAATGCATTTTGCCACCCAGGATAAGGAAGAATATGGTGAGAGAAACAAAAGCAATCCCCAAGAATCACCATGAAGGAATTGCAGGCCTTGGTGGCATTTTGGGGTCACCAGGTTTCAAGAAGCAACATCAGATGCCTCCTCCATAGCCCATAGGCTCTTTGGAAGGACTGCAAGAAGAAAGTCTTTTCTGACCCAGCACTGACTTTTTTGCCAAAAGTCATTCTAATTACGGCTGGGCGAAAGTGCTGTGGTGAGATGAGACCAAAATTGAACGTTTTGGTCAGATTTAACATCAGCATGTTTGCCGTTGAAATGGAAATGCATACAAGGAAAATACAAGGCTCATACCCACGGTGAAACGTGGTGGTGGGTCAATGATATTTCTGGGGGTTTTTTCTTATAGAAGTCCAGGGACACTGGTTAAGATTAATGGTTTAATGGATTCAGGTATCAGACAATTTTGGCTGACAATCTGGTTGCCTCCACCAGAAGGCGGACACTTGGCCGTAGGTGGACATAGCAAGACAATGACCCAAAGCACACTTCCAAATCCACATAGAAATGGTTCCAGGAAAATAAAATCAATGTTCTGCAATGGCCATCTCAGTCACCAGACCTCAATCTGATGGAAAACCCGTGGGCTTAACTGAGCAGGGCAGTTGATAAGTGCAAACCCAAGAGTGTGAATTATCCTGAAAGGATCTGCAAAGAGGAATGGTCAAAAATCATTATAGAATCAGAATTAGTATAGAATCAGCATCGTCAAACAGATAAGGAAAAGACTCCATGCAGTTATCTTTGTGGTTGCATTAAGTACTAAACCAGGGGAGAATGAGGAATGTTAGGAGAGTTTAGGAATATTTCACTTTTCTCTCTCCTACTTGCTCTCTCTGCATCACAAGACCTGCACTGAGCCAGTCCCAGGAGCAGTGGCTGCATTACTAGCACAGCCTTCAGGATTTATAACATCTTTCACTGTAACCCAGCGCACCGTAGACAGAGTGCAAAACTACTAGGCTGCCTGCATATTCCACACCGATTTTGTGCATGCAGACAGAATTTGTACCGCAGGAGACATAGCTTTTGGGTGCATTTCTGTTGATTTTCTGAATGCACAGGTGACAGCGTCTGTACAGCGCAGCTCTGATCTTCATTTGAAAGGAGCAATCTGTTCATTTGTCTTTTACAGCTTATGTCAGCGTCAAACTGCCCAAGCTTTTCTGCCTGCCACTTCAAAGCTCTCCTGGAAATCACATTTACTCTTGACAAGTTGTGTCTGCCTGTGACATTATCAAACTTGACAAGGAAGACTCTGTGTGCTCTGCCATTTTTTTTTTATTTCATGAGCGGCAGGATCCAGAAACACCTTTACCTATGCAGTTTCTGCTTCTGCCTCAGCCAGTGCTCAACCTATGCATTCTCCGCCTCAGTCTGTCCAAAAAAGGGCCTGCTGGAGAACAGGTGATTCACACCGACAAACCAAGCATCTCTCTGAAGTTAATCCACTTCAGTCTCTTTGTACGGGAGGATTATCTTGGGCAGGAAGCTCTTAATGAGATCTTATTTCATACAGAAGGAGGATTTTCTGTCACAAAATCCCAATCCATGCTACCAGCACCTGCACCTATACCTACTTATACCCTATACTTAAACCGAGGTGACCGAGAATTTTTGGGAAGGGAGGGCCGGGTGAGCAGAGGATGCAGAGTGCAGTGGTGTTGCAGGACTGTGAGGTTTTGATAACAGATTGCGGATAGGATCATATAGTTTCTCTTGCTGCCCCAAAGACAAGGACAAGAGATTTGTATTGGCTGTTGTTGGAAGCCAGTGGAGAGACATGAGCAAAGGGTGTGACATGTGCATATTTTGGCTGATTACGGACAAGTCAGGCAGTAGCTGGATAGTGTACATGGAGAGAAATGCATGTATTTTGTGAATATTTCAGAGAAGAGACAAAACTATTGCAACGTTGTACCAAATGTTTTGCGGTCTGAGATGGTGACATGATTGTTATCAAGGTAAATGAAGGGAGGGCGAAGCCAGAAAATACAGAGGCTCAGTTTTGGAGAGATTTTCGTTGAAATGATGGGGCTGGTCATCCAGGATGAGACTTCGGCTGGACAGGCATCAATGCATGCGGCAGCCTCCACCCTGGAGGGCAGGAGGGGAAGAATCAGCTGTGTGCTGTGAATTGAATAAAATCCAGAGATTAACACACCAAACTGTCCCTGGTGGGCAGGAGGAAAAGTATCAGTGTGTACTGTGAATTGAATTGAATCCTGCATCCACCCTGGTGGGCAGGAGGGAGAGAATCAGATGTGTACTGTGAATAAAATCATATCCTGAGATTAACACCCAATACTGTCCCTGGTACATAAAACAGTTATTCCTCTGCAAATTGGAGAGAATTTTAAATATTCATAACTCAAAAGTAATGACCCAAATCCATAAAAAAGCTCCTTAACGAAAACCACCTCTTTCTGCAAAGATAACAGATAAATCTCCACAAACATGCAACTGAACTCTACAAATATGCATTCCAAACAAGCACAGGCTATATGTGCACCACACTGGCGCAGAGAAATGTGTGTTCACTTCTGCCTCATCATTATTCACCCTGTTGCTTCTTCACTTCCGCAGACTGACATTAATGAAGCGACTCTATAATAGACAGGGACTGGTCTATTGTGCGCACATTAACTCCTGGGGGGTAGCTAATGACTCAAAGGATTCTTGTTTAGAGGAGTATCACCACTTTCTGCCTACTTTTTCCATGTCTCAGTGATTGAGGATTAATTCACAATTTCAGCACAGTGCATTAGACATTTGACTGAATAATTCCCTGCCATGTATGGTCTCTATCAGCCATTCAGAGTGGGCAATGAAGCATCCAAACATATGCCAGAACTCCACATACATAGGTTTATAAAATGTGGCTTTTCATTTTAAAAAAATTAAAAACTATCCAAATCCTTGGTGTGACAGTGAAAGGACTGTATTATCTGGTGTGATAGTGAAGAGGCTGTATGAGATATGGTGCGATAATGAAACGGCTGTATGATATGGTGTGATAGTGAAGAGGCTGTAAGATCTGGTCTGATAGTGAAAGGGCTATATGATCTGGTGTGATAGTGAAAATGCTGTATGATATGGTGTGATAGCGAAGAGGCTATATGATCTGGTCTGATAGTGAAAGGGCTATATGATCTGGTGTGATAGTGAAAATGCTGTATGATATGGTGTGATAGCGAAGAGGCTATATGATCTGGTCTGATAGTGAAAGGGCTATATGATCTGGTGTGATAGTGAAAATGCTGTATGATATGGTGTGATAGCGAAGAGGCTATATGATCTGGTGTGACAGTGAAAGGGCTATATGATCTGGTGTGATAGTGAAAAGGCCGCATGACATGGTGCGATAGTGAAAAGGCTATATGACATTGAGTAATCATGTATCTAAGAAGTCAGATATGATGCCATGTTTTAGAAATGCAAGGACATTAGGGTCCAGGCACAGTTAGTTCTGTAGGTACTTGGAAAGCAGCCGTTACAGCTATATTACTGTCCTGTTCTACTGTTGTACTACATGTTGTTTTAATTAGTCAAGGTAATATGCTCCAGTCTGACCACTGCATTATGAGTTTAGATATGATAATAATAATAATAATAATAATAATAATAATAATAATAATAATAATAATAATAATAATAATAATAATACATTTGGGCTAATCATCATTTTTCATATACATAACAGGAATCAGTACACTATATACACTTGTTTAAATTCTTTAGTGTTAGAAGCTCACCACCATTATTTCTATACATCTGCTGCAGGGTACTGGAAGTGCCAGAGAAGCTTTCATTTTAAATGAGTCTCTTGTCTTCTTAAGAAATAAGAAATCCTTTAGTCCCCAAAGGAAATTTGTTATCCTGTTTCTACCAGTATGACATTTTCATAGGATCAAACACCTTATCGTAGTTCTCCAGAGAGCCTTCATCACAGTAGCTCTGATATTGTTACTTCCATATTTCCCTGCAGATTCTGCTCCTTGATAGTGTATATTTCCTGGCTGGTATTCATAAGATCTTGATACATCTGTGTGTGTACCAGAGAGACAGTGTCAGGCAATTTAATCTCATGCCTGAAATGCATGAAAAGGCTTGTTTTGAGCATGATTTCTGTTCAGAATGAGATCAGAAGCAGTAAAATACAGTATTACTGTGCATTAATATGAATACAAAGTGCTGTATGAACATGCTGCAATCAAACAAATAGAGCCGGCTATAAGAATCAATGTTATCAACAGTGGCAGATCATGTAATGAAATGGAGGAAGAACAAACTTTACCTCTACCCATTTTCATCCTGTCCCCATTTATCCTGCTACAGTAGCAAAAGCAACAGCTTACAGAAATATCAACATCAATCAACACAGAGTAAATGTTTGCCAGTTTAAATCTGTGATATTATTGTTCTTCTGTACAAACCCATGTGGTGTTTGTCATCCCACACATTAATTAGAGCATAACTGGTGGGCCTCTAGATGGAGAATGAATATATATAATGGTACAATGTCCAGTGAAAAATCCCAAATTTTCATTCCAGACCCAGCCAACACAGACCACCAAACACAGTAACAAACTGCACTGTTCCACATTTCAGCAGTAAATTGTCGTAGAGATGCATGTAAAAATGGTTCACAGTGTATGCACATATGACTCAACACATAAACATTTAAATGCACAAATAGATAGACATGCAATACACAAAATATTGTACTGCTGACAATAATGTGCAGTGCTTAACAACAAGGCACTTTATTCAACATTATCCACTTCTGTAAGTACAGACAAAAAGTGGAAGAATGATCTCTGGACAGATGAGCCGAAAATCTTTTGGCCTTAATGAGCACGGTATTCCAGTAGTAGAACATGGGGTGGGACGGCCTAGTTTGGGGCTGCTTTGTGGCCTTGGCCATTATAGGCACTTTGCAGACGCTCTTATGCACTTTGAGTTGTAAGTCACTCTGGATAAGTCAGGGACGAAAGTGCTACAGGTGGAGCAAAAGTCCCAAGTGGCAGTTAGGACATAATCATAACATAAGCAGAGACTGTAACCCTGTTGGGGATGCTTTGCTGCCTCCGAACCAAAAAAAACTAACCATTGCACAGGGGATCATGAACTATGCATTTTTGCCAAAAGAGTTATGTTGTCAGGTCACCCTCAGTGAGTGGAGGCCATGCTATCAGACCACTGCTCGAAAAACCTGAGTAAAATGTTTTAAAAAGAACATTCGACTGGGATTGTTGGAGAGATAAATCTATTAACATGTTGTGGCAGGACTTGAAATCAAGCTGGTCAGACATAGATGCTTACAAACAGCACAGCTGAGATGATTCTGCAAGCAAGAACAGGTTAAAACCACTTATAGCAAATGCAAGATATAATGATTAATGTCTGATAATAAACAGCTCAAGGAAATGTTCAGTGGAGATCAATGCTGCTCAGGCATGTGCCACCATTTCCTGAAAGTTCATACTTTTGCACACAATAATATTTAATGTTGGATATTATTCATAATTAGATTTTTAAAATCTGTCTTTCATCAATCTTTCTTATTGAGATTGATGTGTTAAAAAATGCATAATTCAAAGGGTTATATATAATTATATTTACTTATTCAATGAGCCATCGATGCTTATTGAGTTAAAGAAAGCTGAAGACTTCTCAGCGCTTCTGAATTGTGACTAACACTAGGTGACACTGTTGTGCTACAAAAGTACTTAGATACAGGGTGTGCATTGCAGATCATTTCCAGCAGGAGGTGTGTTCAATGTCTGCTGTTGCATGATTTTGTAGTGTGCAGCATGACAGTTATTTGAGTAGATTTGTGTCTCATACATAGGAGTTATACAACAATTAAAAATACAAAAGCCTGATGCATACGTTTATTGCACTCCAAACACAGTAATTGAATCCTGTTAATAAATGAACAATCCTAGCGCTGCTTTTACAGTCTGACTGAGTATGAACTACTTATTAAATTTCTTTATTGAAAGATTATGAAAGACTACATGAAAGTCTATCACTATGTGTGTGTGTGCGTGTGAGTGTGTATGTGAATGTTTACTCACACCTATGTGTCTGTAAATTTTCATGTCTGAGGTTGTGCGGGTGTGGGGTGCAGGGGTGGCTGTTTCCATAGTGCAGATGCGGGGGCTGTGAGTGCAGGTCTTTCTGGCTGGCTGCTCTCTAGGGTAATGAAAGTGGGTTTGTCACAGGACACTGTTTACGCCCGCTAAAGCACATTTCTGTGTTTGCTCCCTCTACCTTTCCTTAATTTCCTCTAAATGCACTGGGCCCCAGCAGAGGGTTTCAATAAAGCCAATAAACAGGGCAGTCCAGTGAGGCGACATGCTTTTCACATTTCCGTCTGAGTGAAAGCCTCTCAATAAAACATGTTGATGCCACCCCCAACTGCTTGCAGTTAGTATCGCACCAGTTACAAGGAGGAGGTCCTGAATCATCGCCCTGATCTGCAGGGGGTCACACTGCACCCCCAAATCTGCAGGGGGTCACACACATCACCCCCAGATCTGAAGGCGGTTCAAACTGGACCCTCGAAACTCTTATTTGCTTAGTTGCTCTTAGTTGCTCTATACATGAAACAGAACTCTTTAGTCATCAGACCCTATTTTTGCAAAAACAATGCAGGCTCCTAAAATATGGACTCCTTGCCTGAAAACATCCAAACATTAAAAGTATTTCAGTGTTTTAAAAAAACATAATTTTTCTAGTTCTTTTTACATTTATAAAGACCTCTTAAAGTCTCTTAATTTTAATCCTCAGTGTCCTTGGGTACCATTTTTCATGCCATGCTTTTTCTGTTCCTGGCTAGGCCACTTGGTATGTATGTTTGTATATAAATGCTTGTGTGTGTGTGTGTGTGTGTGTGTGTGTATGAGTCTGAGAAATCAATCCACTGTACTCAAAATCCAGAGCCGAAGGCTGGGAGTGTGCATATGTGTGCTTTTCCATGTTTTCTAGCTTCTCGTTGAGATTTGCTTTTATTTGCACATGAGACAATTTATTTTGCCAAAGCACATTCAAGCCAAACACTAAGGTAAAAGTGCATACAATAGATAAAACGGTTCATGCAGTCACTTGCTGTGGGTGTGTGACTTTAATGGTTCCTGTAGTCAATGGCTGTTTGAATCAAATGCATTGCGCTTCTTTTATCTCCCAGTGAAAATGGGACTCATTGCTGGCTTTGAAGAGTTTGGAGGTCTCGACAGATCCATATATGTTTCCATATAGTGAGCTCAAGTCTCATAGTCCTAACAGCTTAGACTCATTCAATCTGCCTGTGTCTGTCCTTCTCAATAGCCAGAATGTGTTCACTAACTCTTGTCCATTGTCAATGTTTTTCCTCATACTTGATCCGGTAGTTTGCCATGGTATACAGTCCTTTGGGGCAAGATAACATTGCATTTCCCTTTGTCTTAGTGTTCCAAATATTCATTCAGTGTTGCTGCCATGGTCCTGGGGCTGCAGAATGCTGAAAGCTTAATTGGTTAATTGGAGGCAACATTATTTGCAGCCAAATCAAATTCAAATTCAATCAAAATGGTAACCCAAGTATAATTTGTATTTTTATGTTACCTGATTTCTACAGGACCTTATTTTCCATGTGCATGAATGAGAGTGGGCCATAAATATTGAAGCATGGTGCTTTGCAGAGATTTTTTGTTTCTTGCCGCTTGTATGTTACTTTTCTTCCTAGCATTTGGTTGTACATCTGCCTTGAACTGTTGAGGTAATAAAAAGGATCTAAGAGGTTGCACTCCCCTCCTTTTAAAAACAAAATTTAAGTGATCATGACCTCAGATAGATCTTACTCTCTCTCTCCCTTCTTCCAAGGAGGAAGTTCTTCTGTTGGTTTTTTGCCATGGTTTTTGCCACTCCATAGATTTCCATTTTCACCTTAAAAACACACAATGGCCTGAGGCAAAAGCCAACCTCCTCCAGTGGTAACAGCTGGTTTTGAGCACTTTGAGCAGTCTCAAATGTATTCTGTTACTGAGGGTAAACTCTTCAATAATGCATGCCATTTCTGCCGAGATTTGCGTCCCTGGAGTTACAATGCCCTCGACTCTGTTATGACTCCCAGCCCCTGCACTCCTTGCTGAAACTTTGCTAGCTTAAGGTCTCTGTGTTAGCTCTGCTGCCTGTGTGCTAGCTCTGTAGGCTGTGTTAGCTCTGCTGGCTGTGTGCTAGCTCTGCTAGCTGTGTGTTAGTTCTGCTGAGACTTAGTGAGCTCTGCTGTCTGTGTGCTAGCTCTGCTGGCTGTGTGTTAGCTCTGCTGAGATTTAGTGAGCTCTGCTTTCTGTGTGCTAGCTCTGCTGGCTGTGTGTTAGCTCTGCTGAGACTTAGTGAGCTCTGCTGTCTGTGTGCTAGCTCTGCTGGCTGTGTGTTAGCTCTGCTGAGATTTAGTGAGCTCTGCTTTCTGTGTGCTAGCTCTGCTGGCTGTGTGTTAGCTCTGCTGAGACTTAGTGAGCTCTGCTGTCTGTGTGCTAGCTCTGCTGGCTGTGTGTTAGCTCTGCTGAGACTTAGTCAGCTTTGCTGTCTGTGTGCTAGCTCTGCTGAGACTTTGTTACCTCTTTGTTAACTTTGTATACTGCCACCTTTAGTTACACAGCAGGGCATGGTGTGTGTATGTGTGTGTGTGCGTGTGTGTGTGTGTGTGTGTTTTTCCAGCCCTGTCCCTCTCTCTCCCACTCACATCTTCTCTCCCTCCACCCCTCTAGAATGAGGGAAGAATGTGAGGAATTTCAAAGCCAAAGGATAGAAAAATAACCACAGCAGAGAGAAAACTCAACTCTACTGGTGTATCATGTGCATGTGTGTGTATGATCAGGGTTAAACCACACTGTTCCATGTAAAAAAAACCACATAATAAATCAAACAAAAGATTCGTATTTGAATACTGGAAGATAATGACAAAGCTGAATAAACAGCGAAAACAAAAAAGAAACTACACTCTGCCAGTATATCTGCCATGCTGAAAAATGAAAACATGTCCTTACCAAATACAGTCTGTGTGATAACAGCCTGGCCTTCACACAGGACAACACAAACACCTGGCTCAAAGAAGATCAGTCATGTGATCACTGTCACACAGGCAATATTGAGACAGGGATTCACTTCCTCCAACACTAAATACTCATAAATTCCCTGGGGAGACAAAAACAAAGCAGGCTCATTTCAGTCTGAGTTACTGGAAGTGATGTAGATTCACTAAATCAAGCATTGCTGATCGAGTTTAATCATTATCTTGAGAAGAATTCTCTCTCTCTCATTAGAGGCATATTCAGATTAAACAGGGGCTGGCTCAGCACAATGAGCAGAAGAATGACAGGACCAGGGTGGCATATCTCAGGTTGGAAGAATAATCCCACATTATACAGGACTTTGAGAAACATAAAAGCATGACCATGCTGACCATGTAATCGCATATAAATGACCATGTAATTTACAGACTTACTTGGTGTTATGCTGCCTGAGGTGCAGCGCCACTGCTGTATCAGGACACTTCAAAAACAAACGCAGTGCTCTACGTTACCCACAGCCAGTGCTCTGCATTACCCACAGTCAAGGAGCTGTGTTAACCACAGCCAGGGAGCTGTGTTACCCACAGATAGTGTTCTGTGTTACCCACAGCCTGTGCTCTGTTACCCATAGCCAGGGAGCTGTGTTACCCACAGATAGTGTTCTGTGTTACCCACAGCCTGTGCTCTGTTACCCACAGCCAGGGAGCTGTGTTACCCACAGATAGTGTTCTGTGTTACCCACAGCCTGTGCTCTGTTACCCATAGCCAGGGAGCTGAGTTACCCACAGATAGCGTTCTGTGTTACCCACAGATAGCGTTCTGTGTTACCCACAGCCAGTGCTGTGCGTTACCCACAGCCAGTGCTCTGTGTCACCTACAGCCAAGGCATGTGTTACCCACAGCAAGGGAGCTGTGTTACCCACAGCCAGTGCTCTGCATTACCCACAGCCAGTGCTCTGTGTTACCCACAGTCAAGGAGCTGTGTTAACCACAGCCAGGGAGCTGTGTTGCCCACAGACAGTGCTCTGTTTCCCATAGCCAGGGAGTTGTGTTCCCCACAAATAGTGTTCTGTTACCCACAGCCAGTGCTGTGCGTTACCCACAGCCAGTGCTCTGCGTCACCTACAGCCAGGGCATGTGTTACCCACAGCAAGGGAGCTGCGTTACCCACAGAAAGTGCCCTGTGTTACCCACAGCCAGTGCTCTACGTTACCCACAGCCAGTGCTCTGCATTACCCACAGCCAGTGCTCTGTTACCCATAGGCAGGAACTGTATTACTCACAGCCAGGGAGCTGTGTTACCCACAGCCAGGGAACTGTATTACCCTCTGTGTTACCCACAGCTAGGGAGCTTTGTTACCCACAGATAGCGTTCTGTGTTACCGGTGTGACAGTGTTCTGTTATACCAACAGCCAGGGAGCTGTGTTATCCACAGGCAGCGAACTGCGTTACCCACAGCCATTGCTCTGCATTACCCACAGTCAAGGAGCTGTGTTAACCACAGCCAGGGAGCTGTGTTGCCCACAGATAGTGTTCTGTGTTACCCACAACCAGGGAGTTGGGGGTTACCCACAGTCAGTGCTCTGTGTCACCTACAGCCAGTGTACTGCGTTACCCACAGCTAGGGAGCTTTGTTACCCACAGATGGAGTTCTGTTATACCCACAGCCAGTGCTCTACGTTACCCACAGCTAGTGCTCTGCATTACCCACAGTCAAGGAGCTGTGCTACCCACAGCCAGTGCTCTGTTACCCACAGCCAGGGAGCTGTGCTACCCACAGCCAGTGCTCTGTTACCCATAGCCAGGGAGCTGTGTTACCCACATCCAGTGCTGTGTGTTACCCACAGCCAGTTGTCTGTGTCACCTACAGCCAGGGCATGTTTCACACACAGCCAGGGAGCTGTGTTACCCACAGATAGTGTTCTGTGTTACCCACAGCCAGTGTTCTCTTACCCATAGCCAGGGAGCTGTGTTACCCACAGGGAATGCTCTATGGTACCCACTAACAGTGCTCTATGCTACCCACAGTCAAAGAGCTGTGCTACCCACAGCCAGGGAGCTGTGTTACCCACAGATAGTGTTCTGTGTTATCCACAGCCAGTTTACGGTGTTACCCACAGCTAGGGAGCTTTGTTATCCACAGATGGAGTTCTGTTATACCCACAGCCAGTGCTCTGCATTACCCACAGTCAATGAGCTGTGTTACTCATAGCCAGGGAACTGTATTACCCACAGCCAGTACTCTACGTTACCCACAGCTAGTGCTCTGTGTTACCCACAGTCAAGGAGCTGTGTTAACCACAGCCAGTGCTCTGCATTACCCACAGTCAAGGAGCTGTGTTAACCACAGCCAGTGCTCTGCATTACCCACAGTCACGGAGCTGTGTTACCCATAGCCAGGGAACTGTATTATCCACAGCCAGTACTCTACGTTACCCACAGCTAGTGCTCTGTGTTACCCACAGTCAAGGAGCTGTGTTAACCACAGCCAGGGAGCTGTGCTACCCACATCCAGTGCTCTGTGTTACCCACAGCCAGGGACCTGTGTTAGCCACAGCTAGGGAGCTTTATTGCCTACATATGGAGTTCTGTTATACCAACAGCCAGGGAGCTGTGTTACCCACAGCCAGCATACTGCATTACCCACAGCCAGTGTTCTGTGTTACCCAATGCCAGTGAATGGTGTTACCCACAGCTAGGGAGCTGTGTTACCCATTTTTTTTATTGCTTTATTCTAATATTAAATGACAGATAATCCCAGAGTATGAAGCAATCATAAGTACAAATACATTTATTTGTGGATTTCCATGATGAATTGCACTTACTTTTGTATATTGCGGGGAAACATACATGTACTGTCATGGTTTTAACAGAATAATTGTCTCTGTTTTTAGCTGTGATCCAAACAATGTGAAGCAGGCTTGCCAACAGTTAAAGACCAGGCACAATAACTGTATTCAAAGTGGAAAGGAACAAAACTGCATTTTAAATGGGTATGTCCTTGTCTATACAAATAAATAACCATTCCTTCAATAAATAACTTGCAGCACTGATTGTGTTGGACAGGCCAGTGTTTGACTGCTGCTTGGTGTTGTATGCTGTATGGAAAATGAATAAACCTGAGTGGTACAGTAATTATTTCCTTTCACAGATTATGAACCCGTGTGGCTCACGGGCTGCACTCACACCTGGGGACATGCCCAGTTTTCAAGTTTTGGCACAGATCTATTTTTTATCCTGACTTCTTACATTTTCTTATTACATTACTGTTTACCATTTATCATTTGTTTTATTCAACTCCCCTCCACTTTTGCCTCACCCAAAATACAACTGAGCTAGTTGATTTACCATGGCAACCACGCCAGCCTCGGGCTCGTGACTCCTCTGAACCATGTGACAAGCCCTTTCCTCCATGTGACAACAGCCCCATCCAGCCAGCTAAGTACAGGATTGTTATTCCAGCCCTCTGCCTCTCACAAACATCAGAGAATTACATTATCTTGCAGGACCTTACTTATCTTAAGAGGTTGTCACCTTATTACCCAAATACTGATGATCGGACAACATAGAAAAGCCCTTACTAAAGCCTTATCCAAAGTGGCCAAAGTAAAAGTTATTCCATATAATAATTTCATGTGTTGCCATTCCTGGTAATCCTATAACAACAAATAGGATATTGTCCAGTAAACAAAACAAGCAAAAAAAAAAACAACTCAGCTGTCAAGGAGCATAACTTTTTAGGTCTGTCTCTCTACCTGTCTTTCACCAGCTAATATGGATATAAAGCATGTTTTGACATAAATGACCTGTGTGCATTGTGATTTGGAATCAAACAAATGAAACTGTTTTTATGATTACATATTTCATATTGTCCTCAACATGTAATGTTACTAGTAGAATCATATTTGTGGGACATTTATGAGGAATGCTGTGTTAGCTACAGTTAATGACAGACAAATATAAATAAATCTGTTGCCTAATGTTAAGATACAATGTGGAATATGGGACTGCTTAGTTTGCTTGGTTTCATAACCTCAGTTTGGCTTCACTGGTTAGCATTTTCACTGCATTCCACGATCGTTGCAGTTGTGTAATGTGAGAAATATAATAACTCCAAGCTTAAATTATTTTTCAGTGTGTCTGTGTAAGACAAGAAAGGAGAGAGACAGGCTGAGTGCGTGCGTGTGTGTGTGTGTGTGTGTACTGGAAACTGATTCATTTCATTGTTAGTGTCCTTTGACCTGAACTGTAAACAGGAAGTGCTGAAACAGTTCTGAGAAGAGTGTGACACATCCTGTGAGCTCCAGACACAGCTATGTGTGATTTCATCCTCTCTATTTCCTCTGTACCCGTTGTTGACGAGACTAAGTACTTACTGTCTGACTTACTGAAAACACTAGGGCCGCTGTTTTGCAGTTTGTAGGGGTTTGGCGCCATCTGGCAGCAGTGTGGTGTAAAGGCAGTTCGATACACACGCTGTATCCCAAAAGCACACTATGGCCTATTTCTAGCCATTTTTTGAGTGCGTAGTACATAGTGTGGTTAATTTTTGTCATGCACTTTGCACTAGATAGTACAAGTATACACACGAACAAAAGCAGCAATCCAAAGTGTGGTCTGCATGGACACTATTGTCCCATAATGCAATGCGAAAAGGAAAGGGAGGCACCTCCTATAACTGAAAATTTCAAATAAAATGCTGGACAAAGAAGCCTCACCATCAACACTGGTGATGTGTTTCTGGACAGTAAAATACTATCAAGTGTGTTCACTCTCATACACTTAGTAGTAAAAAAATGCACTTTCTAGAATAGTACACAGTGTATACACAGTAGTGGGAGTATGTAGTGCGTTTTTGGGACATTTAAACAGTGTAGGTAAGCGACAGCACAGACCTGGGGCTTCACTGCTCCTGCATACAGCAAACAGGTCTCACATCATTATATGAAAGATCAAATCTCATTAACTCATTAACTTACCTTATTTGAATAAATTATACAGAACATACACTAAATACACATATTTGTTAGATTTTAAGTGCAGATGTATCTACTGGATATGATATATAACTAAGCAATTAATTCTATAATAAGCAGGAAGTCAAATATTTAAATATTATTTATTTGCTACATTTTGACAAAATCCATCTCAATCTATGTACCCAGTAATTTAGAGACCAACTAGTAGACGAGTCTGAGGTGCAGTACCACTCCTGTGTCAGGACACTTCAGCTTCCCACTAACAACAACAATAAAAAAAAATCCTGAATTTGCAGGGAACTGTGTTACCCACAGGCAGCACACTGTGCTACCCACAGCCAGGCAGCTGTGTTAACCACAGCCAGTGTACTATGTTAACCGCAGCCAGGGAACTGTGTTAACTACAGCCAGTGTACTGTGTTACCCATAGCCAAGCTGTATTACCCAGAGCCAGGAACACAGTTCAATCACTATACCATCACTACACCTTGGAAAGCCCACGTCCACAGTGCCTCAGAGCTTCCACACCTTGCTGACAGAGACAGAGCGGGAAAAACATAAACATAAACACAGGAAAGTTTAATTACAAAGCTCTGATGACAGCTTTTAAAACAAAGCAAAGGTTATCAGTTAACACAGGCAGGTTAACACAGGTAATGTATCCTCAATGTATCTTAATCAGTGCAACATATTCAGGTGATCTTGTGTCTACAGGGACAGCAGGATGGCTTCAGCTAGGTGTCAGCCATTGAAACTCAGGTAACCTGGTCAGCCCTTGGCCTGGCCAGGGCTGAAGGCCCTGATGAGTCTAAAGTATGACTGCATTTATTATTCACAGGAGTATTTAACAAGAGTACTTGATTTTATATACTTCCTTCATATTAATTATATACAGGTTGCGTATTTATATCCTGGGACCAGAAGTGTTATGGATTTTGGAATAGGCTATTTGCATGTACAGCCATTTCCTGATATACATCCGAGATCTGTTCTGACCAACCGTTGCATCTTGAAATGGATGGAAGTTGGATGTATGTTAGCATGGCATGTAGAACTACACATGTAGCATGTAGAAGACGTACACAAAGCCAATATATCGGCTGATATCAATACCGCCACTATTGTATGCATGCAGCTGTTAGCACTGACGGATGTATGACCATGCATAATTTTTGTATTTACATTTTTT